>OY720032.1:3189921-3518304 GCA_963082485.1 Eudonia mercurella
GTGGCAGTTTTACCGCTAAATTAACACTACGCGGATCTGGTATCGGAAAAAAATATATTTTTATTTTTATAATTCGATAGGCTTGCATTGACTGATGGTAAGTGATGATGTAGCCTACGATGTAACATGCTTGCCTAGGAGGTACCGATTCACTCGTGATTTGAAGACCCCAATATTATATTTGATAGGAAACACAGACTGAGGCAACGAGTTCCACAGCTTTGCGGTACGTAAGAAATACGTGAACGCAAAACGCTTGGTACGCATGGGTGGAATCTCTACTGTGTAACTATGGCGTCGCGCGGTTTGTCTGGTTGTCCTGTGATAGAAAGGTGATGGAGGAACCAAATTGAACAATTCCATTGCACAGTCTCCGAAGTGAATCCGATAAAATATCGAAAGACTTGCGACCTGACGCCGATGTTCTAAGCTCTGCAGCTTGGCGTGAAACAGTTCATCATCGTCAATGAGTCTTCTGGCTCTCCTGTCAATCGATTCCAGTGCTCCAAGTTGGTATTTTGCGGAACCATCCCAAAGGTGAGAACAATTATCGACACTTAATTAATTAGCTACCGATTTACTAGGTAACGTACGATACATATAGTGTGAATTTGGTATTTTATCAAGTCCTGAAGGCCCTAGGAAGGCGTAGGCCCAATTGTATGGTTGGTATGGGAAAAAAAAAGTTACTGAATACTTTGGAGCCATGTCATAACAACTGTACTCTGAGGCAGTAATAAATTGTTTGCCAAACATTTTTCGGTAGATCTATTACCAACATTAATGGTTATCTATACTAATATTATAAAGCTGAAGAGTTTGTTTGTTTGTTTGTTTGTTTGTTTGTTTGTTTGAACGCGCTAATCTCAGGAACTACTGGTTCGAATTGAAAAGTTCTTTTTGTGTTGAATAGTCCATTTATTGAGGAAGGCTATAGGCTATATTACATCACGCTATGACTAATAGGTGTGGAACAGTCGCTAATTAACGCGGGTGAAACCGCAGGGCACAGCTAGTCTATACATAAAGCTGAAGAGTTTGTTTGTTTGTTTGTTTGTTTGGTTGAACGCGCTAATCTCAGAAACTACTGTTTCAAATTGGAAAATTATTTTTGTATTGAATAGTTCATTTATTGAGGAAGGCTATAGGCTATATTACATCACGCTAATAGGAGTGGAGCAGCAATGAAAAATGTTGCAAAAACGGGAAAATATTTTTTAACGCGGCCGCGGGAGAAACCGCGGTGCACAGCTAGTTTGACCATAATATTTATTATCATCTTTTCTTTTCCATAAGGCACTTTCATTTTCATTTTGATATGTTGTTTTCACCACCTTTATTCAAGGCAAGGGTTTTGGAGTTAAACAATCGCTACCTGTTTTGTCCAAAATTCTAATTTCTATAGTTTATTTACTCAATATACTAGTTAATACTCCAGAGTAGACTTACGAACCGATGGCATAATGACGTTCATAAGAGCTATTTGTAGCCTAAACTGAATAAATGATTTTGAATTTTGAATTTTTAATAACACTGAATCGCAAAAAGTGATTTAATAAAGTTGGCAGGCATTAATTACTCAACTCAATTATGCAAATCAATGTTTTCTACATTTTTATTATACCTGCCACAGAAGTATTGAAATCAGGGCATTAGTCCATACGCGGTAGGCATTCTCCTTTATGTGTTTTTAAAACATTGTCGATTGCCGACTAGGTAACTTACCGTAATACAATGCAAATTATTATGTAAAAAGTGATCGTTGAACGGGCAGCCGTGACGACGAGTCTCCATGAGTTTTATTTCACTGGGTATATAAATTATCATAACAAACCTGTCGTTTATGTAACGCTTGCAATAATTTTCTGGCTACCCAAGGTGGAACAAACGATTTCTGCCGTGTGTGTGTCTTGTGCTCGATTGAGTTCGGCCTTATCATCACACAATCGACATGCAGGTACTTAAAAATAAATAAAGAAAATGTTTAAGTACTACATTTTGTATGTATCCAAAGAATCGCTAGGTATATATAGGTACTATTATACTCACAATAGAAAGTAAACATTTCAAATACGTTTATCCCATACTAACTTCTAAGTCAATAGTTTTCAAACAAATCTGCCAATACAGAGATCAAAGTAAGTTAGTAGAGAAGATCCAATAATGTATTTTTAACTGAATTTATACTTTTTTAAACTTTCCATAAAAGACTTTAAATCGCATACATTCATTTGAACTTGTGGTCGCTCAGTTGTCGAAATTCGACCGTAATTTTAATTCACATTATATACAAGGTTTATAAAATGTTATAAAATCAAAGTCAAAATCTAAAAATAAAAAATCAAAATCAAAATCGTTTATTGCAGTCTATCAAGGTTACTTATCTATAAACAGTGATTGGGACCATCCTAGTAGGCATTCTAAAATGCCTGTTTAAGGAGGCCCCGCTCTTCTCAGAATATTAAAAATAAAGTCGAATATTTTTATTCAAATAAACTTTAAAAAAGTTGTTTTTGAATCGTTTGAATTTAGGACATCGATTTTTTAGCTGTGGAGAAGAATGGGCGCCAGAAATATGTAATTATAATGAGCTTTATTAATGATTTAATAAGTCCACAACGCATGCCGTGGCTGTCTTTAATTGAAAACTATGCTTAGATAAGGCTTATGTTTGTAACAGTATCATTGTTTTTGCTAGTATATGTTTTTGTTGACTGTCCAAATAATAAATAAATAAATAATTAAAAATTAATTTTATCTTTCGCACTCCTTGTCCATAATTGTGAACTGTAACTGTCAAATCTCATATTCCTCCATGCGCGCAATGTCCTTAAAAAGTGTACCTACTTTATCTAACTAACTTTTTTCTTCACGTATTAATATAAATATAAAAGTTTTCAAACGTTTTTGAAAGTATGGAATACTGAAATGTGTAATATATATTTTGTTGCTTTTATAGGCTCTTTATCAAGCACGATATCCTCTCGCTAAAGCTGTTACGACAGTAAGCAATTAAATGGAGATAGAACCCTAATAAACCCGTTCCATACTTGCGCAACTGCTTGCCCGAGGACATAAGGCACGAATCAGAAGGAGGTTTTGTAACAAAGTTAAAAGATTATGGTTAAACATTTAACCATAATCTTTTAACTTTAATACCCGTAACACGTTTTTTCTCGTTTATGTTTTCAACTATATGTTTAATTAATGAAAAGGCAGCTAGGGTCGTTGATTTTTTTGTCTGGAAGCCATTTTGCTCCTCTACAATAACATTAAATTACATAATTTTACGCTGTTAATATTACAATTTGAAAGAAAGTGTTTTTGTTCAACAATAAACTATTTTTCTCGGAAGAGCTCGATGGCGCAGTGGTTACCGCGCCCAGGTTGCGATTGCTAAAGTTAAGCAACTTTCGCAAAGGCCGACATCGGATGGGTGACCAAAAACTTATCATCTCGAGCTTCTCCGTGCTTTATATATTTTTTTAATTCATTTTATCTTTTTTGTGTTTTTTTACATGTTGTGTTTGTCCTATATATTTTGTGTTTTTATTTGTGATGGAAAATGTCCTTATATGATAGGGCATTTTCCAATTATTTTTGACGCTTCTTGCCGGTTCTTCTCAGTACAAGGTCTACCGCCCAGTGTAGACTTACGAACCGATGGCATAATGACGTTCATAAGAGTTGTATGTAGCCTAAACTGAATAAATGATTTTGAATTAATTTTTTTTTATTACTGCTAGATAAATGGTATGATGAGTAGTGGACTGTATTCTTCGGTATTGTGTGGCGTGGAGCCTTAATAAAATTACGGTCGAATTTCGACCATTGGGCGACCACTAGTCAGAGTAAAAACGCAAGCAATAATCAAGCTAAAAATTATTAAATTTTGAACGTTAAATTTAAATAGTTAAACTTGAAAATGTCAACACTTCTCTATTTCAGTAGGTACTATGGACTAACTAATAGACCGTACGTAGACCGGCGTATAGACGTAACGCAATATAATTCTAAATTCTTATATTATTGAGATTTCCTTTAAATTAATGTATGTATACACTTTTTAATACACTTGACTTTACACCTGTACCTTTTTAACAGAAGCTGCAAACAAGAAAAAGTGGACATATTAATTAACATTGAGTTGTTTTGATATTTACTTGTTGCTTCCGTGATTAAATAAGGAAATGTACGTCAATCATCGAACAAAGAATACAACAAAAAGTGGTGACGTACAACCACCGCGGATCTTTAAGCCCATTCACGCCAATACGTCAAGAGTTAAACGAGCCGCCCCGATGCATAATAGTTAGTCTAGTATGAAAATATGGAGGGAATTATTATTTTTCTTCCTTTTATTTTTATACGGGCAAGAGAAAGATCAACTGGCATAATTATTAATTATTAATGATTAATAAAAAAAGGCTTGTGTTTAAACGCCTACCAAAAATGTATCAATTCAGTAGAATAGAATAGAATAGAATAGAATTTATTTGCATAAAACATGGTAATGTACAGATCGTGACTTAAATAAAACCAGCATGTTTTGCCACAATTTGGCGTGCAAAATTATAACAATTAAGTATTAAAAATATATTAAAATTAAAACACATTCGAATTCAATAGATAAAATAATTAGATTACTATGTCAACAAGAATAATGAGAATTAATAATTTTCCAATAGCAATATCAATAAATACCTAGCCTAAGAACTCTTCAACTGTGTAGAAACACTTATCTACATATAAGCCACTTCGAGAGTTGACTTTTAAAAGAATTCAATCGTAAGTCTCTAATGGTTTTAGGGATCCGATTAAAGATCTTTATGGCCATAAACGAACAGTTTTCGTGGTAAAGTTGGCTGGCATACTTGGGCACTAGAAGTCTAGTCGGGTCTCTAGACGAACATTTTAAATTAACATTAGCTCTTTGAAATCGTTCTGGGTGTTTTCTTACAAAGAGTCCCATTTCCAGAATATAGAGCGAGGTCAAAGTAAGTAGTTTTAATTTCTTAAAAAGTGGTCTACATGATTCAAGCGGTCCAACACTACATATTGCTCGGACACACTTTTTCTGAACTAAAAACACTTTATTTTTATGTGTCGAGTTTCCCACAACAATAAGCCATATCTAAGCACTGAACTAACGTAACCGTGATACGCTGCCATGGCAGTTTTTTCACATGCCAGACTTTTTAACTTTTTCAATGCAAAGAAAAATCGATTTAGTTTAGTGCAAACTGATTTTATGTGCGCTTTCCAGTTGCAATGCTTATCAAGTACTAAGCCTAAAAATGTTGTTTCAGACACTTCCATAACACCTTCACCATTACAACTGATATTCAAATGTTGTCGTTTACTTTGGTAATTAGAAAATTGTACAACTTTTGTTTTGGAAACGTTTACTTTTAGATTATTTATGTGGAGCCACTTCGTTATGGAATCGACAGTAGAATTAAGATTATCTTCATATGGTATGTTTTTGCAAGTATCTGGTACTACAACGGAGATGTCATCAGCATAAAGAACACATCGATGTCTGGTCACATTTGTAATGTCATTAATGTTCAGAAGAAACAAAAGCGGACCCAGTATACTACCTTGAGGTACGCCTGACATATTGATTTCGTAGCCGGATTTAAAAGTACTTAACAAAAGATCTTCACCAATTCGCATGATTTCAACACATTGTTTTCGATTGTTTAAGTAACTAGCTAACCATTTCATTGCATTTCCTCTTATGCCATAACGATCACACTTATTTAATACGATTTGGTGATTAACAAGGTCGAATGCCATTTTCATATCAAAGAAAATACCCGTAACACGTTTTTTCTCGTTTATGTTTTCAACTATATGTTTAATTAATGAAAAGGCAGCTAGGGTCGTTGATTTTTTTGTCTGGAAGCCATTTTGCTCCTCTACAATAACATTAAATTTATTTAAAAAATTTATCAGACGGGAATGCATAAGCTTTTCAAAGACTTTAGAAAGTTTAGAAAGTAGAATTGGTAGTAACCAATAAAATTCGAAACGCTTATCAAAACGGATAAATGCTCACCAAAGTGTGTTTCCTAAAATATTATAAAAAGGACACAATTCATATTTTTATTAAATGCAATAAAAATATATGAATATCTTTTAACTGCATTTCAGACCAAATATGTTATTTTGTCACCAAATAGATAACACCAATATTTTATGCCTCGAGTTTCAATTTGGTAATTTTTTCAAGACAGCGATTGTCTTGAATTTCGAGGTTATTTTTTTAATTAATAATAGTTAATAATTTAATTAAAAATAATATTTGTACAGTAATTTTATTTATTTGGTATTTAGCCTTAAGGTCTAAAAATATTTCTGGTGAGCGTTTAAATTATACCCATAAAAAATATGGCATTTAAACTTATGGTAAGCGTTCGTCTATTTCCTAATTGATGCAAAATAGTTCGTCTATCGAAGAGTTAAGTATTGCTTTTTATTCTTTTTCTTGTTTGCTTTGTCATAATGTTTAATATTGAATTCAGAAAATAAATGTTATTGCAATGATGTAATGACATAATGATGTCATTTGTTAAGATAGAAATTATAAAACGTAAAAAATCAATGAATTTAATTAGCTTTTAATTAAATATGGGACGTGGCACTCCAGTTTGTGAAGAACTTTGAAAAATAATTATTTCTGATACCGAAGCTGGCAAGTCAACGTACCAGATGTTGAAGGACTACAGGAAAAATGGAATCCTATTAAAAACATATATTTTATGTAAAATGAGAGCCAAGTTCAATATATATGCCTTGGTTGTTGACTTCAACGACAAAAGAAGTGAGATCTAAATGGGTGCCAAGTTAGGATTATATATTGAAGCCTAAGGTCTGACTTGTCTAGTTCTCATATACACAAAAAAATACAATTTTGGTAATAATAAATAATTAATGTGCTTAGTATATGGGTTTGAAGAATCCATCCGAGCCCAATGTGTACCGTGGGGCTAAGAAGGTTTTTGTTTTTATTTTACATAGCAATGAGTTCCACAAATTGACTAATAAACTACATGTAGTTTGTGAACTGGTAGACTGTAATGTAAGTATTTCTTTGTAAGAAGAAAAAAAAAGAAAAAAAGTTCATGTTGTGCACCTACGTTAAAATTATTTTTATTTTTCGATACTGTATTGCTAAGCATCTAAAAAGTACTTAAATTGTAATCTAGGGGAGGAGGAGCTGCTGCCTGAAATACGAGTTAACCCCAGTTTAGGTAGTACTTTGTACTGCCTATGCCTGTCTTTTTTTTTGTTTTTTACTTTATTGCATGTGTTGGTGCCTATTTTATTATAACTCAGCACTGAATGATTTAGCGTTAATCTATTCTTGTTTTTGTCACATTATTTTGTATAAACTTCATTCTCCGTCGATTCTATAAATAAAATTGTTATATAAGAGTGAAAAATAGTGAGCTGCTGCTTGTAATGTAATGTGTGTAATCACTTAAACGTGTATGGTATGTACAAATAAAATACTTTATTATTATTATTATTATTATATACATATTAATTATTGAAATAATAATTAATAAGAATAGTTATTAAGAATAGTTTAGGTAAAATAGTTTTTGAGTTATGAGGGGGTCAAAAGTGGCTCCAAATGGTTCGTGTAATATTACACACGGTGCTGCTCACCAGTTCTGTTAGCTTGAACTTGGTAAACACGCTACCGCTACACGCTACGCTACCGCGAAAACAGGGTTCTCAAGAGAATTATCAAGAAGAATCGCCGTGGCCGGGCTTGAGAACTCACTGTTCAATGGAGAGAAATGATTCACAAAGACGTCTCGGTTGATACCTGTAAGAGAGTATTGAAATGAATGGGGTATGGCTTTTACCTACTTACTCAATTACAAAAGAAGAAAAGGCTTAAGTTCGCTCGTGACCATCAGAATTGGACTCCCGAACGGTGGAGAAGTGTCATATTGAGCGATGAGTCGAGTTTTGAGGTAATGGTCGGTGATGAAAGAAAAAAAGTGGTGCGGAACAAAAGCGAAGCATTTCACACTGATTGCCTTAAACGGAAAGTTAAGTTTGCTACTTCTGTCATGATATGGGGCTGCATATCAGCACGAGGTGTTGGTAGAATGCAATTCGTGGAAGGCACCATCTATGCTGTGAATTACCAAACACCTTGCAAGAGAGCCTGCTGCCTTCTGTTCCGACATTGAAACATCAAGATGCTTTCATATTCCAACAAGATGGAGCTTCAAGTTGGATCAACATCGAGATGGCTGCTCTCAAAAGGTATTCAGACAATGGAATGGCCATCAAACAGCTCAGACCTGTCGCCGATTGAAACCTTATGGTGGAAGATGAAGAAAAAACTACGCAGTAATCCCTCCAGGTCGAAGAACGATTTGAAGGCTTTGGTAGCTGTCTGGGAGTCCATCACACCTGAGGAATGTGCAGAATTGATGGCAACCATGCCCCGACGTATAAAGGCTGTAATTGACAGCGACGATGCCACCAAGTGGTAGATGAACTATTCTGCGTGGTTTTGAGAACAGATGAAGTTTTTTGCGCAATGTTTTTAGAGTGTGATCATTTATTTTGTAAAAAACGAAAGGTGATGAAAATTATTGAAATACGTTAAAATAAACAAGAAATAATGATAAATTGTGAAATAGAAATAGAAATAGAATATAATAATGTAGTCAAGCACTGATCTGCCTCGGTGCCTTTATATAAGTTACTCTGGAGCAGTGGTTCTCAAACTTTTTTAATGACGGAACCCTTTTGGGAAGCAAAATACTTGATGGAACCCTACAATAAAACAATTGTTTTTATAAGTGTATTCTTTATTAATCAGCATAATAAAAGTACAATGTAACAGTTACTAATTATTATTTACTTCACCACTTGCCAAGGACAATAATAGAAAACATTAAAAAAGACAAAATCTAACTAGTGGGAGGTATGAAACTGTTTTTTATTTTTCATCAATTGGTTGATATCAGGTTTGATGGAAGAAAGTTGGAGTCTCATATCAGCTTCGGCGTCCAGTCTATTGCGATATTTTGTTTTCGTGGCTGCGTAGGTAGAGAATCCTGTTTCGCACAAATATGTAGTTGGGAACGGGAGAAGAATATCCAGAGCCATTTGGCCAAGCATTGCATATTCATCTTGGATTTTGCACCAAAAATCATTGAGAGGCGTCGTTTTGAACAGTGACTCCATACTTGTGTCTGATGACATTTCTAAAAGAGATTCATATATCTCGTTTGGCAAGTTTTCAGGCTTTTCCAAGTTGGGTAAAAAAGGATTATAAATCCATGAATTCACTTTAATTTTTGTATTGTGTTCTTCGGGAAAATACTTTTCAAAAGATGCGCGCATCGAACTGAGATATTGGACCAATTCTTCAAACACATCATCTTCAAACATTTCTGAGTCGTTTTCGCTAACAAACTCACTGAGTAACGTAAAGCTTTCTATTTCTTTCTTACCAATGCAAATGATCCAAAAATCTAATTTTCTTTTAAAAGCAGTTATTTTATTATAGGCCTGAAACACTGTTGTCTGTTTACCTTGCAACGATAAATTCAATTCGTTAAGTTTTTGAAAGATATCCGCCATAAAAGACAATCGGAACAACCAAGTTTTATCATACAAACGGTCCTTCAAATTAAAAGAAGTATCTGCTGAAAGAAACATTTGTAACTCGGCTCTAAGTTCAAATAGCCTTGTTAAAGTTTTACCCCGAGACAGCCATCGCACTTCTGTATGGAGCAGCAGTGTTTTATGTTTGCTGCCATAATCTTCACACAATAATGAGAACAATCGGGATTGTAGTGGTCGTGATTTGATAAAATTAATTATTTTTACCGCTTCATTTATAACTAATTTTAGATTTGACGGCATTTGCTTCATCGCAAGTGCTTGTCTATGCAGAATACAATGACTGGAACTACAATTAGGCGCTTTATTTTTCATTCGTGACACTGCTCCTGCTGTTTTACCTGTCATCGCCTTGGCCCCATCTGTACAAATGTCAATGCAATTGTTCCAACTGAGATTATTTTCTTCAAAAAATATATTTATTTTATTAAAAATTTCTTCCCCGGTAGTGTTTGCAAGCAGCGGTGAACACATAAGCATGTCTTCTTCAAAAGAACTTTTATATGGATATCTCACAATAACCAGCAGGATAGCCAAACCAGCGACATCAGTCGACTCGTCCATTTGCAAGGCGAATCGTGTATTTTGTAGACGTGTAACTAGTTCTTGTTTGACGTAGCTTGCCAGATCATGGATTCGTCGTGAAACAGTATCGTTTGATAGCGGAACAGTAGAAAGATGCTTTGCAGATTTTTCATCGAGCATACATATTGTTATGTCTAATACACATGGTTTTATTAAATTTTTAGCGCTAGTGTGCGCTTCACCTGCTTGTGCAATGCGATAGCTAACTAAATATGATGCCTCCGTGGCCTTTTCGTTGATAGTTTGTGTTACATGCATCATATTTTTTTGACTTTCTAATAACAGATCTTTTTTGCGAACAAAAAATTCTTTATTCTTGTCTTTAGACTCGGGGTGTACAGTTTCTAAATGTCGGCGCAATTTGGCAGGTGCCATGGAACTATTAGGAAGCAGTTTACTAAAGAGCATGCAGAGAGGTGAGCCGTTGGAATCAACAAATCCGAAACTGATATAAGATTCATCATACTTCCTTCTTTTCGTCTTTGAAACCGTCGAGCTTGACGTCGTGGCATCATCTTCTGGATCGGTGATTGCTATATTCTCCGCGCGCACTGCTTTTGAACATTCAGCGTCATTAGAAGATGTTGTTGCAACACGTTTAACACCTTTAAGCCAACGTTTCATTCTTCTTTATTTATAATGTTACACGTCAGGATAGTGGGGTTTAAATAATGCACAATCGTTACTGCGTATAAGAGACTAAATTTAGTACCTACAGTGAAGAAATGTATAAAACTGAGACAACAGAATACAGCAGGCAGTAAAACAATGAACACTATTTTCTCGCTAGCGAGCTTGTAAGTAGGTAGTAACTTATCGCTCTGAACGCTAATCGTCAACTGACGACGCGCGACGCGCGATCGCCGCTTTTATAATTAGTCCTAGACTCAATCTCAAATATTCTCGAAAATACTCGAGTCGGCACCTTTGATAAACAAAAAGCAAAAATAAAAACAGAAATTTAAACAATATCGACTTTATCCTTTGAAGTTAGAGTCGAAAGTCGCTTGTTGACAACTATAGCGTCTAATTCAGAGGCGGCTTTTATCAAAGAGACTGCGCGCTCACAAGTATACTACCCGCTCGCTTTAAGTTTGTCGCTGGCGATAGGTATAACGTTCGAAAAGTAGCGTCAGCAAAACATAATATAAAAATATTTTTTATTTAATTGTAACAATAAAAATTGTGTACGTACATATTTGGGTAAAACTATGACACATTATAAGTTTTGTTGTCGCGTGGGGGAGGGTACGCGCATTCCACAGACCGTCAAACTTAGAGCGAACGGGTTGTACAAGTATAAAATTGTTGATACCAAACTTATGAGATATTGTACCAGCTATTGTAACACATGTTTATACAAATACAAATAAATAAATAAATAACGTTCATAGCGTTTTGTCCCCGCGCGGTCGCGGAGTCCGCGCAGTCGCGGAGCGACCAGAGAGAGGTGTTTTGATTTTTTTTTTCTAAATTCTTGCGGAACCCCGACAGAGGTATCATGGAACCCTAGGGTTCCGCGGAACACACTTAGAGTATAGCTGCTCTGGAGTATCACCCGAGTTCTTCCCGTAATAACACGGTGTTGTTGTGAGACTCCATTTTAATTTCTATTTACCGTATAATTGTACTACTAATAATAATGCAATACTTGAAATTGGCTAAATGCTAAACGCGAAGCCATTAATTAAGATAATTAATTAATAAGTTACTCTATGTTCGGTGCCCAGGGAGGCTTTTTGAACCGGTGATTAGTTATCACGCTATGAATATTAATTACAAATGCTCCTTATTCTCTTATTCAAGGACACTGGTAATTTATTTTTTACTCTGAACATTCTTTAACGATAATTGTTAATTTCCTAGTGTATTTCATGTTACTTTTATTTCAACATCACCGATACATACATACATACATACATAACATCACCGATGATATTTAAAAATCCTTTGCGAGTTTCATTTGCCATTCAATCATGTTAACGAATTGGAGATGTATGGCAAAATTCGCTGTTTGAATGCCAAACAAATTCTCGTAAAATAATGACACTTAGAGCCACCGCAGACATGCTACTTTTAGCATCGGCCATCGGCGATTGAGTCGCTTTTCGGAAGCTCGAGCACAGCTTCTGAACGTTACACTCCGCACACATTTCGGATGCCCGGTCGCATCGATTTGCATTGAGTTGCCGATCCAGCATCGGAGCAGTTGCTAAAACGCGCGATTCCGACACCGCGTCCGAACCGAACGCATGAAGTCGCGAAATCGCGATGCTGCATCTCACGATTTTACTGCGATCGAACGCAGAGAGTCGCCAAAACGTGATTCAGCATCGATACAGTCGCAAAATCGCCGATCGCATCGCAGTAGCATGTCTGCGGTGGCGCTTATTTACGTTTTGGTTAGTTGTGGTATTAAGAAAATTATTATTATTATTATTATTAGTATTATTCAGGCTGTTATAGGCACAATATAACAGCCTTAATTTAAAAATCCTGAAAACAAATACTTGTGAATAATTTAAGTACATAATTGGAAGTAGAGTTTTACCAATTTTTTTTGTCATTTGTTATCAAAATTAAAAAATATTACTATTTTATTACAAGCCCGGGCTATGCATCGATCATTCGAAACACCCTTTCTAAGCCTAAGAATTGAATCTAGGATCTAGGGTTCTAGGTCGAGTATCTTGCTACTCAGCCACCAAGGCGAAGCATATGCAATTTTTACTTTAAAACAGTTTGTGAAATATTTAGCCTGAATAAATAACTAACCAACGACGCATTACGTTATCGTAAGTGATAGCTGTAGCACTGTGCTAGTTTAATGCCGACGATGGTCAACGAGAATGTTTAACGAACGTCTGTGTGGCGTTCAGTAAATAATTAGAGCAATTACAATGAAACAACATGGTGCATAACGCTACTTCTATTCATCATTCGATCTCTATTTAAACTCTCCTCGTTTGTCACCAGGTAGCGCTGTTCCAATGGCCAATCCACAATGGCCTTTGACTCTGACAATAAACGCCAGGCACTTATTGACGTCAAAACTGTAAACAATTCAAACAAATTCAAAAAACAATTTACTTATTTATTTAAAAAAATTTTTTTTTATTAAGTTTAGACTATACTACTCAATCTACAAACAGTACGGATTTTGAGAGAGCCTTCTATTGAGAGGAGCTCGCTAGATACTCAGGAGGTTTTTTCTTTTTCTCTATCTTTTATATACAATAGACTAGAACAGGACATTATTTATTTGGTACAAACAAAAAGAAAAACAACTAAAATTACCTTAAGACCAGATTTATATAAAAAAGGTCAAAATAAAACTCGCATTATGCACCTAGATGTTTACCATAAATCCTTATTAAGAAAACCTCTTAACTGCGAAACAAAAATTAATATTCCATTCTACTATTGTAACAATCCCAAAACTGTGTTATCGACGAAAAACCGGTATTATTGCTATATCGTATAGGCGTAAAAGTGGTGCGGGAATAGTGACCGGTTCGATTACCGGCGACTACCGTTACGGAACGTAAAGTGTGCCGAAAATCTGGTTTTGTGGCCTTGAAGCGTGCCTCCGTTACAGTAATAGAATCGGTGAAGCAATGTTATTGCTGTTACCTAATGTTTACAGGGTTATCGGTTTTTTGTTAATGTCAAGAAAGGTGAATTTAGGAATGAATGGAGTAATTGAGTAAAGAGTGAATGATTAGAATAGTGTAAGGCGAATCGAGTGGAATGAAAGGAATAAAAGATGAATAGATTTATTCATGACCACTCAGAGTTAGCTGAACAATTTTTTTAATTATTAAATACCTACCTTATTATTGTATATTAGACAGCATCACATACATTGTTTTGATCCCAAGGTAAGTAGCTAAAGCACTCGCTTCATGGAAATCAGAAACAACGACGGTACCACAATCACCCAGACCCGACACAATATCGAAAAGTTCGTTTTTGACATTGACCCGACCGGGAATAGAACCCGGGACCTCAGAGTTACCGCCGCCCAAGTCCGGCGTGCCCACTCGGCTACGGAGGTCATCAGAATGTTTAATAAAAAATAGTATATTACTTACCAATGACGAACTTAAACAATATACACGCGAACCCCAAAACAATCGATTTGAAAATACAATGGTAAGTATAATAGAATGCAGACCGGGGAGAATCGCGGAAGCACCTTCTCTTGCCGTCCACGCCTTCAGTGAAGGTCAAGACCACTATATATTGGTTATGAATAAGCACTAATGGTTACTCGACATCTCACCTGATGTAAGGTGACGATTAGGCTTGCAGGATGGAACTCCGTGTGCAGTTAGTATCTCGGGTCACCTCCGCTATTGGATGGTACTGCGTTTTTAGTGGATACGCCTCGTCAAGCTCGAGGAGTTGGGCAGGGAGCAGAGGAGAGATCCCCACCATAACTCGCGGGTTGCCCTAAATCCGCGAATATGTAATGCAACGCATTTATTCGCAGTTTAAAAAATGATACGGCAGTAAGTGGAATCGCTCTTTCAACCGGGATCTTCAACTATAAAAGGCACTGTCTATCTTATGTCTAGATGCCGGAACACAACAATGCTTCTAATATTGATGTTGCGGACTTAGATATAATGGTAGTAGGAGCTCGATGGCGAGTGCTCGATGGCGGCAACTTTCGCAAGGGTCGGTCATCGGATGGGTGACCAAAAATTTATCATCTCGAGCTCCTCCGTGCTTCTTAAATTTTTACAAATATTGAAAGATCAGTTAAGAATTAGGCAAGCTATTTATGATTATTTATATATAATTTTACGCAAATATTGTTGCGAACAAATTACATATTTTTATATAAAAATACAGTGAAAAAATTAAACGCCCACCCGACCCAGCCAGTAATCGAACCTGGGTCTTCCGCAATCCGGGCGGCTGCACTGACCATTATGCTATCGGGAAGGCTGACCGGGAAGGCAGCCATCCGGATTGCGGAAGACCCAGGTTCGATTCCTGGCTGGGTCGGGTGGGCGTTTAATTTTTTCACTGTATTTTTATATAAAAATATTTAATTCAGCTTAAGTTTAGCAATTAACACTTAAAAATAAAAAAGTAAAATCTAACAAATTACATATTGAAAAAAGACAAGTGTTGAAAAATCCCGCTCGTGAAATTTTTTCAACACTTTATCTTTTTTCAATACATAATTATAAACTTTAATTTATCATGCAAATGTAAATTAACTATTTATATAAGTGAAGGCATGCGCATCAGGCGCGCATAAGCAAGCAGCAGTGATCACAAATGTAAGAATACAGAGGTTACTAAACCACTAGGGTTGAGACTTATTTATTTTGATATGAAGTCACAATAGAAATAGTAAATTAAAAATTGCATCAAATTAAAGCTAATAATTATGTCTTAGTAGCTCTGCATACAAGATCTAGATCGGATACACTTTGAATCTTTTCATTTTGACCACACCTTTCTGTTACACGTTGTATAAACAATTCCTACCACCAACCAACCTAAAAATCTAACATGCATCGCCGTTCGCCGCTCGTTGGGAACTAAGCCCGAGACTTCCGAGTTAAAACAGGTGGTTTGAAGACGGGAAGACGGGTACTATAATTTAACTCTTTTATCAAATCTGTTGATATTAAAGAGGTCATCTACTATGGCGTACTTATACTTATTATACTTACACTTGCAATACATTCATTTCCGCATCCCTCAAAATGTCAATGTCATATATAAGAACGTCTCTCCAATGATATGACGTCATTATACGAGTAGGGAAAAAAGAGAACGCGGAGAAATTATAAATTAATGAAGTATTGCACTCTTCCTGGGTCTTTTTTATCATGCAAAAGAGTTATAGACACTTATTAAAATACTTTTTGATTAAAGCAATGTAAGTAAATTAATGAAATACTGCACGCTTCCTGGATCTTAATTTGTCGTACAAAAGATTTATGAGTCACTTATAAACTATTTAATTAAAGCAATGTGATTGTTATAGAGGCACGCACCGTCGTCGCGTCGCCAGATATGGCCCATACATAATTTTGATGATTTATTTATGTGCGTACAAAAACATTTTTGGCTCTACGCATTTATCATTTATTTGTAATTTCTTGTAGCTTACAGATTTACATCCAAGACGCTTACAAGATTAGATATATTACACATAATTTAATAAATTCAATACAATAATAAAATTCACTTATGCAAATAAAATTTATAAAATAATAATAAATAGCAATTTTAACACAATATTATTATTAACATGCTATAGTTAATTCTTATTGCCAGATGCGATACGGTGTCAATACAAAATAGGTATATCTACATACATATAATTACTTGTCCTGACTGATTCATTATCGCTGAGCCTAAATAAACCGTTGGAGCTAATTAGATGAAATTTGAACTGTAGGTTAATTGAGTGACGTAACCAGCCACTAAGAAAGGATTTTACGAAAATCACACCCAAATCAAAATAGGGTTCAAATAGGGTCAAATAGGGCTTGAAAGTTTGTATGAAAGTCCGTCAGTTTTGAAGTAAAAGTAAAATTGGTATTTGGCTTCTTGAAAAAAAATAAAGAATGACGTGTCGCAGGAATTTTGTTTATTTTCCTTTAAAGGAGTAAAAAAGGGAAGGTTTTTTTTGGGAAAATCGTTATTTTTAAAGTAACAACTATTAAAATGAATATTTTAATTGATCTATAGATTTTTCAACAAAAATAAAGAATGACGTGTTTTAGCATTTTTGAAAAACCTCCCCTAGAGAGGTGAAATAGGGGTGGAAAGTTTGTATGAAAATCTGACATTTTTAAAGTTTAATCCACGGACTGACCAACATGAGCGTACCTTTAATAAGTTTAGCGTTTAATACAAACAATCACACGTCGTGTTAGCCTACGAGAGCGAAGCCGCGAGCAAAAGCTAGTTTTATGTATATAAATATAAAATATCCTACTTACATGCATAAACTAGACATCCGTTATACCGATTTATTGCCGATCGTCTTGTCAGTCTTTAACTTATGAAATTTACATTAAAGCTAACATTGAACTGAGCTTTTAGTAGCTCAAATGGTGTCGCATTACAAAATAATAAATTAATGCATGTTAATAATTTAACATGCATTTCTAAATGTTACGATTAAATATTAATTCTTTAACGGTGCTTGGGCCTGTTCCAACGCGTGGACTTTCGACAATTTTTTTTGAGAGAGATTGCTGATTTCCTTATACTATACCGGGTCTAACAAAATCAATAAGCGAACGTTTAGGGGCGGTATCTATACATCATTCTGAATAGAATGACAAAAAATGGGCTCCAGTTTTATAGTGATTTTACAAAGTTATGTTTTTTATCAAACTAAATCAATTTAAATAATGCACATCATGAAACATGCTGTATCTTTAATAACACGCACGCAAACGTCAATGTTTTGTTAGTCAGCTCAGTGTGCTCCGAGTTTAGTGTGCATGTTCGGCTATCTTTGTGTGCGTGTAGTACAGTTGTACGGATTTGGAAAGGGTGTATTTTTTTGGTGAATTATGATAATGTTTTGTTGATCGAGCCTGTAGTTATGGACCAAATTTTGTGAGCATGTGTGTGATGTATAGATGCTCCCCTTAAACGTTTGCTTATTGATATTGTTAGACCCTATATTTTAAGCATTACCGGACTTTGTTTCGACTATTACTAAGATAATGTTACAATAGTTTTATTACAGGAACGGAATTAAAATAACGACAATATTTATTATTATGGAATGCTTTTTACAAATCTGTTCGCGTTTAATTTTTACATTAATAAAAACGATTTTTTTATTGTCACAGAGTTAACTCGTGTAAAAACATAAAAAAGTGTTTAATATCAAATTGTTAATTTCACGTAAGTAAACTGTAGAAAACAGCTATGGCGGTCATCGGTGACCGGCAAACAATTAAAACTCTATTGTTTTATTGTATTGAATTTTGTTTAAAGCAGTTAACGTGTATTATTTGATCACTTTTAAATACACATTTTAGATCTGCCAAGGTTTACACAACGTTGATACATAACACGAGGTAAAACATATTATTTTTCACAAGATATCACTTTTTATTCATGGCACTATTTATTAAATAACAATTATTTTTAAAACCAATTGAAAGAAAAAAAACGTTTCAGGGGTGGGATGTTATTTGTAATACAAAAAATGCGTTTATTAATTACTAGCTGACCCGCTTTCGTACCGCTTTGACAGTTTCCATCATTGATAAATATATGGTTTCCATGACAACAAAACAAACAAATAATTTTGTATTGGAAAATTAAATTGTCGTTTTTAGTTTTTTTTTAATAAAGCCTATGTTACTCAGCGCTAATGTAGCATTCTAATGGTGAAAGAATTTTAAATCGGTCAAGTAGTTTTTGAGTTTATTTGTTGCAAACATACATACATACATACATACATACATACATACATACATACATACATACATACATACATACATACATACATAAATACTACAAAAATACATACAAAAATACAAAGGCTTCCTCTTTATAATATTATTATAGTATAATTTATCATAAATACATTATTTACAATGTATTTGTTTTGGTACACGCCGTTTAAGAATTTTCAATGTCAAGTTCACTGGAGAATTCAAATACGCCTGGGAGGAAGCATAATAATGATAGATAATTATCATAGTGAACCTAATTATAATGAGGTTCTTGGCGAGAAAGTGACCCATGTTTGAGATTTGTTTTATTTTTTTAACGCGATGTTTTGCCGAAATGTAAAATTACAGTGGGTTATCCAACAGTGTAATGTCACTTAGTTTCTCTCATTAACGCTGGCTTCTGAGGTCTGTGAAGTCCAATAACTTTACTAAAATCACCACCTTGAGTTCTCGGGGAATAACATTTTATCATTCAGCGTCTATCATCCCTCGTTATGATTTATAATCGATGGCGTTAAGTTTTGTTCCTTTTTTTCAAACATAATTTTATAAAGACTGCATTATATAGACAGTGCGACGTTTCTACTCGTACTAAAGTAAATTCTATATTATCGACGGAGAGTATTTTCCAATTAATTTTCCTAATTTTTTGACTAAAACACAACAATGACAAAAACACAAATGTTGAAAAAATCTCCACGAGCAGGATATGAACCTGCACCCTTCTGACATACCGGGTCAGGTATGTCAGAAGCCTCTCCCAATTGAGCTATTTTACTTTTTTACTTTGAAAGTCAAAGGCCATTCAATGTCAACAACTACCGTCGTTAACATCCGATCGTAATATTTTTACAAATACTAAAGATCAGTTAAGAAGTAGGCAAGCTATTTATAAAATGTTTTTATTTTGTTTATATAATTTTAACGTAAATTTTGTTGCGAAACAAATTACAAAAACATAAATGTTGAAAAAATTTCCACGAGCAGGATTTGAACCCGCACCCTTCTGACATACCGGGTCAGGTGCTCTCCCATTGAGCTATCGTGGTTCTAATGGCTAAATGTCCAATATGCACTAGGCAATTATAATAGGTAATAAAAATAAATAACTTTAAAAAAAGACTAAAAGTAAAAACTTACCCCTTGTAACATCGCAGGTAGGCGGAATGGCTTAGTAGAAATACATCTGTAATTTTATTACTTCGTTTATTATTTTCGTTGAGCCACGATACACATTAATGTCTAACCTTGCTTTATTATTGCTTTAGATTATCGCGGCTGCTCCATAAAATACATTTATACGATATATTTATTATTTCCCGGCAACAATTAAGAGATTTTATTGTAACGATTTGCTGTTACATCAAAGTCATGTACACATAATTATTATATTTTTCTTTTTGTTGATGGCTTCATGCGATTAGCACATTTAGCCAGTGTCAAAAGAATTTTTCTAACAAGTAATACATAAATAAACAATATTTCTTTTCTGTATGATGACGATGAATGATAATAGAAATGAGAAGTGAGATATGATATACCCCCCAACCCCTCGAGTATCTCAGTAAAGATGTGGGGCTTTACTAAGTCCTCGGGCGGACTTCTTGAGAGAATTTGAAAAGTGACGTTGCACTGTTTTGTTTCATTTGCCAACACTCATGCACACTCATGAACACTTAACGGTTAATAACCCACCATTATTTCACATTAATATTCGATATAACACAAATTTTAGAAAATAAAACAAAACCGCAGACATGACTCTTCACTTTCCCGCCCTACAGATAAATTGTAAAGTAAGTGTTTTGCGATGTAGGTATACTTAAAATTTTTCATAATACTAATAAAAAAGTTTAATTATATTAAATATTTAAACTGAAGAGGTAACATAACCACAGATGTTACTAACTTGTTAGAACTATTGTAGTTAACAACAATTTCCACATGTTTTTTTGTTTTCGTGAACTCTTTTATTTGTGTCAAATTATGATTTTCGCGCCAATTTTGTCGCGCCGCGTGCCCGTACTACGAACGCCTGCGCGTGGTCGATGCGACTGCGTCTGCGCACTCCACTGCTTGTTACTACAATGCGCGGCAGTTTGCGTTCGTTGGATAGGCTTGAAATGATACAAGGAAACCGGCGCGATAAAGAGGATTTTGAGATTTAAAGGGCGCCGGGTGTAGGTGTTTATCTTAGTAAGTACCTTGATAATTGGTTTGAGAAACTTCACCGAGAGAAATGGAAGTACTTAAACCTGTCACTTCAAGGAATAGTCAAGTAAGTACCTATAAACATTTGCTATTAAAATTTAAAAATATTCTTAAACTGTTTCAATTGTGTCAGGTGTGCTCCAAATATTTATCGATGGTACTTACAAAATAAACTAATCAAACACGTGGACCTGCCAACATAGCTTAAATTGGCCCAGGAGTGGGTTCTTATAGCTAATTTAGTCCCTTCAGCGTCGAGCGACCAGCAGGTGGCCGATAACAATTAAAATTCTATTGTGTCTGAGTATTCGACGCTTGAGCTCTTAGTATAAAAATATTTTTGAGTTTCACCGAAAATTGCACTCATTATGAATACATTGGTTTTGTTCATCTGTTATGTTATATTTTGATAGTTTGTTCAATATTTTTATTACCTACACTAACAACTGTTTTATATATTAAAATAAACCCTAATTACATTCTCGAATTCTCTTACTAAGCCTTGTTAAATTGTTGCGTCTAGGTCATTCTAATATAATAACATAACAATGAGTGAATGTAATACTACTGACTAACAGTATTTTCATTGAATTCATTTCTTTGTCGCCTTAAGAAACTGGTACGGCCTTCCTTACACTTTAATAATAATATGTAGCATTAAAAACTTAATAAAATAAACACTAGTCATGGGAAAAAATAAAATATTAGATAAGGAAAGCGTTAAAGAAACTAGTCGTCAATGACCTAGTTTATTTAATACTTAATAACTTCAAACTATGTGTTGTTATGTTACTATCATGGCCAGTTGCATTAAAGTAATGGTTTTTTACGGTACTAATACGACGTTTCTTGTTGTTCTGAGTTCTGAGGGCATGCAAATGAGCCGAAATATCTGATACACAAAAACATGGTAACAATTCCGTTAACAATCCCGTTAACAATCATTTAATCTATTATAACTAGTTGAATGTGTTAGGCCTAAAGCGGTCACAATAATATGAGGTTACGACCCGAACAAAGTAAGCATAGCTTGCCATGATTGGATGCGAGCAGCGAGCGCCGCCGCCGGCGCCGGCGCAAGCCCTCTGGGGTAGGGAGAGTGGAAGTATCCGTATATTCTAATTCAAATAACTTTTTTCAAATTTAACTTTAGGAAAAAAATGTACGTCGGTTGAACACATAGCAACACTATTTAAAAACTTCTTAAATGTTGTACAAGCTCTGATATTGTAAACCGTGCGTGAGCCGCCACCCTGACGTCAGAATGGCGGGTTGTTTCTAAACCAATCGAACTATTTTGATCAACTAAATAACTAATAAATGTACTTATTACATCATAGCATGATTTAATCAATTTTATAACATTTTATTCCATATGAAGAACGTAGCATATTAGGTGTCAAGCGAACGGATCGAATTCGAAACACCGAGCTGCGCTCCCAAACACAAATCACAGATGTAGCTCTGAAAGTAGCTGAGCTGAAATGGGATTGGGCTGGTCACGTCTGCCATGCGGCATGCGCCAGAAGTGTCATGGGACGAGTTGGCAACATTTTGGAAGTCAAACACAACACGGACGCGCCGCGGTAGACCGAGAAGGAGATGGCGGTACGAACTGGATGAATTTAACCAAAATTGGAATCAAATAGCTAAGGACCGCAATGGGTGGAAGAAATGGAGGGAGGCCTTTGCCTAGCAGTAGGACAGTGAGGTCTAATAATAATAATAATGATCGATGCCGGCGGACCCCTATTTTTTAAATATTTTTAAATGTTTTATTTATTTTGTTTTTAAAAAATATTTAAAAATGGAAATTTATATATGAGAGAAAATAAATAAAGAGGATAATAATAATAATATAAGCTGCTTTATACATATAAATAAGCTGGCAACACAGAAAAGCTAACGTTATCTCTGTTTTCCGAATTTCATATAAATATTTATTTTGTTCTCAAAAGTTTAATAAAGCCATATATTTTAGAACAGCTTAGAACATAATTAATTTAAGAAACATACATAAAAACTAAAACCCAAAGCATACGTACAACTACTACCGTCAACAACTACCGTCACTAAGGGTATAGGTTCAAATCCTGCTCGTGGATTTTTTTTCAACATTTGTGTTTTTGTAATTTGTTCGCAACAAAATTTGCATTAAAAATTATTTGAACATTTTATCGATAATTTATTCTTGTAGTTGGAGTACCCTGCACTTCACCAACAATATACATTTTACCATCCATGTAGCTGCATACATTCCAACAATGACTAAGTATAAGTTATCACGAAATTATAGGAAAAACTTACCTTGCGTCACGGGGAAATTATATAAGAAATTTTAAATTCTTGTTGTGTTTATTATTATTATTATTTTATTCTTTATTGCACAATAAAATAAAATAAAGTACAAAAGGCGGACTTAATACCAAATGGCATTCTCTACTAGTCGACCTAAGGGTTATACAGAAAAATTGGTAAGCGGTGCGACAAAGAACGTAAATGAAACATATACTACATAAAATTATAAGAACTGAAATATACATATTAAACTTATTAAATTAAATGATAATAAAATAATATACATACCATAAAATAAAGAATAAAAAACTTAAATAGACTACATAAACATACTTTAACATAACAGAAGAAAAGATGATGGGAATCTCTTACGTGGGTGTTGATTCCTGTAGCAACAGTTTATACACCATTGTTTTAATGACCAGTTTACTTGGAGCTTGTCTGACTTTTTCGGGGAGAGCGTTCCATAAACGAATGGCCTGAACTGTGAAGGAATCTGCAACGAATCCTGAATGATGCAAAGGAGTGACGAGAAGATGATTGTTTGATGAGCGAAGTTGGCGGGCATGAGTTGAGCTAAGGAAACTGAAACTAATTAGGATCGTTTACAATAGAAAATAGAGTTGTTAGAATTCTGGACTTACGACGTTGTGGGATGGTCAGCCATTTAAGCTGAAGTATGGTCGTATTTGTGTAAGCCAAAAATAAAGCGTATTGAGTTATTGATAGTGTAGTAGTTAGTGTTTCGACGTCGACTTACAACCGTATACAGATTACAGAACAATGTGTATGCACCATTATATTCAATAGGAATCTCTAAACGTAAATTTAAAAACAACGTTTAAAACACGCAGTACGCGCACGTGGCTGCCCTTCACGGTAGCTCCCACAAACTGCGCTTGTTTGTGGGACACTGGCCGCGGCGCCCGCTTCTCCGCGGGTTCCCCTCCCTTACTCTGCGAAAGAAGAGCTTGTCTAAGTTAAAATGACGCACCCCACTACCGCATATACGTACACAAGCAAGTTTTAAATATGGACGCAATACATATAAAATTCCGAATGCACTCTCTACTATACGCCGTGCACCACAAAGTCTGCGATTGTAATTTGCTTTTCTATGGTCCCGAATTACTATGTCTGTAGGAAATGGTCTCATTAAAAAAAATTCTAACTTGAAACCACCATCTCCAAGAAATACGTGAGGCACAGGTACTTCTATCCCTGGCAATGGCTTTGGTGGTGGTATATTAAGCTCATTGTCAATAAATTTTTGTAAAAGACAGAATTTTGAAAAATTGTTCTGTCACTGTCTTTGCCGTAACTACCTACGTCAATCATAACAAATTTATAATCAGAGTCCACCACTGCCAGCAATACTGTTGAGAATTTTTGTTTATGACAATAATGCAAAGACCCCGTGTTGGATGGGCATTTTATTGTTACATGTTTGCCATCTATACTGCCTAAACAATTTGGAAATCTCCATCTTTCATGAAATCCGATGACAGACTGCTTCCACATTTCTTCAGACGGGAATGGCATGTATGTATGTTGGTTGTAGATTTTTCCAAATTGCACTACATGTTTCCTTGATTATTTTTAAAACAGTAGATTTTCCCATACAATATGAATGGCTTATTGTGGATAAGTAATCTCCAGTGGCAAGATACCTGGAACAAATACAAAAATATAAATATATTATTAACAAGTTTGTTATAAATGTGCAAATCAAAATTGATCGTACCATTTTGAAGGACTCGGGCTACGAGTGGTCGAAAATAGATGACAACCGTAAAGCTTTAACAAAAAAGCACGATATACAAATGTTGCGCTTTCAATATTTGAGGAAATTAAAAAAATACCGTGACGAGGTCGTGGACGTGATCGCATTCACAGATGAAAGTTACGTTAACACAACGCATGCTAATTTATTGTATAAATCAACTCCATCAGTGGAGATTATCACGACAACATGAATCTTGATAATTATAAAAAGTGGCTCACCACACAATTACTGCCCAATCTCCCGAAAAACGCTGTCATCGTTGTAGATAACGCTTCTTACCACAACGCTTTATCAGAAAAAGATCCTAACTCCAACTCAAATAAGCAAGCTATGCAAACGTGGCTTGCAGAAAAAAATATTCAATTTGAAGAAACAATGAAAAAAATTGAATTGTACCATCTGATTTTAAAAAATAAAGATAGATTCAAAAGGTTCGTTATTGAAGAACTTATTCGATCAAAAGGGTTTGAAATTCTATGATTACCCCCTTACCATCCGGAACTAAATCCAATTGAAAAGATGTGGGGGATATTAAAAAACTACGTGGCTAATAAAAATGTTTCACAAAATTTAACATCCATTATGGCACTGATAAATGAACGACTCAAAATGATTGATCGTACTAAGTGGGCAAATACATGTCGGCATGTTGAAGTCACAGAAAAAGAGTACTTTAAATATTTTGACATGGACTCTGAATTTATTATGATAATGACTCTGATTCAGATGAAAGTGAATCTATTGAGATGATTGAATAGTTTTACATAATTTTAGAATTTTTAACTGTATTATAATAGTAATAATATTAACTTTTAACTAATAAAAATCTTTCAAAATAATATCAGTTATTTTATTAATCTAAATGAGCGTGTAGGAAAGCGTTGACGAAAGTGGAAGAAGCGAGAGAAGTTTGCTAGGATCGTAACAAGTGATCTGTGGTCTCTGCCACAGAATAAATACTTTTCTGCCTACCCCTGCGGGAAAAAGGCATGATTATAATAGGTAAATGTATGTATTGAATACCTACTAAACCATTAATAAATAAATAGAAATACAATAATTAAATAATTGAACGCCAGTTTCTTTGTAGACCGTACTTGCTAAGTTATTCTTTGATTTGTTGTCTAACTAGTCACAATTGTCCGAACGTGCGAGAGCGCGGTCGTGTTGTTGTCATACAGTGCGCCAGTGCTACTCCATAGAGGGAGCGTTGTCGGATTTATCACGCGACTAGTCGACTGTGATGTAGGCATACATATCCTATCACGGAACAGTCGACGCTCCCACACAGATGAAGTGTCATTGTTAATATTTGCACTCACACATTTAAATCAACTATATAAGTAGTGGGGCGCGTCATTTCAGCTTTAAACGTAGTGTTAAATTCTCTTTGGCTTAGACAAGCTCTACCTTCGTTGCCCAACTGTATGCTTCGCCGCCGGGGTAAAAACTGGTTTCTGCCGGCTCAGTTGCGGTATGACTGACAAGGCTGCCATTTACCATTTCAGTGTTTCAATTATTTATATAATATCGATTAAGAGAAATTAGTGGTTTTTAATTTTATTTTATTAATAGTTAGTTATTTAATTAGTATTTACTCATCTCATCATATTGTTTAAAAATAATTAAGTTGGTTGAAAAGTTTTTAATTTTGTTCCGTTTTAATATTTAATTTTTCATAAGCCATATGTTGTGTTGAAGTAGCATGTATTCATTAAAAGTTCTTATTTTTTGACATAAAAACTGTTTTTGTATTCGTTAGCGAAACATTTATAATTTGAACAAATATGGAAAATGACTCATTAAAAATTGTACAAACTTGCAATGCCAATGCATTTGTACAAATAGGTATGGAAATTGTACCAATGTGCCCGAAGGCGGCCACTGCATAACAGAGATCCCAACCTCCTGAAGGTAGTCGCGCACAAAAACCGTAATATGGGACCACATGCTCTTCCAGGATCTCTGTGATGTACCGGTGAGCAGTCAGCGACCCTTGCCCGCAAGCACCTTGAGCTCGGGAAACGCAAACAAGGTTGGTTTTGCCGTCAGCCGACATGCCGCACCAGAACATAAAGAACCGCCCCCGTATTCTACCGTCTTCTGGATGCAGGCTTTGGTAAATCGTTTACTCTGTCTTCTGTACACTTTTTTGCGTCTATCGTTGCAGAAAAGGCACACTCTCGTCTCGTCTGAGAAGAGAACATCTCTCCATTGGTCAAGGGAACAATTGACGTGATCACGAGCAAACTGCAAGCGGACTCGCTGAAGCGCTGCGGTCAATTTTGGACCCGTAGTAGCTCTACGACCCGCTACCTTCTTCTCCCACAGTCTTCGTTCAACCGTAGATACGCTCACGGTTGTTCTGCGAGCTGCCTGGAGCTGGTGTTGCAACTCAACAGCATTCGAGAACCGATTTCTTAAAGACGTCGACACAATGAATCGGTCGTGTCTTCCGAGGTCCAGCGACGTCTACCAGAGCCATGCCTCCGGACGTAGCCACCGGTCTCCACGAACCGCTGGTAAACTTTCGAACTGAAAAACGTAGTTGCCGAGCGACAGAACACTGCCGCATTCCTGATTGCAGTAGTGCAATCACTTGAGCAGCTTCAATAGCAGTGATATCCATCTTCAAGGTCGTTTATCTTTTGAAAGATCTTCTCGTATGTCCTTTTTAACGGTTGGATAGCGATGACCCCTATTGAACCTGTATTGACTCTTTTATAACCACAAAATGTAGCGCAACTAGCGATCCTTTTGAAAAGCGAAATTGCCTTTTTTTTAAGTCGCATTTGTAGTGTTAAGTTTTTGTTTGTATTAAACTAATATGTGTACTTTATAAGTTTTTTTTATTAGGCTTTGAAATGACACCAATATCGGTGAGGTTACATACGTGAGTTAAAAGGGAACAGGGAAGTGTTTGACAACTCACATCAGCTGTTTCACTGAATGTCACTCAAAACTAGTCATTTTGGAGGCCAAACCTTGAAACAATAACTTAAGCAATTTCCATACAGCAATGACGTCATAGCGTACCGCCTTTCTTGTTGTTTTAGACTCTAGAGCTAAATGCGAAATGTTGTAGTGTACAGACGGCAACAAAGTCGCTGATCAACATAACTTTATCAAGCCAATTCTCATGTTCGTTAACGTGATCGAATGATGAATATACGTAACTTGCATTCAGCGCCGGCCCTAGTCCTTGATCAGGGTAGAGCTAGAATTAAAATAAAAAAACGATATCACTCATTCATTTCAAAGAGCACCAACAAAATATTTTTTTTTAAAATTAATTTAATAGAATTTACGAAAAATAAAATAAAACTATAATTTATTGCTATGAGATGTGCTGATTGTATCTTATTTATAGATACTGGCACTATATTATTATGAGAAGACCTCATGAAAGTCTTATTAGTAGTACCTAAGGTAATTTCGTTGATCAACATGTAGTGGGACCTACATTGTCTACAATCAGTTTTTGGTAAATATGTCTTATTATACGGGCTGCTGTATATATCTTAAAATGTCATATATCAAAAAATTTTAATCATGATTGATATTTTTATTCTCATCTACATAACAATCTACAAAAAAGTTTGGGGACAGATTACTTGAAAATTCCGTCTGTCCTCATTTGGGGACACACGTGGAAATAGCCCAAGAAGCAGCTGTACAGCAGAAGTAGCTGACTAATAGGAATAGATTGATCCCATCAAAAACATAAATGTGAAATGAGAGCCAAGTTCAATATTATATGATATATGTATGCCTTGGTTGTTGACTTCAACAACAAAAGAAGTGAGATCTAAATGGGTGCCAGTTCAATGGGCAGTCCTGAAATTTATTTATAACAACATAAAATATTTTATAACAACGTAAAATATCATTTCTTCTGTTCGCAACAAAATTTGCGTTAAAAATTATTTGAACATTTTACTTTTGCTTACTATAAAATAAGTAGTCAAAGGTAATTTGATAGTTAATAACTATTATACTGTGTACTGTGTAAGTATAGGTAGTGTATACATTTCTAAAGTTAGATTTAGATTATATTCAGGTTTTTCTTTTTAATGCAAGTCACAATTTAAAAATGATATTACAAATTGATTGCAGCGTGTGTCACGGAATGCCGTGAACTCAGCGTTCGGTTTTCTCTATGGTCAATTTAAAAAGTTTTTAAGTGACAGGAGAATTTACGCGGGAGGAAAGACAAAAAGCACCCTCCCTGTGTGCCCAAACCCATAGATCTTAAATCTCTTCTGTTTCTTTTATACACCAACAAAAAAGTTCTAAATTCCTTAATTAAATACATCCATTCGCATTCGCAATAATCGATTGCTTGCCCCCGCTTTTGTTCTTTTCCTTTGTTATTATTGTCTGTATGTTTTGTACTGTTTTGTGATGTCTAAATGTCTTGTGTCCCTTTATTTCAGCGTGCACATCAAAACCACATTGTACGCCAGACCCTGTTTTGGACCCATCTTTAAAACCGGTCTACCACGCCATACACTGTGCTGTTTTCAGGAGTCATTGGCAGTAATGGTCGCTAACCTAAAAGTGACCCGGTTGCCATAAACAAAAGTTGAATTTGAACTTGAAGTTGACAAAAAAGCAATGATAATTGTCTGCTGGTGCTGGATGAAGCTGACGACCGACGGTAAAGTTTTTTAATGAGTTATTTATTTATTTGGGTATTATATTACTACGAGTATTATAACATAACATAACGGAAAGATAAGATTTAAAAAAATTATAAATTCAAAATTCAAATCATTTATTCAGTTTAGGCTACAAGTAGCTCTTTTGAATGTCACTATGCCATCGGTTCGTAAGTCTATTCTGGGCGGGAGATCTTGTACTGAAAAGAACCGGCAAGAAACTCAGCAAGTGTCCAGATAGCCACATATTAGTATTGGGATCTCAGTGCGTCTTAATGGTCTTACTTTAAGCTATATATTGTCAATAATTGTATTTTTTTTAATAAAAAATTAAGATATGGAAAATAAGGGAAAGAATGGCCCAAAAAGGAAAAAAGCTGGATAGTATAAGATAGAATTAAGTGAAAGCATTTTTGTAAGATTTTGCCATTATAAGAACATAACTGTGTTGAAAAACTCGTTTACCCAAACCTTATAAAAATAGTTAAGTATAAAATAGTACAGAATAGGCTTAAAACAGGCAGAACACCCACTGCCAAGGAATGAAAGGGATGTAAGAATGTGAAGTATGCAGTATGGAAGTGCGAGAGGCAAAAATGATGGAACTTGTAGGGAAGAGTATTAGCATCAAATAGCTCCGATCATGTTGGAGGAAGTATAAAAAAAAATGGTCTTACGGGGCGCGTGGATGGGTATCTGACATCCTATCAGGTGGAAAGGGTTGGACTGTAGGGGAGGCAGGAGTTCCACCTATTTGGATTTCGGCGATGGTCCCGCATTTGGTTCCGTGTCGTTCAGTGCTGGCTTGTGGGGTATGTTAAACAAACTCAGGGCATGGGACTAGGACATCATTATCAGCTCATTTTATGTCCCCACTGCTGGGGCACGATACCTTCCCTATCCCAATAAGGAGATCGGGCCGTAAACCACCTCGCGGGCCCAGTGCGGATTGGTGGTTGTTAACGACTGCTAATGCAGCCGGGACCAACGGCTTTACGTGGCTTCCAAAGCACGGAGGAACTAGAGATGATAAATTTTTGGTCACTCATCCGATGACCGGCCTTTGCAAAAGCTGCTTAACCTCAGCACTCGCGGCGCGTTAACCACTGCGCCATCGAGCTCCTCTCCTCACCTCCTCTTCCCTGGGAATCACTGATGCAGCAACATTGGGTGCGACTTCACCCCGACACAAAGTAAGGTGACCCGGAAGGTAAGTTTAAATTATGCCGCGCTCTGACACAGATCTCCAAACAGCTCGGAACAGTCGGAGCGCAGCTGTTGCGAGATTTCGTGTCCGTGAGAGGTGGTCTATGTGTGCATTGCTCGAGCGTCTTTGTATCACAAAATTTATTTTGTGTTATCATATTATTTATATGTACGATACAATGGTACGAGTTTATGTGTCGTTGGTCGTACATATAAAATTAGTATATTGTATCTATTAGGTAATCAAACGGAATCGCCACGTTTGCTAGCGTGTGCAATTTGTATCATTCGATTTATGCAATTAATAAATTAGTGATTGATCTACACTCTAACTGAACGGTTTCATTTTATCATTCCCGTTCTGCCTTATCAATTTATTATCAATTATCAAAATCAAACATCTTTTTAGTGTAAGGGGAAATCAACCCTTACAGTCATTATAACATTATGTCACTTTTTAGGAACACGTCCGTTCGCCGGAGGTAAGCGTTAATGGCTGCAACGAAGTTTTACACTAAACAGCTATTTTTCGTATACCCACATTTATTTGTCCATGTTAAAATAAACGCGAGTAGATCCGTAAAAGTTGTTTCATTTAAATGTGTAGTGTTCGCGTAAACTTTAGAAAACTCCAAATAAACTTTTTTTCATATTTTTTTTGTGTTTGTATGAAGCTTACCTCTTATTACCTCTGCTTACCATTGTCCTCTAACGGTTGGTGGTCATACTCTGTACACAGTGCGCCAAGAAGGTCGTTTGTCTTTTTGTTTAATGTGCATTTGTTTTTAACTTACATAAGTGTTTAAGGTTTATTGTAATAACTAACAGTCTATGGAATTGATCCGAAATAAAAATATACTTATGATTATAATTCTTAGTCGCAACATCCAAAAATGGAATGCTCACCCAGCACACGTCTTCTTCTACTAGAAAAGATAATCCAGATAAAGTATTCTTCATTCTTTAACCGGATGCTTGTGACGAGTTGCAATTTTAAAGGCATTTTTCTAAGCTTATCTTAAATTCCTACACGTAGGAACTTCTATCGGAACTGCGTGCTTGCCGCGGTATCCGATTGGCATAGTGATTTGGGGTCGCGTTCCGCAGGTGATTATAACCGGTTCCTAACACATTTCCAACTTTTGCAATAATCCACCTTTTAGGTAGGTCTTACCTAGGTGCAGAATCTGTTGAGGCATGCAGTTGCGATAATGCATAGTACTCAAGTCATAACACTGTAGTATGTAATCTACCACTTGATCAGTTTTATCTTGAAATTAATAAGTTTTGAATACAACTTTTTTTTATTTATTTTATGTTTTTTGTGTTTTTTTTTTACATGTCGTGATTGTCCTTTATATTTTGTGTTTTTATTTGTGATGGAAAATGTCCTTTTATGATAGGGCATTTTCCAATTATTTTTGACGTTGTAAGGGAGAAAAGAGTTTGACACTTGCTGAGTTTCTTGCCGGTTCTTCTCAGTACACGGTCTCCGCCCAGAGTAGACGCAACGCAGATTGGGACGGCATGGCAAAGGATTTAAATTTTTACCAATGAACATTCAAACATATCGAAATATAAATAAGACATAAATTCCCGCTTTAAAATGATTCCGCGGCATCGATGCCACGGGCTCCCGCGGCGGGATGCCGCGGCATGCCTTGGTGAGGTCGTCATAGTGGGTTAGAAAGGTCATAGCTTCGTCTGGTAAATCTTTCAAAATGGCCGCCGTTATGAGATCATACCCCGGTGCCTTTTTAGAGCCCAGTTGTCGAATGACCGATTTTATTTCCCCTTTACTGATCTTCTTCTTCGGCTTCCAAGTAATTCTCAACCACGGCGCAGATACTTCGGAAGACTTTGCAGACGTTAATCGATATTGGGCGTGAAGACTTCATACAGGTGTTTTTGAATAAAAATGAATATATTATATACCATCTGTGTAAAATTATGTTAACGAAAAATTTAGCACACCCATATTTTTTGAAATGACGAAGACAGATATTTTTTTATTTAATTTATGTTAGTATATACCTAAGTAAGTATTTACTTGACAAAAGTATAGCGTGTAATTAACCCTTTAACGGGCACAACATGTTTACATTTTTCATTGATTTTCGACCTTATCTCAATTGTATAAAGTTCAAAATATGGTGGCAATATATATGCCACTGCTTTATAAAGGGTTAAAACAAAAATGAAACTACGTGCACAAAATTAGTGTGTATGTAGGATTTTATTTTACTAAATTACCTAATTAAACATTAAGTCATACATTTTAAGTACGATAAATAGCGAAGATACAGATATAAAAATAAAAATAAAATAAATGTTTCCCACACTCACACCAATTATCTAGCCCCAAGAAAAGCTTCCTTAAGAAACTCGTTATATGGTTAATATATGGATACCTACTATAAGTAGGTACAGATATTTTTATATATTTTATTATTATATATTTTCAGCATTTGCATTTAATTAAAGAACTTTTTTCAACTTCTTTCTTTCTTTCAACGTTTTTTATCACGAAAAAAGTGTTTTTATTTATTTATCTATTTAATGCACATGTTGTAACTTGTGTATTAAATAGATAAATGGCCTGTTACATTAACCTGTTAGGGTGTGGCAAACTTTAGAAATTTTACATGTATGTGTTAACAGCACATTATAACCCCTGCATCTGTTTTTGATACCTACATATACCCGGCCTATCCAATCCGAACCCCTCGGAGAATCTAGTAGGAAACGAAGACACGCACTGGTACGTGATGCCATTCCCTCTAGAAAACCTCTGACGGTTTTTCGTCGACGACGGTGATAATGCCGCCTGAAGCAAACAGAAAATTCTCTTCAAAAAAGATACGTAGTTCCTATCCTATAGTCGCCATCATATTCATCGAAACACACTACAAGTAAATGGCCAGAGAGATCTAATCACATTTAAAAAGGTAAAAAAAAGATAAAATGTTTATTCAGTAACAGAGGGATTACAAAGCTATTATAATGGCAAAGATCTCCAGTTAAGTATAACTATGGTGAGACCCTGTTAATAAAGTATTAAGTAAATATTGAGTAAGTCTGTTAGATTAGTTTTTGTTATGGAATTGACAGTGTCACTCAAAAAATACCCTAGTCACATATTAGTAAGGTTGGTTTAATGCTTTTATCACTTGTACGTCCAATTTGATACTGACTGTAGACAGATATGCAAATCACACCTTGTACCTAAACCAACTTCGCTTTGATATATCTTTGTCAATTTCTGCACTAGGTAGCACACGTTATCGGCAGTGTTTATAGCATAATTTTAACACAAGTTGTACGCTTCAAATTACCTATAATGCCGTCATTCAGCAAGATCCATAATTACTACCACTCTGCTAAAAGTGCTCGACTTACTTATAAAAAAGTACCTATTAAATTCATAGGTACTTACTAATTATTTTGTAACACTTTTCTTAACGAAATTACCCACATTGTTATGTTACTTATGATTATATTAGCGTCATTACATTCTTATTATGTATATTATCAGTGCCAACAGGGAACCATCTGTGTACGCAATTGTAAGTAATAATAATATAAAAATATATACTTATATAGAAATGCTTTTACAATTTGTAAGCACTCGCACGTCCGACAACATGGCGTCTCCTATTGGTAGCATATGGATTTGCTTGATCCTTTCATTAAGTACGTGTTAAAACAAGACATAAAATAATATAATTTGTTTGTTCTAAAGTTTTAATAAGATTATATAAACCTTTGTATATAATAATATTTTTCTTTCTCAGGTTTCTATCATTTAGCCTCCAGTGCAACATTCCGATGTTATAGATCGTGAGTTTATAGTTATAAATATTCATAACTACAAGACGTATAATGTTCTATGACGTTAATGTCTGATTAGTAATAGGGATGTTAAATAGTAACTAACTAGTTACAATTTATTACAAAACATACAAAAAGTATATACAAAAAGTTTAGAGTAGACTTACGTACCGATGGCATAGTGACATTCACAAGAGCTACTTGTAGCCTAAACTAAATAAATGATTTTGAATTTTGAAATTACAAATGCCACTTCTTGGGGTGTTTAACACACATAATTTGTCAAACATCGAATTTAATTTCACAGAAAACTATATTCCCAAAAAAAATATATTTTTTAAATTCATCAATGCTGTTTCATTCCATCGAAAAAAGTTTCGTCTAATTCAATTTTTACATAACTACTATTTAATCGATTAAACTGTTTATCTTTGTTTCGGTCATCGAACACCTTTCATCGCAGTAACGTATCATCGAACGATGCATTAGTATGGCGATAAAAATATTTGTAGGCAAGCATGCATGCAAGTACGCAAGCAAGCATTCAAGCAAACAAACATTATCGCTTCGGTCACGGCTACAGTGCTGCGGGGTTTCACGCGCACTTTGTCGCAGGTGCCTTGCGCTCACCTCCGCAACTTTAATACACTAGCGTAGGGCAGACAAGTCTACGTGGAGTCACTTCTGCCGGGGATTCGTTTCTATCACTGAATTTAAAAGCAATTACTCTACAATTATGTCAATAAGGGTAATTCTTGTAAAAGTTATGAAACATAATAAATCATTACATAATTATAAATGATTGAGGAGTATACATATAAGCTTTATACAAAATAATTATATAAAATGTATAAAAATATTAAGTATACAACAAAAAACAAAAATCCTCTCCCTGTCTCACTCCACACATTAATATCTCTTTTGAATAACGACTGTCTATCATACGCATAGATTGAATTTTTTGGACGCGACGGGACGGAAGGGCACTTACTGTATCTGTAGCTAAAGGAAAACGAAACGTGTTCTACATAGCTATTAGGTACCTACTTTTATTAAGGAAGCACATCTATTTTTGTTATATGGGAAACTCTATCCTAGATTCCTTCAACCATCTGGAACCGGCGAGTGTGAAGGCCTAATCAAAATTTTGTGGACTATTCATTTAAATCAATTTTATGATTCTAGCTCATTCACAGACTTTGTGGAAGCTCCGCTTGAGAAACCTGATGCACTCATCACTGATCCGTCTCCCTGTCTTGACGCGACCAAGCTCACCATTGTAGTCGCGATCGGGTTTGGCTTCATTCTGGACGGACCTCTGCTGACTGCCCTGATACCAACCATGATGAGGCTGGGATACAATGTTCTTCTCGTCAACTGGAAGAAGGAAGCTTCAGACTGGCTGGGCATACTTTCATACCCTGATGCCGTGAATAACTCTATGGTCGTGAGTATTATACAAGAAAATTAATACAACTAACGAAATCCTTACTAGGTAGGGTACTCGGAACAAAAGCCTGTAAAAAAAAACACAAATGTTGAAAAATTTTTTTCCACGAGCAGGATTTGAACCAGCACCCTTCTGACATTCCGGGTCAGGTGCTCATCCAATTGAGCTATCGTGGTTCTAACCAGCCCGCCGAAATTATTAAACACTTTTTACTTTGAAAGCCAAAGGCGCCCATTCAATGTCAACAACTACCGTCATTAATCCTGCTCGTGGAAATTTTTTCAACATTTGTGTTTTTATAATTTGTTCGCAACAAAATTTGCGTTAAAAAATTATTTGAACATTTTAAAAGCCTGTAAGTTTTTAATTTATCATTTCAACTAAACTTCGATTGCCTATAATCATCATCGACGAAAGAAGAAAAACGAAGGAAAACCTACGGAGCACAACATAGCGTCTTCTACAGTGCCCACCTACCTTAACAGGGTCTCTATCGGATCGCCTAATTTTTTGTACGCCTAATTTGCAATGGCACCCAAACGAAAACCCTAAAATTTTTTCGCCTAATTTCACTCTTCAGAATCGTGTTTGCCCTAATTTCACTTCGCCTAACTTTTTATCGCCACATTGTCATTTACCAAATGCGTCATTTGGCAGAACAATTCGTAATCCCTAAAGTTTACAATTCCTAAATATTAATTCGCACAAAATTAAAAATCATAAAGTAACGCTTACATGCTGCATGCAAGCACGCATGCAGCATGTAAGCGTGCAAGCAGGCATGCAGCATGCAAGCAGGCATGCAGCATGCAAGCAGGCATGCAGCATGCAAGCAGGCATGCAGCATGCAAGCAGGCATGCAGCATGCAAGCAGGCATGCAGCATGCAAGCAGGCATGCAGCATGCATGCAGGTTAGTTTCCGTCACGGCTTCGGCGCTGCGGGGCTCCGGCGGTCCCACGCGAGCTTTTCGTCGCAGATGGTTTTCGCTCACCACCGAGGCTTCGGCTTGCTGGCCGGCTTCGCCGGCCAGCCTCAGCCCCGGCGGCGTGCTCGACCCACTTGCTCCTTAGCTCGCGGGCCGCCTCGCCCCTCCGCGCCTACGCGGGCTTATATTGCACTCTAGGGTAGGGCAGACAAGACTACGTGGAGTCGGGTTTGCAGCGATTCGCTTCTGTCAATTTATTTTCTCAATAAAATTCTATGCTTTTATTCCAATACATTATTGGCACATTTAATTTTAGATATGCTAAAATTAGAGCTTTTATAAATTTTGCGAAATAATCGTTATGCCAAAATAAAGTTATGCCAATATAAAGTTATGCCAATATAGTTTAGGCTATTTTACATTAGACATTCTAAAATTAGGCCTTTCAATTCTTAGGCCAAACTATAATGGTGGCAAAACAATTTTTAGGCGAAACAATAATTGTACGTTTTAAGTTTAGGCCAAAACGGTTTGGCCAAACCATATTAGGACAAACAATTTTAGGCGAACCGAAGGGCACCCCCTTAACACCCAGCAGTTCTCCCGCAATTTGGGGTAACGCAGTAAAACGGGAGCCCTTATAATTACATAAGTAATTTAATAAGGTTTCTTTGATCATGCTAATTTGGTGCGTATGGTAGGAGTTTGATTAGCCATTCGGACACGTAAACGAAAACAAGAATTGGTTTGGTAAAAGCAAAATACAAATTAACGTGATCAAATGCCAAATTTAATTCTCACGAGCCACTAAAGGATACAACAGGGTCTAAATAATAGTAGCCTGATTTTGACATTTGGACTAATAAAGAAATTGTCGACATCGGGCATACCGACATAGAAGAATTGAGGCCCGGTGGCAGCATTGTGTTCATCCTTGCTTCGAAAGGTACAAGAATTATAATTAGAATTAGAATTAGAATTTTTATTTGCTTAATACCATGTACATAGATTGTGGATAATAAATCAATTAAATGGAATCAATAGTATTATACCTTATAAATGTAGGCATGCAAATATTTTATAAAATTAGTATTACCAATAACAAATCATTAGCACAATAGATTAGGAACATTAATAATATTATTTTAAAATTATGGTACAGTCAATATGTCAATTTCGATTAATTTATTACTTATTTATGTCATTAAAAATGTGTACTTAAAACAGTTCTTAATAATTATGTTATACATGGAACTACTATATTCAAATTTATAACAATATCATTCTATACAAATATTCAATTTAACAATGTCAAGATTCTTTAAAGTCTTAAGTATTCTTTAACTGAATAAAAATTTCTTTCATTAAGCCAACGTAATAAATTGTTTTTAAATTTATTATTAGATATTGGAAGATCTCTTAGCCCTTGTGGCAAATAGTGTGATTGCCATATAATATGCATTTTTCATAAACAATGTCAGATTACATTTTGGTATTGCTAATTTGTTTTTCCTCGAATCTCGAACATTTGATTTTACTTGCTTGTTTTTATCGAAGTATTCAGGATTATTTTTTACAAATAAGCACATTTCAGCTATGTACAAACAGGGTAGATTTAGTATTTTATGTTGCTGAAATAGTGGTTTACATGAATCTCTTCGATTAATATTACATAAAGCCCTGATGCAGCATTTTTGAGCTTTAAACACCCTATCAAAATCTACACTATTACAACATATTATTATACAGTAACGTAACAGAGACGCAACATAACCATAGTAAGCTTGTAAAGCTACTTGAAGAGATGAAACCTTTCTGATTCTGCGCAAAGCAAACACAAATTTGTTTACTTTTTTACATAAAGTGTCATTGTGTTTTTTCCAGCTGCAATGTTCGTCTAATGTAATACCTAAAAACACTTTGGATTCTATTAAATCTAAGCTGTTGTTCTTATGTGTAATATTTATGTCAAGTTTGTTTGACTTGTATGTGCGAAAATGTATTGCCTTAGTTTTATCCAAATTTATTGTTAAATTATTTTTAGTCATCCAATTAATTATGTCAGTTAAAGTATTATTTATGTCAGATTTAGGTTGGTCAATATTTTTATTTTGAAAGAGTAATGTACAATCGTCAGCAAAAAGAAAGCATTCATTATTGGTTATGTCAGGTAAATCATTTATGTATAGAATAAATAGCAGAGGGCCTAAAATACTACCTTGCGGGACTCCTCGTTCGGTTTGCCTATATTTTGAACGGGTTGTTACTTTATCTTTCTTTTCTACCCTACTGATTTCAGTGCATTGCTGCCTATTGGATAAGTAACTTTCTAGCCATTTGTTTGCTGCACCTCTCAAACCATAGTCAGAAAGTTTGTTTAGCAGTGCGTTATGATGAACGCAATCGAACGCTTTCGACATATCTAAAAATATGGCTATAGTAGGCAGTTTATTATTAAGCCCCTCAGTCACCTTTTTAATAAAAGCGAAACTAGCCAAGACGTCAGTCCGTCTGCATTAAGACAACCACGGTTTTTGTTTGAGTTTGTGTCCCGTTTTTCCTTTGTTATTTCCATCCATGCTCGTGTCCCAGCAGTAACGATATAAAAATGTGTCAACGACGATGATAACTGTGTTCAACGTTTGCAGGTGGGTAAACTTGCGGGCAAGGCGTTGTTGCGGCTGGTGGCGTTGGGGCTGCTGGCGGAGATCTACTTCATCGGCCACTCGCTCGGCGCGCAACTCGGTGGATACAGCGGGAGGACTTTCCAGGAGGGCGGTCAAAAGTTCAAACAGTAATATCATCTCTCTCTTATCACACTACTATATTTCGAGACTGACCGGAGCGAACTTCGTACCGTAACAATAACCTACCATTCGTGGCGAGTTTGATACTTCATTGCTGACTGACCAATGACAGGGCAGAGCTCGCGGCGAGCGGCTCGGTTCACTGTACTGATCATGCGAATCCTTGAATCGAGCATGATACGTTACGGTTTTGCGCTACGGTAGTCTCCACCATATCGTGTCACCTGACTCTGTCAACTAGCGTGTCCATCGTCTCCATCATCTGCAACGGTTGCGCTTTGTCGCTTGGTTGTAGTACCTACGTCTCTAATAGGTATGTCTAGTTCTTTAGATGTTTAGGACTTCGAGCTCTACGTCTTTACTTTAGAAACTTTCTTGTCACCATCAGATATTCAGTCAGTTATATCATCTATAATATCTTAGGTAAGGTTAAAGGTCCTGAAATTTACTAGACTGAAGGATAGAAGAGAGCGGTAAGATTTGATTGAATGAACTTTTCTAAATTCTTGCTGCTGCTATGAGAAGCTTTGAAGCAAGCGCGCTGTTAACATGACACATATATATGGGTTGAACAGAGCCACGATAGCATAATTAGAAGTGCACCTGACCTAGTATCATAGAGGGCAGGTTCATGTTTGGAGATTTTTTAACACTTTTTCAAGTGATAATCTTTCGATCAATTAATTGTACATAATTGATTGAACACTGGTCTCAGACCCAGAGGTCCCGGGGTTCATATCCCAGCGGGGTGTACATGTTTGTGTACTCGGTTTGGTTGGTGGTAGGGCTTGTTTGTCCGCCTGGCTAGCTACCACAATCTTATCTAAATATGTCACCATAACATCAATATTTGTAGCATTGTTGTGTTCTGGAAGCTAGAGATAAGATAGCCAGTGCCTCAGTAGTTGAGGATTTCAGGTGAAGTGAGACACTGTGCTTATCCATAAATTATTTAAAAAAATAATGTGTTATGGAGACTTTTCCGAGGCCACAAGTTACAACCTACAGGGAGAAGGCCTTTTTCTTTATCCTTAACTAGCTGTGCCCCGCGATTTCACCCGCTTTAATTAGCGAACAATCTTTTGATTACCATTAGAAAGGTTATAGCGAGTCAACCTTAAAAGCTAGACATATGTTGTCGCAGACTTTTTTTTAGAACTTTTAAAGGGGAACAATTATGAATAATGATGTTTTGCGCAACTTTCACCGTTTACGCAGCGCACGTAAAGAAAGCTCTCAAAAAAAATATTTTCCCGTTTTTGCAACATTTTTCATTGCTGCTCTACTCCTATTAGTCATAGCGTGATGTAATATAACCTATAGCCTGCCTCAATAAATGGACTATTCAGTACAAAAATATTTTTTCAATTCGAACCAGTAGTTCCTGAGATTAGCGCGTTCAACCAAACAAAAAAACAAACAAACAAACAAACTCTTTAGCTTTATAATATTAGTATGATTAGTGGGTTCGTGCTGTCAGCACAATTAGCTAGTGTCAATGTATTTTTTATACGAGTTATATTTATATTATATTTGAACAATATCTTCTTTAGATGATCATATAACTGATAACATATTTTATTTGTGATAAATGGAATTCCCTCAAACTCTTGAAGTATCTATATATTTATTGGGCATTACTGAAATTTCACGCGGACTTCTTGACAAAAATTTAAAAATGACGTTGCACTGTTTCGTTTCATTTGCCAACTCGCATGCACGTTCATAAACACTTATTATTATTGTTATTTATATAAAAGACACTTTAATAAATACCTAATCATAAAAAAGAGTAATGTTAATATAGTTTAATCTCCACAGGCTAACCGCTCTCGATCCGGCCCGCTTGGGCTTCGAACAGCCTACTCTTTACCAATCTGTGGACCCCTCTTGCGCCGAAAATGTGATCGGCGTGCACTGTGACGTGGGAGGTTACGCTCTGAACAAGACCGTGGGCCACGTGGACATCTTCCCGAACCAAAAGGAGTACGTCACCGTGGGCGGCACCAGGCTACAGCCCGGCTGTGTAAAGGGCACCACGCCGCAGGAGATTTTCTCTTCAGGAAGTAAGTTCATCATCACCATCATCATCAGCTCATTTTATGTCCCCACTGCTGGGGTACGAGCCTTCCTTAAGGATGGCAACATCATAGGGAGAACGGGCCATAAACCGTTAGTGGTTGTTAACGACTGCTGCAGTCGGGACCAACGGCTTAACGTGTAAATAGAAATAGAAAAAATCTTTGATTGGTGTAATTACACATGCACATTCAAATCACAGTAACATAACTTTTGCATATGCCAAGTTGGTTTCCGTTCAGCATATGTCCTGGTGTTAATCACGTGTCTTCCGAAGAACGGATAAAAGTGATTTAGTTTATTTGCCGAAACACTATCTTCATCGTTATCAGAGAGGGGGAGTGCTGCTGTGCAGTGTGTTTAGTAGGTATGCTTCCCTCTCCCTGTCAAGCTCTTCTGGACTGGGTAGGTAGGGTGTTGAGGGATTTAGGCGAGTACAATTCATACAATCTATTTTATTCTCAAGTGTATGAGAGAACGAAACCTTTCGGGTTAAAAAAAATATGATTCTAAATTATAGTGTAAGAAATAGTTATGAAGAGAAATTTTATGAACACAAATTTTGAATTTTGGGACCTTCGGTCGTTCGTAACAAAAACCAATTATGAATAGATAGCTATAATAGGTTATTGTAATGTAACATTTTATGAAGAAAATTTTCGGACTTTCAATAACCGGAGTTTAAAAATTCAGTAAAATACGGCGCACGCCTTATTAAGTGCCACGTATTGTGTTTTCTAGATAAGTGTAGTCACGACCGATGCTGGCAGTTCTACAACGTGTCCTTAGTGGATTCCACCACAGGGTTCATAGCCGGCCAGGCCAGCGACTACTACGACTTCGCACGGAGGAACGGCGTCTTCGATCAGACCGCCTACATTGGCCCACTTGTTAATACAGGGTAAGTATATATTTGTCGCAGTCAACTGGTTTAGATTGGGTTGCCCTTGCCCATGGCTAGCCGTTTAATTGAACAACGCCATTCAACTCGATTCAACCAGCGAGGGAAAATAAGGGCGAAGGTTGGCATTTTTACTATGAGGTGAGATGGAGGCCCCACGATGTCCTGTTGTGGAATAATAAAAACAATAACAATTAGTACAAAAAAGCAAATTGACATTCGTAATATAATTAGACATTTAAGAACACGCCACGTCAAAGTCATATTCAATTTTAATAACATCTGTCGGGCATGCCACCGTCCCGGTGAGTCACTTAGTCATATAATTTCCGGTTGTTCTCATCTGGCTAACGGTGAGTACTTGCACAGACATAACCTTGTAACCAGGATTATTCATCAGCAACTTGCTCTTCGATATGGTCTTGTAGTGGTAGACCGGTCGCAACGTTGGGCGATGCTTGTTGACATCACCATCCCGCATGACGAGAACCTCGTGAAAGCTGAGAAGGACAAACTCAGCAAGTACCTTGACTTGGCTCACGAGGTGACCGCCATGTGGAATGTTGATTCGACGATCTTTGTTCCGATAGTCGTTTCAGCGAACGATCTGATAGCGAAGAGCCTCGATGGTTGGATCAAGGGTCAGATTCAGAAAGCAGTACTTGACACGGCACGTATTGTCAGGAGGTTCCTCACTCTGCAGCCTAAGCACCGGTAGCTTGGGCCCTGCCTTGCTGCTGGTGGTACTCTAGGATTAGGTTTTTATAAAGTTTTATTGTTTTATATTAAAATATTGTAAAAATCTTGTTTTAAGAAAGAAAATAAATAAAGGCGATAATACAATAAGTATTTATTTCAGAATAATTCCATAGACTGATAGTAATTACAATAGACCTTAAACACTAATGTTAGATACAAGAAACAAAATAGAAATGCACATTGAACAAAAAACAAAACAAAACAAAAACGAGCTTGGCGCACTGGACGACCACCCACCGTTAGAGGACGGTGTGCAGTCGCACCCAATATTTCAGCATCGGTGAGTCCCAGCGGCCAGACAACGCGTTCGGGCTGCCCCTATGAGAGGCGCAACGCTTCCTAATGATGGCGTGGCAACCATCAACCTGCTACTCAGCAAACATTGCTGAAGCGCTGCAATAGCGAGGCAGCCCAAACAGCACCCTAAACGACTCTCAAGACGCTGTACGCGCGCTGCGTGTATTTCACCCACAGGCTAGAGTTATAAAAGGTTTGGCAATTAAACTTAAGAAAAGTGGTTTTGAATCATCCATACATTATTTACCTACCTACTACCCATCCAGGACGTCTATTTTTTAGCTGTGGAGAAGAATGGGCGAACGAAACTCCACAATTTTAGCAAAAGTAACGACATTTACAAAAAAAAGTATATCGTTATCACATCATGCAATAGCTCCTGTAAATAAAACTTATTTTTAATTTTGTTTCCAGGAAACCCGGTAAATACTTCTTGACAACGACTGGTACATACCCCTATTACAAACAAGAAGAAGGCCTCAAACCTTGAAGAATGAAATAAAGCCTGTACATAAATTGCTAAAATTTTATTGCTCCTATCTGAAAATTGTAACATCTTTATACAAATGTGGCGAGCAAATAAATAAATAAATAAATAACAAGAAGGAGCTCAGTTTATGATAAACGTAGAGCGTATGCCTTAAGTAAAGGTGGATTTATATTTGTCTGACGTGTCGTGTTGTGATTCATCAGAACGGAATCTTTTTCATACATTTAGTATGGAAACGTTTATACTAGAGTGTTGTGGCGTGTCGTGATGGCTTAGTACTAAATGTTTGAAACCGATTCCATTCTGATGCATCACGACACGACACGTCAGACAAATATAAATACACCCTAGCACTGTTATACTATTATCTTAAGAGGCGCAACCAATAGAAATTGAATAGTTGAAAAAAAAGTATGCAGAATTCTATTTTGGTTTAGAATGACGGGAATACATTTTTTTTCATTCTATAGTAGGGTAGCGTGGGTCTAAGTGGATCCTTTTTTTTCTAAGTGGTGTAACTTCAACTTTATCACCCCAAATTGACCCGCGTTTTGACAAAATCCTTGAAAATTTACTCAACTTTGAAACTACAGTCTAATTAAGAATCGGTTATGAAATAAACCACTTTTAAAAAAAAAACGGCTAAGTATCCACTGATACACCCCTGAATGGGTGACAGTGGATATAGGTGGTGGGTTACAATGAATCCTAAGGGGTACACTGGATAAAGGCCATTTACACCTTTACCTTCTAAATTAAATGAATCAACCCTTCATATGCACTTATTGAAGTTAAAACTAGAAAAAATCCACTACTGAATTACCAACAGTTTATTTTGGGAGAGCCTTCGACCGAAAAGAGCTGGGAAAAAACTCGGGACGCTTTTTAGTTAGAGATAAGACAGCCAGGTTCTCAGTGATCGAGGATTGCGGGTGAAGTCTTCCACCTTCAGCCTTATTAGTCCTACCGGGGGTGTTACCTCTAAAAGTATTATAAAAATGTACCCTAATGTGATACTTTTAAAGTTTCATTTAAAACCACACACAAACGCCTGGTTGGTTAAAATGGGTTAACATCAGGCGAGATGAAGGAAAAGAGGCTTCCCCGCTACTGTGCAAAAAAAAGGCAGCCATGGTCATTGGCTATTTCGTTACATTGTCAGAATAGCCAGTTATGTAAGGCCCTTCATACTTATTAATATATTTATTTTTATGTCATTTTATTATGACATAGAACGATATATTAGCATACCATCGCGTCTTCAACTTTACGAATACATACATAAATTATACTAGCTATTTTAATGTTCTATTATTTAAACTAAGTCTTTAAAGAATATTAGTTATTATTAATTTAGGCCTATACTGCTAAATATGTTTCCTGTATTGTTACAATGTCCATACATTAGTTTTGTTTTGTTGTTCCTTAATTTTGGTGCATACTATGTAACAAATATTTGAAAAATAAATTATTTGTATTTGTATTTGTATTTTGTATGAAACTGAACAACTTTTCCCAAGAAACATGAGTTAAAAAACGAGATTTTTTTAAACTTTCCCATACGAACCATGCTCGGCCAACAGAGGCTTTGTGTAGGAAAGTAAAAAACAAAATCTTGTTTTTTGACTAATGTTTCTTGGGAAAAGTTGTTCAGTTTCATGGGCTGATCAACCCACCTGGATATAGAATACCTAAATGTAGATACAATCTCAGGAGGAACTGTTGTTTCACACTTATGCCACTGCACATTCCGTCACTGACGTAAACAAAGACTTTCTCCTTAATCAGGCCACTCCGCCATAGGAACTTCCCTTTAGTACCTCTTTGGACGTGTCAACGGCAGACTTGCCGGTGTACGCAAAGTCATCGTCAAGCCTTCCCAGATAAGGTATGTCATGAGCAGTGGTCGGAGTAGGTATATTGATTTTAGATACTTGCGTCATGATATCATAACATGGACATGCATTTCTTCCGGAATGTACCGGAGTTTCCAAAAATTTGGTAAATAGAGTAATAAAATAAAAAACCATATGTAAGCAAACAAAATTGTTTATTGTTAATACAAATAATCATTATTACAGTTTTATTAAAAATAATTATTTTTAATCCTCATCGGTTACAAGTTCTACATTTTGATTTTCTGTCTCTATACAATTAAAATAAATAACTATAATTTTTTCAATATTTTCTAATTTTAAGCTATTTCTTTTAACATCTAAGATCCATTTGTAAGTGGAAAATGATCGTTCAACATCTGTAGATGTCAATGGAGCGAATTTGAAATAAAGTTTCTGATTATTTGCTACGCTTTTTTCAATACTCTCGCTGTATTCTCTAATTGTATCTAAATCTGGATTTCGTTCCATAACTGATTCTATTTTATTTTTTATATTCTCATTATTGCACTCGTTAAGCGTAGCCCTTACTTGATCAAATACTAAAAGTGAATCAGCTAGAGATAAATTTTGTTTTTGTAACTCTTTTAGGGCTAGTAGTATAATAGAGTAATTTTCTTCAATATATTTTAAATCATTTTCTAAATTTTGTTTTTCCAAAATGTTTTTTGCGTTTCGTATGGCTATAGCATCAGAACTGCTCAAGCAGGATAAAACTTCTTTTATTTTATCTAAATGTTGAGCGTAGTAAGATGCTGCCTGTAACCAAGTACCCCATCTGGTAATGACTGGTTGCGGAGGCAACGGTAAGTCAGGATATTTTTCTTTTAAAATGTTTACCCTACTAGGAGCCTTTAAAAATACTTTTTTAACATTTGATATAAGAATATCAACATCGTTGTATTCTGACCTTATCTGCTCACTTACACGATGAAGAGCGTGCGCCAAACATGTCACATGCTTCATTTCAGGTAAGTAATGTTTTAAATTTCGCCCTGCAGATAGCATGTACGCTACACTGTCAGTGCAAAGCATTAAAATATTGTCAACTTTCGCTTCAAAAGTGTTTTGCCATAAATTTTCTAGACATTGCAGTACAAATTGTGTTATTGTTTGTCCATTTACTGCTGTTAGCATTTTACAAGCAATCAAATAAGGCAGGCCTGCACTATTACTAGGATGCAATGGTTTTATTAGGAAATTGACTATGTATCGACCAAAAATGTCTGTTGTCTCATCCAGCGATATCCATAGTTTCTCATTTTTATTAGTTTCATAAATCGAATTGATTTTATTCCTATAAAACTTCTCCAAATAAACTTTTCGTAACTGTGATTCGTCAACCACTTTACGATTGGTACAAACGCAACAACAAGTACTGCACATATATTTCTGAAAAAACTCTTTGAACGCTGGATTTTTCATTTGCGACCAAGGAATATTGCATAGAATCAGGAACTTAATGAGGTCGAAGTAAAATTCCTCTTGCGGTCTCTTAAATTTTCCTTGATGTACAGCGCCTTCAATGTGTTTGGTAATGTTGCCTCTATTCACAGCTTTCAAATGACTTTCACACTTTGTACAGTATATAGTGCCACTAGCGTTATCGTAAAGTAGCTCAGGATAGTGCAATAACCACTTTTGCACTGTTTCAGCCTTGACCTTTGCCATATTTATTTATATCTCACCTAAAACAATGATTTAAATTTACAATATATACATACACAACTGTAAAGTCGATAATGAAATTCTGTTTCATATAAAGTGTTTTTTTTAACTGAAGCGGTGATAGCCCTGCGGTGTGCGTACCGGACTCTCATGCGCTGTGATGATTGCTATAAAGTGATTTTTTTAACTGTTTCCAAGTTCTAAAACCTTCTTAAATAGTGAAAATAATTAAAACTTACCCGTACAAAAACAACTTCAAATGGGCCCAATCCAAGAGTAATAAATCGATGTCCGTAGTTATAAGCCAAATTCGTCGTTTTAAGTAGATTTCAGAAGACAGTAAACAAGCCAGGGTCAAGTCAAGATATTCACAACACATAAAATAAGCGCACTCCACGAACCGAAATAAGTGAGTGAGCCACTTGGTCTGGATGTCGGTGCGAGCGCATTGTTTTCGAACAAACAGTCAATGAGTCATCCTGGATACTTGATTCTAATTGGTCAGATGCGTTGAGCATAGAGATAAGAGGACAAAAGACCCTGTTTGCCGGATGTCGTGTGTTGAAATGAATATTATTATTATATCATTTTATACATGCTTAGGCTTTTACTTCAACACTTTTACTACAACAAGGTTTTTACACACCAGTCATTTTTTACTATTAAATTCTGGTCATCTACGCCACTAGCAGCATAGCGTTGAGAGTATTGATACATTTTTAACTAGTTTCATGTAATAATTTCGATGTTTCGGTATTTTTATCATAATAATCCGGAAACTCGGAGGAGTATCCATATTAACATATACGTTTGATGTCAGTGACCTTAATTCAATATACCTACTCCGACCACTGGTCATGAGGTAGGAGCCACGTCTCTTGATGTGCAATGACATCCAGAACCTGACATAATTTCCGTACGTACTCAGCGGAACGGACTACATTCTTACAATAATTAAAAGTTGCAAATCTTACATTCTTATAACTTGTGTTATCCATTAAGAACCAGGTTTGTTTTCACTCACGTTTGAAGAGTTAACTCCACCTTTTCGTTTTTGAAAATTTATAAAACAACATTTATGTATTACTTGTAAGAAAAATTACTTTGACACTGGCTAAATGTGCTAATCGCACGAAGCCATCAACTAAAGGAAAAAAAAAATGCTGAGCAGTTTGTCGGCAGTAGTTCTCGTGTATTGTTTAGATTGATGATAAGATAGATGAGAGCTGACTAATAACTATATTAATAAAATAGTTATTTAATTATTTAAATAATTAATGAGTATGGAAAACCCTCATCGTCACCCTACCCCCTTTTGTCACATAACTTAAGCTGAATAATATTATGTATGTATAGACTCAACACTCAATCAATATACACGTTGTATATTATTTTACCTAAAATTTTCGGTACCCGGCATTACCGTATATTAAATGTTATTTAAGTGTTCAGCCACTTTCGTTGTCGATTGTACCTACTATTTTCCATTTCAAATTGAGCAACCGCTAACTTAGGCGCCTACGCATGATTATGTACCACACCACAAACATTTTCACTACCAAGGTGTTTGATTTATATTAATGCTTTAACGTAGGTATATTATCGGTTAACCTCAACTTTCAACATGATAATAGCTTCTATTGTGCAAATTATCCTTGGGGTTTTTCAGAGGACAATAACACGCAGTATCCTCGGGTCAGAGTCAGACTGCCTGATTGGTCATACGGAATATCGATAGTCATTCTATACTTGTCACCTTGACGGGTAGCGGTATAACTGTGCGTTTTCTCGATCGAGCTTACTTTCCTCAGTGGTTGGCATCCAAAGACCAAAAACGGTTTTTGCCATTCCTCTAGTGTTGCGAGTGGCCATGAGTTATTTTCCATCATCTGGCTCGTTTGCCACCTTTGACATAGACAATACCAGTGACTATATGGAACAGAGGAGCTCGATGGCGCAGTGGTTAACGCGCCTGGTCTGCGAGTGCTGAGGTTGGGTAGCTGACGTTTCGGACACATTATATTCGGACACAGTGTCCGAATTGACACTTTTTAATTTTATTATTTTTTTCACTGACGATTTGGACACCAATAAAAATAGCTGCTTTGTTGCAAAATAGAGGTAATGAACATCATAAGTCGACAAAAAGTGGATCTCACGACATCTATACGACCACTACACTACAACTACACGACTTATTTGACTCTTACGTGGCTCTATTACGACACTGATTCGTATAAAATTGACCTATTTTCGGTTGTGTCGACGTGATAGCGACGTTAATACGACCAGCGAGTGTGGAACCAAAAGTTATAATTGGCACGTTGTGGTGAGCTATCAAATGTTTGTTGGGATGTCCTCTTGGAGTTTGTCACCCTCCCCCACGCTTCCTATATTCAACGACAACTTAAGGTCATCTGCAAATAGTAAACATTTTAAATTTTTCACAACATTCGGTAAATCATTAGTCATAATTAAATACTCCCAGGTCTAATGGTCCCAGGTTCGAACCCTGACTTACACCAGACCATGTAAAATACGGTTCAGACTTATAACCCTCATACTCCGCATACTGTTCCCTATCTGTCATGATATTCTCAAGAGTATAAATATGAGTTTGTTTTTTTGTTTGTTTGTTTGATACGATACGCTTTCACGCGTAAACTATTTAACGATTTGTTTGTTTTGTTGTCATAGAAACTGTCAAAGCGGTACGAAGTCCGCCGGGTCAGGTGGGTTACTCTTGAAAGACAATTGCAATAATCAATTTCCAATCCCAAATCTAAAAAATTCAAATGGCACTCTTAAAAGCGATAATAGCGCTACATTGGAATTAAATTGCGTGGAAATTGAGTGAACAAATTATTATCGAGATGGGGCGTTCCGAAATTGCGAAACTTATCCCAATATCGATACATATTAATCGCATTGGAATTGTATTGAGATTGAGTTTGCGTCAAGAGTAGCCTACAAGACCTCGGTCAGACCAAATTGCTCTTAACCATTCAAACGGGGAAGCAGCCCTTTGCCTTCATCTTGCCTGACAGTAGTGAAAGTAAGGCCGAAGGTTCTTCCCCTGGAATCCTTAATCATTGAGAAACTGGTTCTTATTTTTAACTATGGGAACACAACAATGCTATTTAATCTATACAACTATGTACATATGTAATCATTAAAATAATCGCCCTAAACCGTTTACCAATAATGCCCACCAAAAACCCGCGTGTTTTAAATTGACTAGAGCATTGACGTTTGGCAAAAATTATATGGTTTTTATTGTACGTTATACGTACTCCACGTATCTCTTTAGTCTTTTATACATAATAATAATAATAATAATAATAATAATCATTTATTGCAAAAATATGGTACAAAAGATGTTACATACGAAATACCCGCATATTTTACCATTGGAGGCATGCAATTTTAAAAAATATATAAATTAACACTAAAACCTAATAAGTACATTACGACAAGACATTTAAAATTGATATAAAAAGACAAAACAAAATCATTAAATAAAAAGAAATGTCAAACAATAAAATTCATTATATGATAAAATTAATAAAAACTCTTATTTTATTTCATAAACATGTCACTAACTTTATAAAAATTCTTGTCCTTAAGCCATGCCAATAATTTTGTTTTAAATAATTTACTGGGTAGCTCTTTTAAAGCATTAGGTAAAGCATTATATATTTTTACAGTCATACAATTACACTGCTTTCGGTACAACTCTAATTTTGGCATACTATTATATATTAACCTATTAGGGTTACGTACATTTCTATTGTTATAATTATTACGGGTTTTAAAAAGGTCTAAATTATTTTTTACGAAATTTGCCACTTCAAAAATATATAAGCATGGAAGAGGCAGTATTCCCAGTGATTTAAATAAAGGCCTGCAAGACTCACGGGGTGATAAGCCACATATTGCCCTTACACATTTCTTTTGTGTTCTAAACAGCTTATCTATGTCCGTTGAGTTTCCCCAGATTAAAATCGCGTATCTCAGCAAGGAGGAGACATAGCCATGATATGCTGCGAGAGTTGTCGAAATTGCACAAGTCTCTCTAAGCCTATTTAACACAAACACGTAGCGGCTTAGTTTATTTCTGATGACTTCTATATGCTGTTTCCAACCACAATTGTCATCGAGTAAAACGCCCAAGAATTTTGTCTCACTCACTTCACTAATTGACTTATCATCATATTTAACATTAAGTTTTAATTTAGTTTGTCTATTTGTTCCAAATTGTATATAATTAGTTTTTTGTAAATTTACAGTCAAGTTATTAAATTGAAGCCATTTTATTATGTTGTCAATAGTGTTATTTACGTCATTTTCATAATATTCACTACTATTTTTATATGGTATGATCACTGACACGTCATCCGCAAATAATACGCACCTATGAGTGGTTACCTCTGGGAGGTCGTTAATATATAGCAGAAATAATAGCGGGCCCAGTACACTCCCCTGAGGCACACCACATGTATTTACAATGAATTCCGATTCACAGGATGAGACTACAGAATGTTTATCCAAATAATTTATTTCTACCGCTTGTTTCCTGTTACTCAAGTACGACTTTAGCCAGTCTAGTGCTGTGCTCCTAATTCCTAGATTATGTAGCTTGCAAAGGAGTAAATCATGGGAAACAAAATCAAAAGCGCGTTTCATGTCAAAAAATACTACAGACGTTGGTATTTTTGCGTTAATATTTTCAGCTATAATTTGCACCAGATTAAAAATTGCCAATGTTGTTGATTTTTTACTCTGAAATCCAAATTGCTCTGACCTCAAGATATTAAACTTATTAATGAAGCTTACCAGCCTCTTCTTCATAGCCGATTCAAAAATTTTTGATAGTACTGGCACCAAGGTTATTGGTCGATAATTTTCCATTACGCTTCTCATGCCTTTTTTAAAGAGTGGTTTAACAATATTAATTTTTAAAAGATCTGGAAAAATACCTGTCTCTAAGGAAAGATTAACTAAATGTGTAATAGGCTTCGCAAGTTCGTCAACACAATATTTAATCACTTTAGTGCTGATTTCATCATATCCCGTGGCATTTGTATTTTTAAGTAATTTAATTATTGCACTTATTTCAGTGATACTGAGTGGCTCCAAGAAAATACTATTTGAAATAAATTTCTTGTTAGTATTATTCAGCAAGTTCTTTTCATTATTTGTCGATTCTGTAAAAAATTTATTAAACTCATTAGCAATTCCTGTCGGATTATCAATTATTTTATCGTTAATTTTTATTTCATTTATAAATTCATTATTGTTAATACAGTCTGTTTCATTTTTAATATGTTCCATGTCATTTTACATTTATTTTTTGAATTGACTATTAGTTTATTATTGTATATTTTTTGTGATACTTTCAAACATTTACGCAGCATTTTGGAATACAATCTGTATTTTTCTTTTTTGTTAGGTGATTTTGAAGAGTAGTATTGATATCTTAATCGCCTCTTTGTTTTACAACTTTGAACTATACCCTTTGTTATCCATTTAGGTCTTTTATAACTACTTGATCGTTTAATTTTTATAATTGGGAAGCATAATTTATATAATGTTGTCAGATTGCTATGAAATAAAGTCATAGCTGAATTCAAATCAGTCTCGTTAAATACTTCTTCAAAGGATAAACATTGTAAATGTTTCTTGAACAATTTACAATTATTTTCATTGTAATCCCTAATACTAATATAATAACTATGAGGTAAAAGTATTTCCTTTTTGATAGGAATATATAACATTTGTGCTGTATTATGATCTGACAAATGTAAATGGTGTAGTTCACTATAGGCCTTATCTAAATTGCTAATTATATGGTCAATACAATTATTTTTTCTGGTTGGTTCTTTAATGTGCAATATTAAATTGTAATTATTTACTATATCTACCAGGTAATTAGTACTACTTGACACTTCCAAAGTATTTATATTCAAATCTCCAGCCAGCACAATATGTGCTTTAGAATTTCTCGTGTACTTGTATAGCACCTCATCCAGCTGTGAGAGAAATGACGTCACATTTGAATCAGGGGTTCGATATAGACATATTACTAAAATATTATGATCAAGCAATTTTACGCCACAACACTCAAAGGTATGGTCTTGCGCAAAAAAATTAATATCTAGCAGCCCTTGAAATCGTATACCTTTTTTCAGTAATATACATACCCCACCTCTATTCTTACCATTTTTTCTACAATAAGTTGTTGCTAATTCATACCCAGCCAATCTCAAACAGCACTCACTACCCAGCCGAACAAATGTTTCGGACAAACAAATTATGTCAGGTTTTTTATCTGTATCATGCAATTCTGAAATGTTGACCTCTAAGATATCCCGCTTTGAAGTAAAACCCCCCATATTTTGATGAAATATTTTTAAATTATTGGATTGTGATGAGCTCACGAAAAAAAGTTTTCCCATCAGCTTCCTGATTTGTTTCTCCGGTTACATTAACTGGCTCATTAAAACTGTATGAAGCTAAGATGTCTAAAATTAATTGATATGTATCAGAGAAGACTATTCTATAGCCATAGTTATTTAAATGTCCCTGTTTTCCACTAAACATTTTACATGTATAATCCAAATTTTTATTACAATCCAGAAGGTAAGCATATTTATAAATAACATTGTCGGAATATAATAGATTATTAAATATTTCAATTCGCATATTATATAAATCTACGTAATTAGCGCATCTATAGGTAGGTACACAAACAATGACATTAGTATGCTGTAGCTTGAGGAGCTTCGATCTTATACATGCTATAATATGGTGATAATCGTGAGTAGCTCTAAAGTCTATATCGCCGATAAAGATAATACAAAAATCTTTTAGGCTAAAATTCTGCAGCTTATTTTCGATACCGTCCAGAAGTTCCCGTATACCAGCTCCAGGAGTTTTGTAGTGGCAGAATTCATTAGTAGAAAAGGTATCTCCGGCAATTTGTAATATTTTGTTAGTAGAATTATTACTGATTATGCAGATTTTCCCGGGCTTATTTATTTGACTCGTTTCGTGTTTAGTTCCATCTTGTTTTTTATCTAGATTCTTAATCTTTCTTTTGATTTGAATGTTTGTTTTTAGATCACTGGTCCGCTCCTTCTGTTCTGGTTCTAAAATCGTAGCACTTTGATCAGTTTTGTCCTTATTTGCTTCTTGTGTCCGTTCTCTAATTGGTATGTCCAAAGCTTTACGCTTCTTTTTTATTGTACTGCTTATTATAGGCGATGACGACGTGATCGGTGTGGTTAATTTACAAATATTCTTGAGATTTAAGATAGTCATCTCATTTTCACCTATCTGTTTTTTTAATGATGAGTTTTCCATTAATAATTCTTCTATTTGTTGATCTGCGCTTTCCAATTTATTTTTCAAAATCAAATATTTTTGTTTAATTTCTTCTAAATCATCTACATATGTCATAGTTCTTTCTGGACAGCTTCTGTTTAACCTGTCGGCCGACGTTGAGCAAGCCGATTCGTCTTCATCTTCTATGGAATTTAAGTTTTCTGACAGTGAAGTTAACAAATTATTTGTTACATCATTTTCTGAGATATTAAGGGGCGGCGTTTGTTGTTGTGGTTCTTCAAGCACAGTATTTACAAGGTCATCTTTTTTAGTTTTTGAACAAGCATAATTATTTTTATTCTTTCTAATGCACAAGCTACATTGTGAATTTTTTTTCTTCTTACTTTCATTCATTAGTCTATATAATTTTTCAGAGATTCCGGCACAATCGAAATCATATCTCTTTTTACATGACTGACATAGTATGGTATCTCTTTCATCAAATTTTGTTTTACATTTATTACAATTAACGTAAACTGGGGTCTTGCTGTTATAGTTCTTTTTCGCTTTACGGGTGGTTATATTTCTTTCCATTTTTCTTTAGTTTTTTTTTAAAGAAAATCATGTACTTATGAAAAATCTTCAATAAAATAAAATAAAAAAGTACAAATTAAATGCATATTCTAAGGTAAGTAATGATCTACTCGTTGTATAAAATATATAATTTTTAAGACCGATAATAGTTTACTTATGAATAGGGCCCACATGCGTGGATTGCTTAGGGCATCAAGTAGTCTTAATCCGGCACTGACCAAGGGGAAAAATGAAATGAACAAAATTATTTTACTATAAAATTTATATTATGTACCAAAATTAATGAGGCAATTGCATTGCAGAGCCTCAAGACCACAATATGCATACTTAGTTTGTAAAATAACACATTTTTTTTATAATTGACTAGCGGCCGCCCGAGGTTTTACCCGCGTGGTTCCCGTTCCCGTAGGAATATCGGGATAAAAATTCTATTCTATGTGTTAATCCAGGTTATAAACTATCTGTATGTCGAATTTCATCCAAATCCATACATCCGTTGCAGCGTGAAGAAGCAACAAATATACACACATACACACAAACTGTCGCATTTATAATATTAGTGTGATTGATTAGTAGTGTATATATATATATTTATTTATAATATCAGTATACTATATATATATATAATGTTTGTTGCTTAGAAGGCTCAGAAGGCAAGTACATATACGGTTGAATAGTTGCGAATACTTTTTTCCCCAACTTTTTAATTTCTATTGGTTTCGTCTCTAAAGATTAAGTGGCTGAAAAACAGTGCTACTTGAGGCATACGCTCTAACAGATATATATTTTTTCAACATTTGTGTTTTTGTAATTTGTTCGCTACAAAATTTGCGTTAAAAATTATTTGAAAATTTTAGATATTTATTTATTTGCTCCCCACATTATTATAAAGATGGTACAATATCCAGAGATGAACAATTAAATGTTAGGAGCAATAAATAGTATGTACATGTTTTGTTTTATTTTATTTTTGGTTCTAAAAGTGTAGCACGTAATTGTATTAATAGTATAATTAGTAAGTTGATTAGTTGCACACGAAGTTTCTTGAATCCATCGGTTGTGTTTCATTTTTCAAGGTTTGAGGCCTTCTTCTTGTTTGTAAAAGGGGTATGTATCAGTCGTTGTTAAGAAAAAACTACCGGGTACCCTGGAAACAAAATTAATAATTAGCCTCATTTGCAACCAACTTTCGCAAAAGCCGGTCATTTGATGGGTGACCAACATTTTATCATCTCGAGCTCCTCAGTGCTTTGGAAGGCTAGTAAAGCCGTTGGTCCCGGCTGCATTAGCAGTCTTAACAACCACCAATCCGCACTGGGCCCGCGTGGTGTTGACATAAAATGAGCTGATGATGATGATGATGGCGCTTTCCTAGTAATAATATTATTTAAATTTCTTTCCTTCTATTTATAATTATTATTTTTATTATTTCACAACGGGACATCTTGAGGATTCTCAAAGAAATATACTTACTCTGGCTTAACAAGTTGGCCAATGTAGTTGGTCTGGTCGAAGACGCCGTTTTTCCGCGCGAAGTCGTAGTAGTTAGTGGATTGGCCACCTACGAACCCTGTGGGGGCAACCACTAGGGATATGTTGTAGAACTGCCAGCATCTGTCGTGACAACATCTACCTAGAAAACACAATATGTGGCACTTAATAAGAGCTACTTTACATGTCGTTATCCAATACAATCTTTTACTTTTTTCAAACCAATAAGCCAATTTCAATGAAACTTTTTATGCTTTAAGGAAAATACAGGGATCGCGATAGATAATAGATATATATATATATAAATAGCAACCATTGTTTTGCTCCGATGATTGCTACGCTTGCTCCGTTTCGCGTGGTCACTACCGACAGCTGTATTTTTCCTACTCTCAGCTTTTCAAAGGCGGTTCAAAGGGCACCCGTGTTTATCAATGCAGTTTGAAGTGCACTATGGAACGTTTCTAATTGCATAAAATCAGTTAAACAAACATTTTTACTAATATTTTCTATTAACTGACAACTCTGTATTCCTAATAAGCCATTTACTTAGTTAAAAGTTGCATTAAAATTGGGTTATTGATATACATTTGGGTTTAGAATTAGAACTTTGAAGTTTGTATGGGATACCTGAATGTAAAATAAAATGGATCATAATCAATTATTTGAGTGACAGAGCAACCAAACATGGAGCTACGTTACTCAGGTCACTGTGCAACTTTCCTGAGATACAATGTATTTGTTAAAAGTATTTAGATAAAACGTCTAGCTCGTACTACTGTGGCCGGGGAGGCTGCTATGTGGGACTCGCCAACATCCAACACCCTACCCACCCAGTCCAGAAGAGCTTGACAGGGAGAGGGAAGCATACCTACTAAACACACTGCACAGCAGCACTCCCCCTCTCTGATGATGATGAAGATAGTGTTTCAGGAAATAAACTAAATCACTTTTATCTGTTCTTCGGAAGACACGTGATTAACACCAGGACATATGCTGAGAGGAAACCAATTTGGTGAAATATGCAAAAGTGATGTTCCTGTGTTTTGAATGTGTATGTGTAATTATACCAATTAAAGATTTTTTCTATTTCTATTTACACATTAAGCCGTTGGTCCTGACTGCAGCAATCGTTAACAACCACTAACGGTTTATGGCCCGTTCACCCTATGATGTTGCCATCCTTAGGGAAGACTCGTGGCCCAGCTGTGGGACAAAAATGAGCTGATGATGATGGTGATGATGAACTTACATCCTGAAGAGAAAATCTCCTGCGGCGTGGTGCCCCTTGTACAGCCGGGCTGTAGCCTGGTGCCGCCCACGGTGACGTATGTCAAGGGTAGTTGATTGAGGGGGTGTGTTGAAAGGATACTGGTCAGTGATGCTGGCCAGCTGCAACATGCTGGCCAGTTGCAATCAACACTCTCTTGACATAAGTTTAAATATTGTCTATGTTCTTAAAAGAAAGAGAATAGAACATATGTGTCTGTGTCATTGTAAATTGAGTCTCGTTGATAGCTTCTCATAGTAAACATGTTCTGAGTCTAGTTTTTATAAGTTTATTGTTATGTTGTTTATTTCGGTGTGTATATAATTAAATCATCTTTGGAACGCTCTCTTGTATTTCCTTTTACAGGTTATGGGCCCAGAGAGCGTTCATAACATTTAAATAGATGTTTGTGTGATTTGTGTGATTTATTGTTTTCGATGTTGTTTTGTAACTAAGGAATAACAGACATGCCAGAGTCTGATAAACATAGCAACCAGAGTTGTTGACATTTTAAGGCGGTAACTAAGGAAATATTTAATAGCCATGGAAAATATAAACAAGTTGAGAGATCAAAGTAACTACAAAAATTGGAGAAAAATAACAAAATTATTCTTGGAGTCGAAAGGACTAATTGATGGAGCGAAAGATTATAATGATGCAAAAGCAAGATTTCTTATAATTAGTCTTATTGATGAAAAGTTTCTACACTACATTATTAATTGTAATTCAACCAAGGAAATTTTTGATAAATTGGATTTGATATTTCGTTTTGATAGCAAAGAATATAATCATGAAAAAATAATAAAATTTTACAGCTACATTTCAAAAGGGAATGTAATAGATGACATAAGCAATTTACAGAATTTATTTTCAGAAATTAATTTAGTAGACCCAAACAGCATAAGCGAAGATATGCTAATGAATAAAGCATTAACAATACTACCACAAAATTTAAATTATTTTAAGACAGTTTGGGATATAACACCAAAATCAGAAAAGACCATCTTCAACCTTATCCAGAAGATACAAAGACAAATAGAAAATTCAGACATGCCTAGTACTTCAGAATGGAGTAATCAAGCATTTAAAAAAGACGAAAGAAAATGCTATAATTGTGGAAAAATAGGACACATCGCTAGGGCATGTAAACAAGGCTGTGATATTTGTCATAAGATTGGTCACAATACAAGAAACTGTTTTTCGGGAAAAATTTGTAAGAAATGCAATAAGAAGGGTCACATAGAAAAATTCTGCCGCAGCTATAATTACAACAATAATGATAACCCTGTAAGCGAACAATTACAGATTCCAGTCAAAGCTGTAATTGATTCAGGCGCCTCATCACATTTCTTTAGCAATAAAAATTTAATTCAAATTACAGAGAAAATAGAAGTGCAAATTAGGTGTGCGAATGCAGAAAACTTGGTAGCGCAAGGGACTGGTATAATAAAAACCGACTTCGGACAGCTGAAAGATGTACTTTTTGTCCCGGATATATCAAGAAACCTCATCTCGGTAAGCGCTATCACAGACAATGGTGGCACCGTACATTTTTCTGGAGACAAGGTATTTATAAAAAATTTTAATAGAACAATTTTAATTGGTTATAAAACTAAAACCGGACTTTATGAAACGAATTTTTTGGCTAATTATACTCGCGAAGCGCTACTCACTGAGAGTACCAATATCTGGCATCGGAGACTAGGTCATCTATCCGACGTGCCTCGTCTGGCAAAAATGGTAAATGGTATAAAAATTGGGGGGGAATATTCAAATAAATTTTGCGAAATCTGCGTAAAAGCAAAAATGACTCGAAAATCGTTTGAAAATAATAGAATCAAAGCAAAATTCCCTTTGGAAATAATTCATACAGACATTTGCGGTCCAATTGAAGTTCCCACTTGGGACAACAAAAAATATTTTTGTTGATTGAGGGGGTGTGTTGAAAGGATACTGGTCAGTGATGCTGGCCAGCTGCAACATGCTGGCCAGTTGCAATCAACACTCTCTTGACATAAGTTTAAATATTGTCTATGTTCTTAAAAGAAAGAGAATAGAACATATGTGTCTGTGTCATTGTAAATTGAGTCTCGTTGATAGCTTCTCATAGTAAACATGTTCTGAGTCTAGTTTTTATAAGTTTATTGTTATGTTGTTTATTTCGGTGTGTATATAATTAAATCATCTTTGGAACGCTCTCTTGTATTTCCTTTTACAACGTACTCCTTTTGGTTCAGGAAGAAGTCTACATGGCCCATGGTCTTGTTCAATTCGTAACCTCCCACGTCACAGTGCAGGACGATCAGCGATTTGGCGCAAGAGAGGTCCACAGGTTTGTAAACAGTAGGCGGTTCGAAGCCCAAGCGGGCCGGGCCGAGAGCGGTCATCCTGTGGAGATTAAACTATATTATTATAATTCTTTTTTATGATTATTTATTATAGTCTCTTTTATCTATTTTATATAAATAATAGGAAATAATAATTAGTGTTTGTGAACGTGAATGCGAGTTGGGAAATGCAACAAAACCGTGCAACTTCACTTTTCAATTTCCCAAAACTATGAGAAATACCGAAAAATACTCAGAGGATTGTTGCCGAAGGCAACCTTTTAAGATATTTTTATTTATAGTTTTTTGACGTTGTCTTGTATTTTTTATACATGTGGACTTTTGCGTGAAAATGTCGGCGGCTGATCTTTGTTTTGCTAATTAGTGCGATAACATTGAATATATTCCCTAAAACCCTAAACGTGTCTTCTATTTGCCTTTACCTACCTAGGTACATACAGCACTCTTGGGGCCAATTTTGATACAAAAAAAGAAACATTAGATTTAAGAAAAAAAAATGTTTGTCTGCGAATCGATCCTGTTTTTTGAAACCTGTGTTCGGATTCGGATCATGCAAAAAAATTCTGTATAAAATCGCTCATATCTTGGAATTGATACGATTTACGGCTAAGCTTTCATAAAAAATAATATTCGTATGGAATCTACACACGTGACTAAGTATTATTGGAGCGCAGACATTTTCAAAAAGGCACCAAGATCGCTCATTGTCCTTCTCGATTACGCAAGGGTAGGGTTGTCAAAGTTATGAACATCATACGTAAGTATGTAAAAACGAATGTGTGAAAGTGACATTTTAAATAACACTTACTTATCGTTTGAATTCGAATAGACTACATTATTACTTCGATCAGTTAGTACAATCAAGAAGAGAGAGATGATATTACTGTTCCATCTGTTGACCGCCCTCCAGGAAAGTCCTCCCGCAGTATCCACCGAGGTGCGCGCCGAGCGAGTGACCTACGAAGTAGATCTTCGCCAGCAGCCCCAACGCCACCAGCCGCAACAGCGCCTTGCCCATCTGTTTACCCACCTGTTACACACAGTTATCATCGTCGTTATCACCGGCACATTTTAATATCGTTACTGCTGGGACACGAGCATGGATGGAAATAACAAAGGAAAAATGGGACACAAACTCAAACAAAAACCATGGTTGTCGACTGACGGCTTACTTTACAGACCCCTGTATAACAACCTATCTACAACTGTCAAATTGTATTGTAAAATAAATAACATAATAACAACAATAAATAAACGTTTCAACCATTATTAATTAATTAAAACTACTTACTTTAACCTCACTCTAATATTCTGGAAATGGGACTCTTAGTAAGAAAACACCCAGAACGATTTCAAAGAGCTTATGTTAATTTAAAATGATCGTCTAGAGACCCGACTAGACTTCTAGTGCCCAAGTGTGCCAGCCAACTCTACCACGAAAACTGTTCGTTTATGGCCATAAAGATCTTTAATCGGATCCCTAAAACCATTAGAGACTTACGATTGAGTTTTTTTAAAAGTCAACTCTCGAAGTGGCTTATAGATAAGTGTTTCTACACAGTTGAAGAGTTCTTAGGCTAGGTATTATCTATATCAATATATTATTATTATATATTATTATATATTATTATTATGTATTATTATATTATCTATTATCTATATTGCTATTGGAAAATTATTAATTCACATTATTCTTGTTGACATAGTAATCTATTATTTTATCTATTGAATTCGAATGTGTTTTAATTTTAATATATATATTTTTTAATTGTACTAAATGTAATTTATCGATTTATTAATTAATTTAATATAATTGTCAACAAATTCTTGCATGCTGAATATTCAGCGAAACATGTGGATCAAATTATCGTTTATCATCTTTTAATGTACCGTGTTTTCCGCACAATAAATATTTATTTTTCTATTTCTATTTCTATGCCATATCAATAAAGTTCAAAAGCTATTGAGGAAATTTGACAGTTTGTGGTAGTCTGAGGACCTACTACGAACCACGTTCGACGTGTTGCCTCCCTGTCACACTTACGCACGAATTTACAAGTGCGACAGAGAGGCAACACGCCGAACGTGGTTCGTGGTAGGGCCTCTGGTGTGCGGGGCGGGGCGTGTTTGCTTTCTTCGTGTTTTGATTTTGGCAATTTGGTCATAAGTCCAAATGTCAAAATCAGGCTACTGACTTATTGAATAGGCAGACCGTGCTGCCCCTGGGTGGCTAGTGAGAGAATAATGTGCTATTCGATCACGTTAACGAAAACGTATTTTGCTTTTGTCAAACCAATTCTTATTTTCGTTAACTTGTTCGAATGGCACATCAAACTATTATACGCACCAAATCGGCATGATCAAAGAAACCTTATTAAACTACTTATAAAAGACTTACAAACCTTATTAAATAGTGTGGACGCTCAAGACCTGTGTCCCTACTATGAGCTCTTATAGCAGTATTATTGCAGTTGTGGAAAAGAGACGCGAGTATATCGCCGCTACACGCGTCTCGCTTTCACAACTGCAATAATACTGCAATAAGAGCTTGTGTGCCTCCTGTTCATTATGCAAAAATAATGTGTTAGAATCATTGCTCAAATAGATAACATAGATAGCTGCAAGCCTTATTTTGAAGAATACAAAATGCTTACTTTACCTTACCTCGATTTACATCTACGACATTTGTTTATTAAATTTTTTAAATAATAAGAAGTTTATGAAAGTTAGTGATACCCACGCGTTAAATACACGACATAAAAATAGACTATACCTACTTCAATCTAGGATAAAAATGTTAAACTGCAGTCCATACTATATGGCTGTGAAGTTACAGTAATCCTATATCTTTCTTCTTCTTCTCTCTTTATATCTATAAAAAATCAAGTAATCTTTCAAGCATTTCAAAAGAAGTTACGAGATTATCTTATTTCAAAACGTTTTTATTCTGTTATTAATTTTCTCACCCTCAAATAAATACAGTTTTTGCTTACCTTGTCATTTTTACTGATACCACAATAAATAGATAATAGTAATATTTATTTATTTGAAACTTATAGTTTATTATAATTATAGTCTCGACATGACGAATATTTAATTATTTAATTTAATTTTGTTATTATTTATTTATTTTTTACTTTTACGCTTTATATATAATTCATAGCTTTATAAATACTTAGGGAGCTCTCTATAAATTGCCGTGTCCGAAAAGGGCGACTAAGTTTTAAGTTCCTTCAAAAATGAAACACCTTTTATACACTTAGTTAGCAATAATGATTTTGATTTTGATTTTGATTTTGTTATACTGCGTAACTCCAAATTGCGGGATAACTGCTGGGTGTAACCAAAGTAGGTAAGCACTGTAGGAGCCGCTATGTTGTGCTCCGTAGGTTTTCCTACGTTTTTCATCTTTTGTCGATGATGATTATAGGTAATTGAAGTTAAGTTGCTTATTTAGAAATGAGAAATTAAAAACTTACAGGCTTTTGTTCCGAGTACCCTAGTAAAGTTTTCGTTAGTTGTATTACTTTTCTTGTATAATACTCACAACCATAGTATTATGCACGGCAACAGGGTATGAAAGTATGCCCAGAGAGTCTGAAGCTTCCTTTATCCAGTTGACGAGAAGAACATTGAGTGCCAGCGCCACCAGGGTTGGCATCATGGCAGTCAGCAGAGGCCCGTCCAGAATATAGCCAAACCCGATCGCGACTACAATGGTGCCCTTGGTCACGTTAAGACAGCCATTAGTGATGAGTGCATCAGGGTTATCCATCGAGGCTTCTATCATGGAGCTGAAATCATAAAAATTCATAAATTTCAAAATCATATAAATGAATAATCCACAAATTTCGATTAGGCCTTCTCATACCACTAACACATCGGTTCTGGATAAAAAACCCTATGATAACAATGGGCAATAACATATATAATAAAATCCACTCTATGTATATTGTAGCAAGATAGATATAAAAGAGACATTAAGGAGTAGAGTGAGACATATTTATCTGAATTGGTATAGTTACATTTATAACAACAACTACAAAGAAAAAAATTATCTGAAAAACAACGACAAAATATTAATGGTTGAAAATATTACTATTTCACTTTGATAGGAATCGGCTTGTCGAGCAAATCGGCGGTGCCCATGAAGGCTGCTCTCGATCCGATCCGAACTTCTCGGAGAATCTAACAGGGCACGGGGACACGCACTAGTGCGTGATGCCGTTCCCTCTAGAAAACCTCTGACGGTGCATCGTTTCACACAGCCTGTGAAACTCTTTAATTTTCTCGCCGCCCCCAAAAAAGCCCGGTGAAGCTAAAAACACCCAGTGGCAAAAAGTTTACCCTTTTTAAAAAAAAGAAGGCTGCTCTAAAGATGAAACCTTTAATAATTTATTTTATTCTTTATATATAGTGGGACCTCAGTTACGCTGGCAGCATGGTGCAGCTAGTTTTCCCTTTTGAAAAATAAGAAACCCAGCAGGGGCAATGACCCGCTGTCTTATAGGGGCTCGATTCTACAATTTATTAGTCCATATATTTAAATCAGGGAACGGATAGTGAACGTTTTAAAAAACCGCATCGAGGCCCAGGTGTAACACTCAAAAAATGTAATTTTTACTTTTCGTATGTTTTGTAATCAATTGTTGTTTACCATTATTATTACTTATCAGAAAAAGTATTACATGTCTACTAAATGTCTAAATATTTAACTCACGGATAACACATGATCGTCGCACTGGATGCTAAATGATAGAAACCTGCGAAAGAAAAACATTATTATAAACTATAAAAATATTGCTAAGTTATTTAAAAATAAATAACTTTATTTTTTATTTTGTTTAAGTTTTATAAGAAATAAAAAAGTAAAGTAGTTAATTACTTTATTTCTTGTTTCAACACTTACTTAATGAAATTATACAGCAAATCCATATTATGGTACCAAAAGGAGACGCCATGTTGTCCAATGTGCAAGTGCTTCGAAATGGAAAAGTTTTTCTATATATATATTAGGTTATATACTACTCAAAACAAAATAAGGGCCACGAGGTATTTTGTCTGTACCATGAAAATAATAAAACCAATATTAATTTTTTTGTCTCCATAACGAAAACTAATGTTGTTTTTACCGTGTAGACCAATAAATTTATTCAATAATAATGATTAAAAAGTTTATTTGCTTTTGAAAGAAAAAACACATTTAAGGTTAAAAATAAAAACAATGTAAAGTTACTGAAAACAAAAGAAAATCCTCCATGCTCATCTTTTAGTAACGGGTATGCCCCCCTCGTTTCGTTACGCACTCCTGAAGCCTGGAGTGCATGCTCTCAATCAAATGCCTGACATTTTCCATTGGAATCTCTTCCCAGGCTCTTTTAACAGCGTTGATGAGTTGCTGTTGGTTGTGGATTTCCTGATCACCGTCTCTAACTCTTCGTTTCAACTGATCCCACATGTGCTCTATTGGATTTAAGTCCGGACTGTTCGCCGGCCACGGCAAGACTTGAATTTGAGACGCTTCCAGTACAAACCGAGTCGCTTGAGCCGTGTGTGCACGAGCATTGTCTTGCATCAAGATGAATCCAGGACCCGCTCGCTGGGCAAATGGGATCACATGTGGTCTGACGACTTCCTCAATATACCGCTGAGCAGTAACAGTACCCTCATTTAAAATAGCGAGCTCAGTTTTGCCGTGTAAGCTTATCCCGCCCCAAATCATTACATTTGGACCACCAAAACGATCGACTTCATGGATGCAGGCTTCTGAAAATCTCTCGCCGCGTCTTCTCCATACTCTAATACGCCAATCGTCGTTAAAAAATTTAACTTTGCATTCGTCTGTGAAGAGCACCATGCCCCATTGGTTTATGTCCCAGTCCAAATGTTGACGGGAAAATCTTAAACGATTTGCACGATGATTTCTGGTTAATGGAATACGGACAACTCGCCTTCTTGATGCCTGCTGGTCTTCATGCAATTGATTACGAATAGTTTGGTCACTGACACGAGTACCCGTTGTGAGCCGTAAACGATTTTGCAGCTTGCGGGCCGTCGTTGTGCGATCTCGGCGCGCACTTAATCGAATGTAACGATCCTCTTGAGCTGTTGTAATGCGAACTCTGCCCGAACCAGGTCTTCTTCTAACACTGCCGGTCTCTTGGAAACGATTCCATAGATTTTGAATAGCTCTTCGAGAAAATCCCAATTGCAAACCCACAGATTGCTGCGAATGACCTTCTTCAATCATTGTAACGGCTCTGGTTGCTGTCAGCGAGTCCATATGACGCCTGCGTGCTTGTGGCATATTGCAAAAGATGTTTCTGACTCGAGATACCAATGAACTCTGATAATTTCTAATAAACCAAGAAGCTAAGGAAAGCAAAACGTCAAAGAAAATGCAATCAAAATTTTCAAAAATAATTTTAAATCAAATTTTATTTAAAATTGTTGCCAGCATTAGATGAATACTACAATATTAAAAAGTTTAGGTATCAAAGAGTTTGTATACTCAATATTTTACTACTTTCAATATGTAAATGTTTAATAATTTACACCAAAATGAAAAAATACCTCGTGGCCCTTATTTTGTTTTGAGTAGTATATTTGCGTTGCGTACCTACACAGATGGCTCCTTTGTTGGTATTGACAATAACAAATAATAATGTGAATGACGCTAATATAGTCATAAAAAAAAGCGGCCAAGTGCGAGTCGGACTCGCCCATGAAGGGTTCCGTAGCAGCAAGTAACATAATTTATTCACTTTAAAAGTTCTTGCCGATTTATGACGTATTAAAAAAACTACTTACTAGATCTCGTTCAAACCAATTTTCGGTGGAAGTTTGCATGGTAATGTATATCATATTTTTTTTTAGTTTTATCATTATCTTATTTTAGAAGTTACAGGGGACGACGACACATATTTTACCATTTTGGAAGTTAGTTTAGAAAAAAATTATATTAGACACCTCAATATCATTTTTGAAAAACTATCCATAGATACCTCACACGTATGGGTTTAATGAAAAAAAAAAATTGAGTTTAGTTCTAAGTATGGAGAACCCCCAAAATTTATTGTTTTTTTTCTATTTTTGTGTGAAAATCTTCATGCGGTTCACAGAATACATCTACTTACCAAGTTTCAACAGTATAGTTCTTATAGTTTCGGAAAAAAGTGGCTGTGCCATACGGACGGACAGACAGACAGACATGACGAATCCATTATGAATGGGTTCCGTTTTTTTGCCATTGGCTACGGAACCCTAAAAACAATGTGGGTAAGTTACACATGCAACAAATTAAAAGAAAGTAATGTATGTATAGGTGGAGTAGTGGCACCGAGTGTTCCACAGGATATTAATAATAATTAATAATAATCTATATAATATCTATTAAATAAATCAACGTGAAGCAAAAATTTTGTAACCGTTTTTACGAAAATTGCGCGGACGGAGGAGTATGAAATTTCGCACACTTATAGTTTTTATAGAGAAGGTAATCCAAACGTTAATATATTTTTTTTAAATTATGCACAAAAAATATATTAAATCAACAAAAACAACATTACACTCACTACCATGTATTTGACACACACGTATTGTTTGTCTTTAATCTATCATCTACATTCTACCGTGAATACAAACAATAGAATTTTAATTGTTTATGGCACTGATCAGTGCTCGCGGCAGATGACAGGTTAACGCGGCCGACATCTGTCAATGCCAATCCAAAGTCACATTCTATCTTTTTTAATTTTTCATTGCTTAGGAATCTTAGGATACAACCCGTGCAGCCTTAATAAAATTACGGTCGAATTTCGACCACTGGGCGACCACTAGTAATAATAATTAGACAACATCACATACATTGTTCTGATCCCAAGGCAAGTAGCTAAATCACTCGATATGGAAATCAGAAACAACGACGGTACCACAAACACCCAGACCAGACACAATTTAGAAAAGTTCGTTTTCAACATTGACCCGACCGGGTATCGAACCCGGGACCTCAGAGTTAGCGCCACACAAAGTCAGGCGTGCTAGCTACGGAGGTCGTCAATCGAAATTCATTTTGCCCTTTAACATAAGTTCGACGAAACATTTGACCTTTCATCATTTATTCATTTTAAAATTTTATTTCACCTTCACGCTCGCTCTTCTTTTGTCAAGTAAGTAAATATAATAAGTACAACATAAATAAATTGAAAAATATCTCTCTGTGACTTTGAATTAAATATGAGTGTGCTTGTTGTTAACATCATTTTACACAGATGGTTATCTTAGATCATCATCATCATCATCAGCTCATTTATGTCCCCACTGCTGGGGCACGAGCCTTCCCTATGGATGGATTCCTATCCTTCTTCCTGAACGGGCCATAAATGACCGGCCTTTGCGAAAGTTGCTTAACCTCAGCACTCGCAGACCGGGCGCGTTGACTGCGCCATCGAGCTTCTCAATTCTTAGATGTTAATAGTTAATTCAGTGTCCTGAGTGAGAATTTTATTCACCATTCTACCAGTGTGCGTAGTGCGGGTTATGCGATATGTTGATTTGCATTTGCGCCATATTCATAGCAGCAGTCATGTTGCTTATACTTATTACAAATAAATTATTTTAAAAAAAGAAAAAAAACATTTTAAAAATCTGTAAATAAGCAACAAATGTAGGTAAAGGCCGGCAACGCGTCTGCGATTCCTCTGGTTTTGCGGGTGTCCATGGGCGGCGGTGATTACTCTCCATCAGCTGACCCGCCTGCTCGTTTGCCTCCTTCTTTTATAAAAAAAGGTACGTATGCGTAAGCGTAATCTTAGGCCACTTTATGTAAGGTCGTCGACCTTAAAACTAAAAAAACTTTTCATCATCATTATCATCATCGGCCTATCTTAGTCCACTGCTGGACATAGGCCTTTTTATTTACCATATTTTTTTTTTTTTAGAAATAAATAATTACAAATTAAATTGCCAAAATACATTAGGACGGTAGTTACAGACTGATATAAGCAGTGCCCTTTTACTGTTTTGTCATTATTCTATTTATTGTAGCGGCTGTTTGTGTGTAGTTAAGTTCAGGAAACTGTGAAATAAATAAATTGTATAAAATTGTTTTTCTTCAGGGTTGCGTTCCATTTATTCCTTTGCCCCACGGGTACGACGACGATGTAGTAAAATAGAAGTTGCCTCGTTTTCTGAAAAAATAATACTTAATAATACTTAATAGTACTTGTGACATACGTTCTGGCAGAGCCATACATATACGAGTATAGGATATGGGTTCACAGAAAACAATGTTAGGAACACACAATGTTATAATGAGGAGCTCAATGGTAAAGTCAACTCAAGCTCATCATCATCATCATCATCATCATCATCTCAGCCAAAAAGACGTCCACTGCTGGACAAAGGACCTATTTGCCATAATCGCCACGCTTGGCAGGCGGGTTGGCGATCGCAGTAAGGTGAGAATAATCACAGAGAGACGCTGCTGCCCATCCTCTGGAATGCTCCCATAGTCCCTACGACACGCACGGGAAGAGATGGGGTGGTGCAATTCTTTACCCCCGGCACCACACGGGGCTCAAGCTCAATGGTGTCCAAATAAAAAATCTAACGTTCTTCTCGGGTTCGGGTAACCCGCTTAACCCGAGTCGTAGTAGAGTAGTAAAAGGAATACCGCTCTACCACAGAATCGTAACTCTACTGGTTAATTAACCCTGTATTTGGCAGAGTTTTTTTTTGTGGAATTATATAAGGTCACATTTTATTAACAGCAAATATTTTGAGGATAAATTCAACAACACATATAAACTTTTTTTTATGAAAAAACCTTTATACTCTAGTTTTCAAGAAAAACGCCAAAAGATATTTCGATTAAAAAGAAAAATAAAGAACTTTCGGTAGTTTCAATTATTCAAAGGAGCCGAAACAGAGAGGCCGCAATGCCTTCACCGCTTACACGTGCCTCTAACTTCATTCAAAAGAGCCGACAGATAGATACATAGTCTATGGCGCGGCCGCTCTTAAAAATATTATAATTTTTGTGTCAGGAAAAGAAAAAAAAAACTAGCCTGAATTTTTTTTAAATGCTTGGGCCTTATTTCTCTGATATATTTAGATGTTTTGTCAAAATATTTGCAGTTGATAAAAAGTAACATTATATTTTTTTTTTGTATACAATATGTTCTTTTTTCACTACTTGAAATTTTTTGTTTTACAAAAAGAAAAACTCTGCCAAGTACAGGGTTAACTCCTGTACTTGGCAGAGTTTTTTTTTTGTGGAATTAAATATATAATTTGTATAAAATGTGTTCTTTTTTCACTACTCGAAATTTTTTGTAAGTTAGGTGTCTCAAATAATCCACCATGCAAATAATATGGTTAAAAATGGTTAAAAAATTTATAGAATTTATAGACTTTATAGAAAATAACATTTATTTCTGTCTCAATATCATTTAATTTTATTGTATAATTTAACTAGAAGATTAAATATATTTTTTAAGCTAAATATTTGTAATAACTGCAAAGGGTTTGCTAAGTTTAAAAGCCGCCAAAATTATAATTCATCTTTATTATTTTCAGCGTCACCGGATCATTTTAGAAGCGGCGAGAAACTGAAAGGGTTCTTCAAGCCGTGTGATCTAAACGCCGTTAAGGGTTTTCTAGAGGGAATGGCATCACGCAAGCGTGTCCCGTTTTTACTAAATTCTAAAGAGCGGAACAAACCGAGGGCGCCTCTAAGGCTAGGACTTTGGCTCGGGTTAACCGGGTCGTGGCGGTGGGGAAAAGCGTTTAGGTACATGCCTGTACCTGGTAAATACGAGTAGTCGGTCACAAAATCGATAATAAAACCTCAGCGAAAAAATCAGTCCGATTGTCGGTCCTAGAAAAAGTCGGTCGTGGGCGGGCATTGTTAGAGCCTGTAGGGAAGCCAATGGTAGATCACGTCAGGGTCACCACTGTAGGGATAGCCTGTGGTAGGTTGAATGCCACATCGAGGAAGGCCAAAGGGAAGATCTTCCTCCGAGCTGGGTGGCATAGCTCGTGGACCGAGGTCCAACGGATGTTAGTTGGAGGTGCTATATATAGCGAAGGAGATGGTGAAACTTCGCTATCGCGATGCAGGCTTCCCATACTATTTCATCGTCGTAGTATGGCGACGTCGTTGGTATGCGTTTGTGGCGCCATCTGTTGACACGATTGAAAAGGAATTTGCTTCGTGTCGAATAATGTGCGGCGTATGCGGTAGGTGCCGCCGCCACAAGCCCTTACCCACGTCCGATAATAGGTTACCGATTTTTTAGTCGGTGAAAATTAAACGTATGGAGTTCTATGTTGCAACGCACACGTCCTGCAAAAAGTCGGTTACAAAATCGGTACTAAAACCATGGCAAAAGTCAGTCGTGGGCGGACACCGTTATTGTTCATAAGTATACCTACCGTTTATTAACCAAAGGCCCTAAATATATAGTATCAGTGTTGCTCTCGTCCCTCGCGATCCAAGAGTTGTAATCTTTGGCTCCTCTCGCCTTAAAGAGCTGCTTCCTTGTAAGTGACACGTTGTAGAATAATATACATTTTTCGTGGTTGCAAAAATCTGAAAACAAATATTTTTGTCATTGGGTTGGAAAGCAAATACTTTCTTGATATTAGTTTGTCATTTTCAATGGTAGCTGTCTCTCAAGTATGATGATCGATGTACACGTACCTAAATGATTCTACCCAGCGTGTCTAGTGCGGATCTTAATCAATGTGATTTTAATTTGCACTATGCACTTGAACTTTTGTGATGTTTAGGCGCTGCGCAAACGTAGACACTTTTGTGTCTTGTGTGGGATACAAGCTACCAGTGAATATAAAATCAGCCCTCCCTGCGCAGACGTAGACACTTTTTGTGTCCAGTTTGTCCCACCTGACACTAATCAAAAAGTGTTCGATGTAGGTAACTGGACAAAGCCGTCAGTTGAAGACACAAGCAACATTAACAAACTTCCTTACAATTGTACTGAGCTGCGCAAACGGACGATGCAATCGATGTCCGTATCCTGTGTGCGACACAAGCCACGCACACCGAGCTTGCGAGCCAAAAGCCCGAAATCTGCCGAAAACAATCTCGAAACGAATTGTTACCGCAACCGGCAACTGTGTCCGATCGCCGCTACCGGACACAGCAACTCTGTTTCCTGTGATGGTGTACCGTGTCGGTAACAAAAAGTGTCTACGTTTACGCAGAGACTTACACGATAGAAACTGTGAATGCGACCATTAATGGACCTCGTTTTAATACTTCGTGTTTCGCATTATCATATTCGAATGATGAAAATTTCCAACAAGATCAGAAGAAGAAAACGAGAATGAGTTTGGCAAATTTAAAACGCCTTACAAATTCTCGTTTTCTAAATGTGATTGAATGGTGCTAGTGGGATAAGATACAAGTGCCAGTTTCTCAAAAGTTGAAGACTTGGGTGTATCCCACTATTTCCATTTTCCACTGCAACAGAAATAGTGTGACAATAGTTATTTGTGCAACAAGAGAGTAAAGTCGTTTTTTGCTGCGAGTGCTGATTTTGAATCCTGAGCAAGCGAAGGATTCAAAAATTGAATCACGAGTAAAGCGAGTGATTCTAAAGTTGAATCCTGAGTGTGGCGAGGGATTTAAAGGCACGAGATGCAAAAAACTTTGCTCTCGTGTAACACACATAACTTTTCACTTCAGCAGCGAGAACACTTTAGGAGATAAAATATATCACGTAAAATTATTGAAACTAGAAATAAATATTTACAGGTTAAATATCAGTTTTATTTGCAGTATATATTTATTTTCGTTTAAATACAACAATAAGTTAAACATTCAATAAATTACATCAAAAGACATAATTATCTTTTTGCAAAATTTCCTTAGTTAGTACGAGATTCCGAACATGTTTGTTTTTGAGGTCGAATTCAAAATTGAAACTTCGAAAGGACTTGTCTTTGTGTCTCTCTCTCTTTCTAACGGCGGGAAAGAGATAGAGTGTGAATGTTTCGAATTGTATGATTAACCCAAGGCTGAATAAGATATTCGCGGCTTTCTGAAAAAAATAATTAAAAAGTTACTTGGTCTCACTCAGTGAGCAAAATCGCATTTTGCTCACTGATTTCAGGCAGCAAAACCTACATGTTTGAGCTACTGAAGTGAAAATGTTTTTCCAAATTATATCCCATTATTTCCATTACGACAACAAAAACGCATAAGGGCGCGTATGGACGAACGCCGCTCGAGCGGCGGCGTCGTGTACACAGGCTCTAATATTTATGGCGGCTTTATATAAAATAAGAGATATTGAGAATTAGATCATTTTTTATTGATAAATTAAACACGACTTCTTGTTAGTGAAAAAAAATTAAAACAATTGTCCACCACATACTTTACAATACAAACTACACAAAGCGACCTCGTCACTATGCAGATGTATCGTTGATTGTTTGTGACTGTACTCGCATGTTTCCATTGCCATCATTCCTTCCTCGCTTAACCATATTGTTTCGTAAAAATAAAAACTACTTACTTACTTTAAAAAATATGTACTTTAAAAAATAAATCAACCCTCATCGTTGTTGGTAGTCTGAGATGATAAAAGAATTTGAAGAAATAGTGGGAGAACCTGTCCCAGTATTTCCATCAATGGAAATTCATAATGGAAATAGTGGGATACACCCGAAGATTTTAGGTGAAGTGCGCTTCCACTCTCGGCCTTATCGTCACTTAACATCAAGTGAGATGAAAGCTGAGTGGAAACCGATAAGGATTAATAAACAAAAGAATAACACTCGCTCTATGCACCCACACCCAGTTCTGCACGAGCGCTGTAACTCACTTCCACCAGTGATGTCCAGCAGTGACGTCAGCTTCTCGCACCCCGGCAGCAGCCTGGACCCGTTGACGAACTGCCCGTAGTCCGCCCATAGGTCCACGTGGCCGGTGCTGATGTTCAACGAGAGGCCGCCTGGGTCGCAATGCACCACATCCACGAAATCAGCGCAGGTTTTGTTCACGGCCGGATACAGTGCGGTGCCGTAGCCGGGGCGCGCAGGGTCTAGGGCGGTGATCCTGTCAAACCAATTTGATTTGTCGCAATTTTGTCTGGTAGCTGCCTCATTTAAGAACCTCAGTAGACTAGCATATTTTTCATTTAAACAAATTCAAAGTATAGGTAACCGTTAAATGATATCAATACAGCGCCCGGCCGGAGTTCATTAATCTCGGCATTGAACCCAAGACCCCGACAGTGGCTTTCAGCCGTCCATCTTGTGCCAATGCGCTAATCGCATAGACACTTATTGATGTCAAAAACTTTGAAACGAAAATTTTGTTTGGACTAAACTTCTAAACCTATCAATTCGCATTTTGGGGGAGCCTTCGACCGAGAAAAGCTTGCAAGAAACTCAGGTGGCTTTGAAAGGGTTTATGATTTTATTAATAGAGACTAATGGGCTATTTTTCTTACAAAATCATAAGTGTACTTATGACTTTGTAAGAAAAATGTATGTAGTGTATTAGATGTTAGTGACGGTAGTTGCTGACATTGAATGGGCGCCTTTGGCTTTCAAAGTAAGAAGTGTTGAATAATTTCGGCGGGTTGGTTAGAACCACGATAGCTCAATTGGAAGAGCACCTGACCCGGAATGTCAGAAGGGTGCAGGTTCAAATCCTGCTCGTGGAATTTTTTTCAACATTTGTGTTTTTGTAATTTGTTCGCAACAAAATTTGCGTTAAAAATTATTTGAACATTTATAAGTGTACTTGTTTGGAAGTTTGGCTTATTGACGCCTCTGAGTGCTGCAGTAAGATATTAAGATTTAAATGTTGTTTGTGTTACGCTCAAAATAATGAGACTAAACATAATAATAGCTAATGAAAACATATTTAAGTTATCCCTTTCACGTGCAATACATTTGCAATTTTTGAATGCTTTTCAATCTTATTACAAGTGTATAAAGTTCAATATTCGGTGGCAACATAGCTGCCGTTGCCTTCGAAAAGGTTATATGATAGTGCTGAAAAAATTTGCCATGAGTATAATTAGTGAGGAGCTCGATGGCGCAGTGGTTAACGCGCCTGGTCTGCGATTGCTGAGTTTAAGCAACTTTCGCAACGCCTGTCATCGGATGGGTGACCAAAAATGTTTCATCTCGAGCTCCTCCGTTTTTGAGAAGGCACGTAAAGCCCCGGTTGGTCCCGGCTGCATTAGCAGTCGTTAACAACTACCAATCCGCACTGGGCCCGCGTAGTGGTTTATGGCCCGTTCTCCCTATTCATCCTCAGGGAAGGCTCGTGCCCCAGCAGTGGGGACATAGAAGGAGCTGGTTATGATGATGATGATGATGATAATTAGGTATAGAATGTACCAAGGTATCCTAAGCCCTTCCTTCTGTGCTTCGACCCCAGCGTAGCCGGAGAGCTGTGCCCCGAGGGAGTGACCCACGATGTGGATGTCTCTCTTCATGCCCAGGCGAACCAGCGTCACCAGGGCTTTAGCCAGCAGTGCACCAATCTAAAACAGTTAAATTAATAGGGTAAGTGAAGTGGCGAGTTGGTATCTACCTATCAACCTATATAAAAAGAGTACCCAGTAGTTTTGCAGCGGTGGAGCGTTTGGCGTTCATCTTACCTGATGGTAAGTGACGAGACGGTTGAAAGGGGGGGTAAATTCTGCCGAAATCTTGAAACTGATTTTTTCCATCCAATTTAGACAAGTTCCGATAATTAACAGAAATAACAAAACTCTAGTAGGCCTATCTCTTGCTGAGGATAGGTTATTAATTTCGGCTATTAGAGTACATGGGCCAGCGTGGTAGATTATACCGATCTCCTTATGTGCTGTCGTTCATATGGGAACTGGGCCCAGCAATGACACAATAATGAGGCTGATAAAGGACAGTAAGAAAATTTATGAATATTACTTTCTTTGTATCAGGAACAGCATGTAAGAAATATCCTAATAACGGGCCGTATATTCCTCCATTGGCTTCTTTCGCCCAATCCACTAAGATCACGTTGTTTCCCAAGCTTATAAAGGTTGGCATGATAGCAGAGACGGCTGGCCCGGTCGATCTTCCTAGGAATCCGAAGATGAACAGCACAGTACTCTTGGTGACGTCGATGCAAGGGTTGGTGCTGTTGATTAGGATGTCAGGCGTCTCCATTGGCACCCTCGTCGCGTTTGTGAAGGAGCTGAAACGGGTATAAGGCATCGTTATAAAAAGATAAATAACGAAGCGGCATTAGTGTTATGACACAGGAACCAGTGATTTCAACGAAACATAGAATATCGTTGATATTTTACTCGATGACAGCTAGCATGCAGGTAGGTGATCAGTTGTTGATATGGTCACAAACCAATTGTTGATCCCTACTTTTAATGATTAGTAGAATAGTGTCGTTCACAGGTTCCTGACAAGCACAGGTGTCACTATTACGAACAAAACAAATTAAAATATAAAACACTAGCTGACCCGACAGACTTCGTACCGCATTTTTTATTTTATTTTTAATAAAGCCTATGTTACACAGCGCTAATGTAGCATTCTAATGGTGAATTAATTCAAATTTCAAATTTTTATTTTTATTTTATTTAATGAATTTAGAAGTTTGTAAGTTTTAATTTTAATTTTGTATTTTAAATGTTTTGATTTTATTTTGTTTTGTAATAAGTTTGTAATAATTTTTAATCTTATTTTATTTAATCTATATAAATTGTTATGTTGTTACTATGATCCCAAGCTGGTCGAAATAAATGAATTTAATGAATTTAATAATATTAGTATAGATATAGATCAACATTAATAGTTATGTTAGTATTATAATGGGATCCCATGACATTAAAAGCTTTAATTTTCTTATTAACACACTTTATAAAAAAGAGTTTCTTTTTGAATTGATTATAAAGAGAGAACGAACATTTAACATTTAAGAACATTTTTTTAAAGTAAACAATTTAAACAGATTTACTTTAAAAAAATGTTCTTTTGATTATAAGTTGAAGTAAGAAAACTGAAAACCTGCTCGACTTACCCCTCGTAACATACCAGATAAGCCGCATACACATGACGAAACGAACCTGTCAATGTTACAACATTTTTATATTTTCCTCTTTTGTAAACGTTTTCGTGATAATATTAATTAACGAAAAGACTGGTTTGTGACGCAAAACAGTTATTGTTTGAAGTTAAAAGAGACATAGCATGTTCTTAATATGATTCGCGCGTGGTTCGTGGATCGTGGTTTTAAATTTTTTTGTCGGAAAATGTTAGTAGTATCAGTTTATTATGTGTTTGGCACGCACTGTTTATAGAGTACAATATCGATTTAACATGGACATACTTAACTCATCCCAGTCACTTTGACTTTTAAGAGTTTCTATTTACACAACGCGGATACGCTTGGTTTAAAAATAAATACAATATGATTGGGTATTTAATAAATAAATAATATATATTTTATTATGGATAAGTGAATAGCCATATTATGTGCACTAATTTAAATAGATTAATCTGAAAACATACAACTACCTAACGAATGGCACTAGTTTTTGATGGGAACCAGTAATCGAAACTTTTTTCCTTTATTCATTATAAATATTAGAAATGACTATATTGCTGGTTGCTCGACGCTCAAAGGGTTAAATAACATGATTGTAATTTGGTTGAACAGATGGAGAAAAAAAATAAGCCTCCTGAGTTTCTTGCCAGCTCTTCGAAGGCTCTCCCAAAATCCGAACTAGTGGTAGACTCAGTGGTTTAGTCTAAACTATTTTTTTTTAATTTTTTAATTTTATTGTTTTGACGTCAATAAGTGCCCGTGAAGGCTTATGCTGAATAAATGATTTGACTTCGACTTTGACTTTGACACCTAATATAATAGAGAACAAACTAACAAATATACAGAACAATACTGAAAACAAAAAAAGAAACAACTTAACTGAACTTAAAAAAACCATAGAAATAAAAATTAAAAACTAAATGCCTATAAATAAAAGATGTCTTCCAACTGTGGGCTCATGGGAACGGTCCCAAGAATGCTGGCAACATTGCCCCTCTGGATTGCCAAGCTAATACGCTGGCAGAGGTAGCTGCCAGCCTTTTTGGCGCCTCAATAAGGCGAGCACTTAGCTCTTTAACAAGTTGCCTGGCCTCCGGCCCACGTAGACCCATTGTTTCCACCGCAAACGGAACAAATAAACAATTACAATAATTATTATATAATAGAAAAAAAATTAGGGTTAGCAATCAACAATTTTTATACTTTAACAACCAACGGGTTAGATTTAGAACCACTTGTTTCCTAGCTGTTTATTTCTTAATTCTATGTTTTTTTTTGGCGCCGAAAAGTAATGTCGAACAGTAGGTACTTTACTGTGTCAACCTAGAGCCACTACCCTACTATTAATGAAATTATATTAATAAAATACTTATCCTTAAAAGTATTGTAGCATCATGAAAAATATAATTTTTTAACACTAAAATCAAATTGCCAGTGTCCCACTTCAAGAATGTAGTTTTCCCGTACTTAAAATATGGATTTATTTTGGACAAAACTGAATTTAAGTTTTATAAGTGCATATTGAAACAATTTGTAACTTGACAAATTACAATAATACGATACGCTGCCACTTACTCATTAAAAGTAACCAAATGTAAATTTTTTTACAAAACATGATAATTTTTTTCGCTTCGGAACTTGTTTCCTCATTCTATTTCTGGGGTTATATACTGGCATAGGCGCGCATGTATGGGTAATTAGATCGTAAATTAGATACTTATCGTTTAGAGTTATAAGGCGTTTCTACAAATTGTATATCGACGCTTGAAAGGCAAAAGGTAACAAGCGCCACTTGGTCGAAAATGAGCCAATAATAAGGTCATACTCAGTTTTTTTTTCTGCGTCGAACGTCAAACGTCAAACGTCGATATTTAACCACTTATTTCATTTTACCTTTTTTTTATTATGTAAAAACAAAAAAGGAGTGTAGGCCGTTTTGGTTTTACTTAAAAATTAGTCCAATGTTGCTTAATTTGTGTTTGCCTGGAATCACAAAATAATATATTGGCGTTTATCCCCTTATGCCTCGTTGTTGAAATAAAATTGTTGTTGCTTGTGCTGTTTCTACCTATACAACAAACGATATGTCACTGGATATGTCGTTTAATAATAATTTAATCAATCAAGAAATCTAAGTCGAATGTCGTTTATCCTATTTTAAATAAACGTAGGTATTTTGAAACAGTTGTTTAGTTCCCTCCCGGCTCAGCTCAGTGCGCGACGAGTCGTTGCGTAGGTAATACGTGCCATCGTCACCGAGCGGTTAACCGATAAAATATTTTCTATTTCACTGTGTGGAGTGTAGATGAAACTTTGAGGATATTAATAAGTGGTTAATAATAAATTTTATATTATTACTATTTTGTTTGTATGTCTCGCAGGTTTTGATGGGGCCTGTGTACATAGCAGTTTATATTAATTTTGCTGCTTCTAATTAAAGACTGCTAAAATATTTTATTTTGTAAAGAATTTATTTAGCTTATGACGCTCTTTATGAATATGTAAAGTAATAAAAAAATATTTATACAAAAGAATCTAAATGTAGCACGTTATATCTTGGCGCCACCCCACAAAAGAAAAAAAAAAGAAAAAAATAGAAACAATTCTTTAAAATCTTAATCCAATTCACCAAAAAAAACTCCAAGAAAGAACTCCATGCGGAAATAAAAAAGGTCGAATGTGGCGAACGCTACAATACATACTAATAACTGCATAAACAAAGGTAATTTAATATACAAAACAAATATAAAATTATTTAAAATATATGGATATGTGGCCAAAATATTTTGGTTCTTTTAATTTTATACTAGAGGTCTTTTAAAAGTACATAAATCTGCAACCAAACATTAGTTTTGGCACAACGTATCTCGTTGATAAATATTAAAAATAGCAACTGACCCAGATGTGGTACGCAATATTCACCAAAGACTACATTGGACTCAAATCCATTAAATGCAACATTCTGGTGTCTTTTTGATAAATTTAAACCACTGGAAAAGCGATCAAATACGTACAAGCCCATTCTATAGATTTAATATAGTAGATAGAAAAGCGCTTTAGAAGTCCGTGAATATTATAGTATCACAAATCCATAGTTTTATTAAATTAGTAATTATATAGTTTTATAGTTTTTTTTTTATTTCTTTGGTTTTTTTTAAGTTCAGTTTAGTTGTTTTTTTTTTGTTTTAAGTATTGTTTTGTTACATTAAGGTCGTCATTAGTAATTTCGCAAATAAAAATATAAATTGTATCCTTTTTATAATATTTTAGGAAACACAATTTGGTGAGCATTTCAAATTTTAGTGGTAGTAGAATTGATACATTTTTGGTAGGCGTTTAAACACAAGCCATTATTATGGTATTATTTGTAAGCCTTTGCCAACATTGTTTATAGAAACGAATAAAGCTACATTGGACATTTGCTTTGCCGCATTCAGTTTCGAAGGGCCGGTACTGAAAAAAACTGTTGCTTGTCGTCAGTGATAAAATTATACTTTTTATTTTTAAGTGCTAATTGCTGCACTGAAGCTGAATTACATAATTTGTGATATTTCATCTGTAAAAATTCAGTGCTTACGTCAGCCTTCCCGGTAGCATAATTTTCAGTGTAGCCGCCCGGATTGCGGAAGACCCAGGTTCGATTGCTGGCTAGGTCGGGTAGGCATTTCATTTTATCACTGTATTTCATAAATATTTAGGTCAGTGTTATGAGGATGGTGGTCTCTCAGTGGGAAACCATGACAAACGAAGACTATTCTACGCCTGTGGTGTTAATTAAAATAAATAATTTGTTGTGCCTATTTTTCGCCGGTGCCAGTTCTCGAAAATGATTATGCAACGCTCTACTGGGATCGATCTGTCATCACGGACAGGACTGTTATTGCAAATAAGCCTGATATCGTGTTGACAGATCGATTGACGCGCCAGGCAATGCTCATCGATATCACCATTCTGCATGACGAGAACCTTGTGAAAGCCGAGAAGGGCAAGCTTACTAAGTACCTTGACCTGGCTCACGAGGTGACCGCTATGTGGGATGTGGATTCGACGATCATTGTCCCCATAGTCGGATCTGCAAACGGCCTTATAGCGAAGAGTCTTTACCAACATCTCCCCGCCCGATCTTCTAAATGTCACTACACATTTACAGAATACACTAAACATGCACACTAGCTTAGGTCCAAGACACCGTACTCGTAGAACAAGGGTACGAAGAACCGGTTCACACGCGCTCTATACCAGGTACAGACATGTACCTGGTCGCTTCTCTCCTCCTCCACGGCCCGGTCTACCCGAGCCAAGGTCCGAGCCTTTAGAGGCGCCCTCGGGTGGTTCCGCCCCCCGATCCGATCCGAACCCTTCGGAGAATCTAGTAGGGCACGGGGACGCGCACTAGTGCGCGATGCCGTTCTCTCTAGAAAACCTCCAAAGGTGATTCGTTTCACACGGCTTGAGGGACCCTTTACGTTCCTCGCCGCCCCCAGAAAAGCCCGGTGAAGCTGAAAATGCCGTCTGAGAAATCAGCAAACTCTCTCAAAAAAAAAAAAAACCAACATCTCAAGAGACTTTCGCTAGATGGCTGGATTAAGGGTCAGATACAGAAGGCAACACTCCTGGACACGGCACGCATTGTCAGGAGGTTTCTTTCTCTGCAGCCTTAATCGCCGGTAGCTTGAGTCCTGCTCCGTTGCTGGCGGTGTTCTAGGTTTAGGTTTTATAAAAGTTGTATTTTTTGTATGTATTTTGTTATATTTTACTTTTTATATAATTTTTATAAAACCTAGATCTAAGATTAAAAATAAAGAAAATAATAATAAAAATAAAGAATAGTTACCAACCACAATGCTTATTATTCATGCAACAAACTAGAAATAGTAACTATGCATTTATCCTTTCTAGTGTGTAAAGTACTAAAGATAACAATTTATATTGAGTACCGTATATCAACTCTCCGATATTATAGATCAACTACCATATCATCTCAAAAGTAATGGAAACTATGTTTTGCAACGTACGCATCAATATTTTTATGAAATATGGCAATAATTGTTTATTATCGAAATATTCCTAAATTAATAAAATGGGCCACCTTATTGTTCAAAAGAAACCACAAAAGCTACACAAATGCACAACACGTTTATTTACAAAAATACCATTAACAAAATCCACAGTTATTGCTAATTTTATACTACAATGGAACAAATATTAATTTATGCATGGAAATAGCGCATCTGCTAAACGTGCATAGATGACACGATGCCAATAAAGGACACATAAATACTGATTAAATATGAATGTCACTTTGCAATGTATTACTTGACTTTACAACCAGTGCACGTCATGTCTTTTCTTAGATCACCTTCTTGGTTAAACGTAAGTCACAGAGAGACTCGACTTATTTAGCAAAAACTAAAAAATATTTTTAAGTTATAATTGTAACTTGCAAGTTGCAACACATTTATTAATAACAATATAATCCTGTTTCGTTCAACTCAAGTTAAAATGTGATATAGTGTATAGTGGTAAGTAAAAGGATTGTCTGTCTATCTGTCTGTCTGTCTTCAATAATTTATTAAAATGTAAGTATTATTTTTTAACATGTTTAGCGATAGTCCAATGTTGTTGGGAATGGTGCCACGGGGTGCGAACCAACCATTATACCTAATACATTTGGAGAAGATCGGGCGAGAATTTCTTTCATCAGATTTTATAACTATATTTAGAAACAGATCTCAAACCCAATAAGTTACAGTTATGTAAGACTTTATTGAGATCTCAATTGAGGTTAGATATTTTATGATTGACGTTCCTGGGTAAGGTATTGTGTTATCAAATTTACTAAAATAAACATTAAACAGTAAAAAATTTTCTTTTAAAAAAATACATTTTTATAATAACACAAATTTTAAAAACTAAACTGGAAAAATCTCTTCAATATCCGCCAAAACTATAATTATTAGATCAATTTGTTTCGTCAATCTATGTAAGTCGACTGTTGCAATCACTCCTAGTAATAAGAAGTTCGTTGTTTGCTTATTGTTCAATACTAGATATAGGTATTGTCTATATATCAGGGTGATTGGAAACATAGGTACTTGGAACCTTCCATATTCATGCATTGTTGAATATCAGGGTAACATTAGCTTCTGTGGTAATATGATCTGCGTTTTACAGCAAAATTTCCTTTACATTGATCTAATAGATCTGTTTTCCCAACTACGGCACATTGTCATGCTCAAATGAAGGATATTTGTCATGCTGAACATGATTATACAAAATGGTGGCCATGTTTCCAATTATCCTAGTTGCACCTTAATATAAATAATTATAAATGGTAAATACATTAGATTTATATAAAAATGTATAAGATTTAACGCTGATTATTTTGTTGACTAGATATTTATTTACACATTAATATTTACATTTCTTATAAGTAGTAAATAATACTGAAGACAATTACAATTTTATAGTTAAGAAATGACTAGATAGTTATCTTAATTCTACCACAAAAACAAATACTTTAAATATTATAAATCTTAAAAATAGTTTCTTTATACACTTATCCAACTTATTTTAAAAACACAGAAGTTCTTAATTAGATTTAACTTAACACGTTTCACTATTGTCCTTAAAACCTAACTATTTATTGATTCCATTGTTTATAGGATTGCATCGAAAGCTCTTTCTTACCTTTTCAGTTCCATTTTGTATTACGAGTATTACATTTACAGTAAACAAAACGTTTTCTTGTATGATAAATCAGAAGTTATGTCAACCGGTTTTTGAATACCAATAACAAAATAAATGCGGCTATAAGTAAAAACGTGACAACGTTGTTTTTGTCAATATTTCATGCAATCATTGGTCCTCAAATCCTTGTCTCAAAAACTTGCTCAAATACGTTAATTTCGTAAGGCATTTTCGAGTGCAGTCAGCATCAAATTGATCAATGCAAACCCAGAGCTATATTAAATGCAACACAAGTCAATATTGGTCACTTTTATTACTTTTATTTATTAAATACAATTTTACTTAAATGTGACAATATTTTTAACTATCCACTTAGATGGCTCCGACCGATTTGATGCTGACTGTGCAATGGTTTTGAATTGAAAGACAATTCGTAATTCGTATCCGCGAAAATTTGTCATTTTCAGTTCAAGGTGGCGCTGCGGATACGTTATTGGGCACCATTATAGAAGTATCGTCGGCAGAGTCCGATTCATTCTCCTTGGAGGACGATTCTTCGGGCTCGTCACGCATCAGAGCCCTGTACTTCTTCGCGATGATCTCCCAGTCCACCACGTTTTCGATCCTCGTCATGTTGTTGAAGCTCATCTGGGAGCCTAGAGGACTAAGGTGGACCACTGACAGCCGGGTTGAGTCTGTGAAATTTGTGGAAATAGTTGAGTCGATTGGAACATTCCAAATAAGATGATGATGTTGATGATTCCTGATAAGATTTATCAGCCTTAGCTGATTTTGTAATTTTTTCCATACCTACTCCAAATTTCAAAACCATGAAACGATATGGAAGGAAGAAGAAAAAGATTGAGGCTTTGCCTACATCAAGCGATGTCAAGTTGTAATTATATATCTTTGTGTTAAGCTTGGGTATTTTTTTAATGTACGTGTCAAGCAAGCTATCTTTTTATACTTAATTTTATATTATGAAAGCCTGTTCTTTTTTTTTATTTTAGTGCCTAATTATGTGATAAAGGAATATTCCTGTAAAATTAGAGTAAATAAATAAAATAGTGTCAACAGAGAACATTTACCTTTAGGCACGACCTGCCCCCGTTTGACTTTGGAGAGCCACTTGGCGCCGGCCTTGGAGCGGGCGCTCATCTGGTCCTGCCGCTGCAGTCCGACCATGTGCACCAGACTGGGTCTCTTCTTTTTACTTAGTCGCTCCTAAACAGAAGCAAACAATCCGATTTTTTTATTTACCTACTACTATATTGGTAGGGTTTGGATTGTGGTCGAAGTAGCTTCGGTAGCCAATCGGACAGATACTCGGGTTTAGTGCGTGCTTCTAAAAGGAACGAAGCTTTGCGATTTTATATTACCACATCTTAAGGGTATGAGAATATATAATAATTTCATTTTTGATTTGTAGGAAAAGAAGCGTTGGTAACCGAACGAATTTTCTAGTTGAATGAGAGAAATCGTGATTCAAACCATATAGATCCGTTAGACTACTGACATGAACCCATACCTAACATAGGCATTCCGAATGGGTTAACATGACTATTCATCATCTTCATCATCAGCTCATTTTATGTCCCCACTGCTGGGGCACGAGCCTTTCCTATGGATGGATCGGGAGAACGGGCCATTAACCACCATGCGGGCCCAGTGCGGATTGGTGGTTGTTAACAACGGCTAATGCATCCGGGACCAAAGGCTTAACTTGCCTTCCGAAGCACGGAGGAGCTGGAGATGATATATTTTGGTCACCCATCCGATGACCGGCCTTTGCGAAAGTTGCATTGCCTCAGCACTCGCAAACCGGACGCGTTAACCACTGCGCCATCGAGCTCCTCCATGACATCGAGCTCCTACATGACTATTATTAATGTGTTAAAAGTGCCTGAAAATTAATACTTTAAACAATAACAATAATAAGTATGCTACTGCTTTAATGAAACGAAACGATGCTTTGTGGTTGACGTCAAAGGCTATATAAAGGTCAGCAATGGCAATATGAAGAATAAAACTTTAAGTTATTAGATACGGATATATAAGGAAGATAAATTTGGAAAAGTTATAAAAATTTAATCTGGGTATTTTCAGTGAGTCTGTCGTAATCTTAATATTTAATATCAATTCGCCTGCCAAATATATATAAACTAGCTTTATTACAAGCTAAATTGCAGAAAATAATTTATCGTTATGCCCATACCTTGCACTTGGCGATGAGCCACATGAGCCAAGTGGTAACAAGGTTGAGTGGAGACGGAGCGGCGTTCGTCCTGTGCATGTTGCGGATCAGCTTAGAGAGACCATACTTCCATTCGATGTCGGATTGTGCCTAAAATAAATTATGTATTGTATGAAATAACGGTAGAATATAGATTTATGCAACGTAAAAGATGTAAGGAAAACATCTATATAAGTAATTTTGTAGACATGTCGAATGAGTTTTGAATTCAATTTTAAACAAATTAGAATACAATGAATAGATAATATTTAAATTGCACCGCATAGCGTGGTTAAATTATAATAAAGAATTTGAAGTCAAGTCATTACATCGTATCTATAATGAGTATCCTAATTTACTGTCTGCCTGCAGTGATGTCAGTAATAATAAGTGCACATTATTTCTCTTGTATTTTGTGCGATTTCTATAATAATAATATAAATAAGCTAAAATAGAAGGTTAACGTGAGAGTTCTAAAAGGTATTAGTAAAATTTAAATGTTTGTTTAAATCTTTATTTAAAAAAAGTAATATTTGAATTTACGTTTCATTTTATTGATTTATCATTTGCATTTATAAAAAGCCATGTGATTGCCAATGCAGACAACGTACAACGCATTACGTTCAAACAACGTACGCGCGGACTTTACCTGGATCCTCTGGTACGTGTCTGACATCATAGCAATGAGCAGATTGATCAGAACCACCACTGACACCAACATATAGATGCCGAAAACGATTTTGAACAAGTAATTTGTCCAAGTAGGCTGCATGACGCTGTCAGGTCGGTGCACCCTCGTATTCTCAGTGGTAGTTTGACCGAAGACCGCGAAGAACAGTAACTCGAAGGAGGATAGTGGGTTCATAGTCACTGTGAACAAAAACGGGATGGTTGTGTACACGTAGTTACCTGTATGCGCTGGTAAGTGTCCGACATCATCGCAATGAGGAGCGTTATGAGCACCACGACCGACATCAGCAAGTAGCCGCCGAACACGAGCTTGAACAGGTTCTGCGTCCACGAAGGCCGTAGGTCTGACACGTAGTTCAGGTCCGACAATGTGATCTGGCCGAAAAGGGCGAAGAACAATTTCTCGATCGCCTCGACCGGTGTGAACGTCGCTAGAAGACAACAACCAACATGGACCACGTTCTTTGTGAAGCTACGCGACACAGAGCAGGGTAGGGGTAGGTTGATACTCGGTTAAAGCGTCGTATTACTCAATTATTTGAAGTAAACTGGATGTCTAAGTCGAAAGAGTTTTTTGCGCGCATGAATCTGCCCCTACACCCAGTTTTATCTAATTCTACAGAAATCAGCTAAGCTGACAATATGATGAGGATAGATTGATACATTATGTAGAGAAATGAATTTCTGTGGGATATCCCAAAAAAGTTTTCAGCCGTTGATATGATACTTTTCTTGCCAATTGGGAAAGGATGTTGAATTTACTGTATCAATCCAATCCTATCTCTACATCAACTATCGAGACACCGACAGCGTGAGCGCTAGAGCGCCACAAAGACGACAAACAGCCAAACAATCTGTAATATAAAGTGGTACCTCAAGACACCGGCGTGACAGTCGCGGGACATAAGCAGCCACATGCGCAAATCATATTGCTCCATCGAATGCGGTGAGGTCGGCCACTCATTCCACTAAAACTATTATTGTGACGCGCAATGCATGTTCTGTGACAACATCCACATCTGGAACACAGGTTCGTGAGCGTCAAATTGTTGTGAAGCAGAAAATGCATTGTGTACATTTATCAAACATTCTAAACCATCAAATTCAACGCCATCGTTTATGATTCTAGTTTAATTAAAATAACCATAAATAATGGCGATGTGTGTGTCGGTTGTATATTACAGAGTCCTATCACATTCCATATCCTGTGTTAATTAGCAACAGTAATCTAAACATGTAATGAATTCAACGATGATAACATTCTCGAGGTGAAAGTAAAACATTCAATAAGCCGCAAGCGGATGCATGAATCATTGTAAATGAAATAAACAAAACAAGCACCATCGAGATATAATGCGATCATCGTATAAGTGTGATATTCATTGTATGAACATTAAAAAGACAGCAGACTTCTCTCTAACTCGGACTTACGTCCTGTTAACCCCTGTTTCCTCCTGTAAGATTCCCCCGGAAGGGTATTTGGCCACGGTGAGTCTAGTGTCTGTCGTTTCATTCGCAGATTTTCTAGTGTACAACAAGTTAAGGATTAAATGCTACAGACAGATTAAATTGTATTTCTCTGTATGATTTATTATATTATGATTATGAACAAAATGCCATAAGTTATGGATACAAGTATTGATGGATGTGAGGTGTAAGATGAGATAAAACATCAAAGAAAAATTCTTACCGTCGGAGAAGAGTTTCTTTCTCTGTTGCCTCGCGTACTTATTGTCTTCCGCTTTATTTATATTTCTAAATGGTTGGTTAAGAGCCACGATGTGCATCGAGAATCCAAACACGAATATTGCTAACACTGCAAGAAATCTTCCCAGGTCTTTCATTAAATCTCCAATGATAATAGCCCAAGGACCAAAGAGGTGGTGGAAAGATAAGAAGTCTAAAATCTGTACGCAGGCGAGTAGAAAAGACAAAGCGAAGCACTGATTCCTACAGTACATTAACGTTGGCCAGTATTTTTGTTGAACAAATATCCAGCCCACTAAATGTGTCGCTACTCCGATCATACCAAATAATAATACTGCTATTTTTATCCATCCTAGACCTGATTTGTCACTAGGGTTAGTAAGCTCAAGGAGAAGCAGCCCGCTCAAAGATATAAGAAGCATCCACTCGTACCATTTCGGTACCATACTTTCCCTAAAAATTGAACTATAAATAGGAGTTATTGCTACCAGTGACAAAAGTATCATGTGATAAATATGGGCTGTCAGATACGACATGAACTTAATTATGGGTATCTTATTATATTTATGGCCTAATGAAAGAGAAAAGACCATCCAGACGGGCGGGCAAATTATAAACGTGAAAAAGAGGAACATAATTTTGATGCCACTCCACTTAAGGCTGCCACGCCAGAGTTCCTGCAACAAACAGCGGTCCGTCAGCGTCGCGGTGTCGTGCGATGAGTATGTCATCGTAGTAGGTGAAGTTACCTATTTTTTACCTGAAGATATCTCTGGACGACCGTATGGGCTATGACTTCTTTCTGTTCGTTCTCGATGAGTACGTCCAGGAACTCGATGTTCCTGTTGTCGGTGGCCGTGAGGATGTGGCCGGCCGAGTCGGCGCCGGCGGCCAGCGCCAGCAGTTCCGTGGCCATCGCCTCGCATTGTTTCCCCGCTGCTATAAGGTCTTTGGCACGCTCTTTTTCCTGTTAAGTGAAACAATGCATGTTGAATATTAACGATCTTACCATAAAAGTAATTGAACGGATACAAGAGTTTTTCTGTGTTGTAAATATAATAAGTAAATTAACCTAGACAAAGTGTTGAAAAAATTCCACAAGCGGAATTCGAACCCGCACCCCATTACATGCCGGGCAGGTGCACTACCAACTATGCTATCGTGGCTTAATCCAACTCGCCGAAATTAATCGACACTATCTACTTTTACTTTGTAAGCCAAAGGAGCCCTATTCAATGTCGACAACTACGTCATCAACATCCGATCTTAATATTTTTACAAATATTGAAAAAACAGTTAAGAATTAGGCAAGCTATACCTATTTATGATTGTTTACATATAATTTTACGCAAATATTGTTGCGAACAAATTACAATTTGAAAAAAGACAAAGTGTTGCAAAAATTTCACGAGTAGGATTCGAACCCGCACCCCATGACATGCCGGGTCAGGTGCACTACCAACTATGCTATCGTGGCTCAATCCAACTTAATCAACACTATCTACTTTTACTTTGTAAGCCAAAGGAGCCCTATTCAATTTCGGCGAGTTGGATTGAGCCACAATAGCATAGTTGGTAGTGCACCTGACCCGGCATGTCATGGGGTGCGGGTTCGAATCCCGCTCGTGGAATTTTTTCAACACTTTGTCTTTTTTCAAATTTTAATTTGTTCGCAACAATATTTGCGTAAAGTTATATGTAAATAATCAATTTTTAACCTACCTACGTCATTTATTTTTTACTAGCTGACCCGGCGGATTTCGACCGCATTTCTTTTTTTTTATATAGCCTATGTTACTCAGCGCTAATGTAGCATTCTAATGGTGAAATAATTGTTTAAATCGGTCCAGTAGTTTTTGAGTTTATTCGTAGTAAACATACATACATACATACATACAAAAATATAAAGGTATATAAGTAATATTAGTATAGATTTACTAGCTGTGTCAACAAGAACTATTGATTCTCCCATTATTTTATATGTTAACTATGAATAGTGTCATTACCATGACTTTGATGAAGAAATATCATGATTTCATTCAGCCCTGCAGCATTTATGCCAGTCACAGAGTTATTTATCTTCTTATGTAAGTACCTTAGTGGATAAGTTGATGTAAATATTCGACAGCTTAGCGGCGGTGTCCACGGGCGCCGGCGACACTAGCACGAACTCCTCGATTGGTATATTGTTGTGATTCTTTGAGCACACCATCAGATTGTACACGAACCGTTTGTCATCCATCAGGGATTGCGTGTCGTGCTCTTTATGCAGCAAATACTCCAGGACGTCGTTGTGGTTCTCTGATGCCGCAAACCAAATGGGTGCACAACTCAAGTTCGTCTCACTCTTCGGTGACGCTCCAGATTCGCATAGAAGCTTTACCACGTTTAAATGACCAGCTTTTGCAGCACAATGCAAAGGAGTCCATCCATTTTTGTCTGTGACGTTGATGTCTGCCCCCTGCCCCAGTAACACTTCGACCATTTGGTAGTGGCCGTGTGTCGATGCTATGTGCAGACCAGTCTTGCCGTGCCGGTCTGTGCTTTGGAGCAGTTCCGCCGACCTGCTGAGGAGAAGGCCCACTATTGACATGTGTCCTCCAAAACATGCCAGGTGCAGGGGGTTGTAGCCCTATAACAATGAGTTTCAACTTAATAATTTTCAAGAAACAGTAAACATGTTTTTGTTTAATTATTTAAAAAAATAAGTTGCACAAGTATTGTTTATTTACTATGGTCTATACACCTCGGTAAAATACAAACACAGATGCCACTTTTCGAAGAAAGAGCTTGTTCTTGACGTAAATACCAATGACAAGTTCGACCAAAACTATTATGTAGCTGGTATCTACTTACTACATAATATTTTCTGCATTTTATAGCAACTATTAGCAACCCTTGAATAAACCCAGTATCTTGTCATTTAATTATTTGTATCTAATCTGTAATGTTGACCTGTTTATTTGTGACAAATTGAAAGAGGGCCAGAAGGACATCTTGGGGCGCATCAACGTTTGACGCTGTTAAAGAAAGGGGTAAATGAAATACTTTTGTTGATTTTCTTACCGGTTCTTCTCAGTACAAGATCTACCGCCTTATAGACTAACGAACCTGGTGGCGTACTCACATTAAGAGCAAATTTTTTGTAGCGTAATGGCCTACACTGAATTGTGTATGTGTATGGATTTTTGGATTGTAAGTGCTTACTTACATTTTCATTGCTAGCTGCGTCGACTTGTACCCCCGCTGAGTTGAGAAGTAGCCGCACAACGTTTTCGTTCCCATTGTATGCAGCAAGGTGGAGCGGTGTAAGTCCGGACTCAGCCCCCAATACAGGGACTAAGGAAACTCCCGTGGGAGCATCGGACTTCACGGTGCCGGGAACATGGGATAACAGTTCCCGAACAGTCTCTGGGTAATAAAGTAAAAAATTAAATACATTTTAGGGTTAATTGTTTTCTATTAGAAGTTAAGTAAGAAAAATTCATATCTCTTTTTAAATCTGTTTATTCATAAATCCCGTGTGGTGCCGGGTTTAAAGAATTGCACCACCCCATCTCTTCCCGTGGGTGTCGTAGAAGGCGACTTAGGGACCATTTCAGAGGATGGGCAGCAGCGTCTCTTTGTGATAATTCTAACCATACTGCGATCGCCAACCCGCCTGCCAAGCGTGGCGATTATGGCAAATTCCCCTCAATCTTGAGGGAGGCCTTTGTCCAGTAGTGGACGTCTATTGGCTGAGATGATGATGATTCATAAATCTAAATTTGTACACTTACCCGCTTGTCCATAATAAGCCGCTATGTGTAGCGGGGTCAATCCGAGCTTTTTACTAGATATCCTTAGCGTATTGGTAGAGCGCATCACATCTAGGACATTAGTATGTCCGTGTTCTGCTGCTAAATGTACAGCGGTCAATCCTGCCCTATTCTCATCGGTGCACGAAGCACCAGCCCTAACTAACACCTTCACTACATCAGCGTGCCCCCCTTCCGCAGCCAATTGCAATGGAGTCGAATCATTTAACTTATTCCGCGCTGATATCACACCAGTCCTATCAAACTTCATCAGCTCTTCAATCACTTTCACTGAGCCCTGGATAGCAGCGATGTGCGCACAAGTGTTCCCGTCTCTTGTCGTGGCCATCACTAAATTTGGATGTTGCTGTAGAAACAACTGAACTACTTCTGAGTAATTGTTCTGTGCCGCCGCATGTATCGGCTTTTGTCCTAACTCGTCACTCGCGTCTATGTTAGCTCCTAGTTCAAGAAGCAGCTTACAAACTTCGATCTGCCCGCTTGCTGCTGCTAAATGTAAAGGAGTTTGCTTCTTCAGCGTTAGCACATCGATCACGGCATTGTGATCACGTATTAAAAACTTCACTAAATGAGCATAGCCATTCATAGCTGCTAAATGCAATGCAGTCCTGCCGTTCCTTGCTTTTGAATTGATGAAAGCCTTATTTGTTAATAACGCATCACACACTTGTAAGTAACCATGTTCCGCCGCCAAATGCAGAGCAGATCGACCTTCAACGTCGAAAACATCTACCCTCGCGTGGTTAGTCAGTAGTGTATTGACTAGTTCCATGTGGCCTCTGTGACACGCTATTAGAAGCGGTGTCCAGCCTATATTGTTCTGCCTGTTGAGAGCTCTACCGACATCAGCTGTGGATATGTGTGCTATCATTTCGCTCATCACGTCATTGTTGCCTGCGACCGCGCAGTAGTGAAACGCCGTTTCGTGATTGTGCTTCGTTTGTAAAGAAACATCGGCTCCGTTTTCTATAAGGCATTTGACGACTTCTCTATCAGCTGAAGCTATTTTGACTTCTTCCTTTGTGATTTTGCCCGCGTAGTGTAGAGCGGTGGCACCGTCTTCATCGACTGAGTCTATGTATGAAATGGCGACGCTCTCTCCTTTTTGGTCTTTTACAACTTGTATTAAATGCCGTACAACGTCAGGTTTACAGCTTCTACACGCCATATGAAGAGGTGTTTCACCACTCTGCAAATTCAAAACGAGTCGTTAAACCCTTCGCCACATTAAATGCGCAGCAAAACCACTATTATAGAACAACACTGCGGAAGAAACCAAAAGGTGGAGCCTTCTACCGTAAATGAAGCTGAAAACTAAAACAACCTAAGATTTTCCGGTGCTGGTTCCCGGGTGCGATTCCCAGCGGGCGATACATATAATTCAGTAGATACTTCGTTGAGTTGTGGTACAGTTTGTTTTTTTCCCACCTGGCTAGCAACTACCATAAACATCTAAGCCTGTTGCGTCGCCATATCAACAATATTAGGAGCTGTATTGTTGTGTTTCAACAGTTAAGCCATCTCCTCAGTAGTTAAGGAATTCGGCCGAAATGTGCTAATACGATGAAAGATTTTTTTTATTTGACCACTATCTCAATCAGTTGTTTTCTTAAAACAACGCTCCCACTTTCAAACGACCCTACCAGTATTAATATTCATTCCCTGACTTCTTACATTATAAATTATGAATTGTGTATTTATATAAAATACAGTGAAAAAATTAAACGCCCACCCGACCCATCGGTTGCAATCGCCTTTGGATAGATGGCACTAATGTCGCTCTAAAGCATTTCAAAAATCAAAAAGCAGTGACAAAAATTCAGCGCTTACATCAGCCTTCCCGGTAGCATAACGGTCAGTGCAGCTGCCTGGATTGCGAAAGATCCAGGTTCGATTCCTGGCTGGGTCGGGTGGGCGTTTAATTTTTTCACTGTATTTTATATAAATATTTAATTCAGCTTAAGTGTAGCAATTAACACTTAATAAAAAGTAAAAAAAACTATGGATTGTGATAAATTTGACCTTGACCTTGGTCTTCCGCAGCGGGTCGCCGCCATCCTCCAGTAGCAGCACCAGAGCCGCGAGGTTGCCGAACTTGGCGGCCACGTGCACCGGCGTCATCCCGTCTTCTGTTGCTTTGTTGGGGCCGGCGCCGGACTTCAGCAGCATGAGCGCGCATTTGTCACCTAATGGCACGAGTGTAACACTTGAATCAATGAGTGTTGATACAAGGCATGTATGCAACACAGCCGGAATTGCATCTTATTATGCTAACTTTGTAATATTACACTCACCAGGCGCTATCTAACAAACATGCGTCCATAGACCGCCTCCTTGTCTCCAATGGAACCACACCGATCCTACGACTTGAAGTAGGCTATATCATGATGCCTCATTGCACACAATCATGAACCATAAGACTTTACGGTCTGTGCACACAACCTAGACACCCGTACTTCAACGTACTACGGAATGAGGGGATACTTTAAGTTTCTCGCCAGTCCTAAAATCCGGTTATATCCTGGAGACGATGTAGCCCAGAAGGGTCTCCAACACGACCGGCTTGCATGACTCCACGGCGATGTGCAGCGCTGTGTATAGATGTCAGTTACCAGATGTCAGTTACAAATGTCAGTTACCGTCTAATATCCTGGCAGCGATGTGGAGTGGTGTCTCGCGCTGCTTCCCGCCGCGGATGTGCACGTCGGCGCCGTACCCGAGCAATGTCTCCACGACGGCCGGCTTGCACGACTCCACGGCGATGTGCAGCGCTGTGTAGTTGTCCTGAGAGTGTGGGAGAATTATCAGTTTTTTTCATATACCTAGCTCAGCAAATGAGGAGTGGAGACCAGTTAAGGAGTCCAGAAGCGAAGACAACTGGTGTAGCGTGAAGACAACGCAGCGTCAGTCACCCTCATCCTGCCGGCCCACAAGGTTTCTCTTCGCGTCTCGTTTGAAGGACCCCATGTTGTAGGAAGGAGGGAAAACGTGTGCTGGTAAACTATTCCATCTTTTGGAGGTGCGACCAAGAAATGATTATACCAATCTTAAGGTGACTTTTCCCGTAGCGAACTATAGTGAAGTCGCTAGGCGATTTTCTACAGCCCGCCACTCGCCAATGTTTAGTGAGTATGCTTCTCCCTCTTTCATCCATAATGCTATTTTCTTAGACACCGGGCTAGAAAGGAGGAAGGTAGAACCGCAACATAACATGGTATCCGAGTAAGGAGGATTTACAAGGTCAAACGGAATGTTTCCATTAGAGATGTGCTAAGTAGCTAAGCGGTAAGTGAAATGACGTTAGCCTGGCTTGGCTACCATGAATTGGCATTTGAGACAAAGGCATTGGTGTAAAATCCAATGTATGTCATACTCACCTTCAAAAATATTGTATCCTATCTTTTTCAATGTTCAGTAGAATAAAAATATTGACAGTAAATTGGTGAAAGTTATAATGAAGATCGTCAAAATTACTGATAAATAACTTGTGCATAAATAATGTAAGCTACTAACGTTGGTGGTGACGTCGACGCTCTCGCCCTTCTGCAGCAGGGTGTTAATGATGCCCACGTGGCCGTAGCGGGCAGCCGTGTGGATACTCCTCGCGCCGTCCTGAAAACGAAGACCATTCATCATCATCATCATCATCAACTGCCTACATCCCAATGCTTGGGCTTTCTTGGTATCACAACACCCTGGCTTAGTGTAGGTGGTGGGTAAAGTTTTTCCAATGCGGTGCTATATAATGAGACAGTGTCTTATCTTGAACGTTTTTATTCGAACGTGCTACCAGCTTTTCTAATGAGCGCCTCTTAATTACGATTTAGTAAGTACTTTCATAATTGTGATGAATCTGATGTTTCGATTCGTAGCATCATAATGTTATTTTAAAAAATAATTTTCGTTATAAAAATTCTACTGAGGAATCCTAATAATACTAAAAGCACAGAATAAAAAGTAATACCTTAATGTGTGGCCTTCTTATATTCTAAAGTAGTTCAAAAAGGAGACATTGTAAAAGGCTGTAAACCAACCAATTAGGTACCAAGTCAAAATAGTTTTATTAATTTGCTACGATTTCATTACGAACAACGTTAGTTAACATAATTTATACAGCAAGAATCACCGGCCTAGTACAAGGGTAAAATAAAATTCGCTGAGCTCATAATAACTTAATATACAAGTGTCATAAAAATAATTTCATTTCCTAAGTCCCAAGGTCTTCGCGGTGAGTTTGCCCTTTTTCTACACGAAGTAGAAGGACGAATGAATGTATGCCTAAACACCATTACATACATACATGTAGCAAATCTGCTGGTTTGACCTTGACACCTTTGTTATTACATGTACTAACTAACAACTAAGTATTCATAATTATTCAGGATATCAGGATCGATAGTGTATTTTTACTTATGCGACTAAATTTTGAACATATGTTTCTAAAATTAACTACTCAGCCTAATCCGTTGTTATATGTTTATTAAATTTAACTATTTTCAGTTTTCATTTTCGTATAAAAGATGTAAATTGTATCAAGAAATTGACAGGATTTTGTAGTTAGCACTGGTAGACAAGTGAGTATTGCTCCTGCCTATCTGCTGAATACTGATTACTCATACATGAAACTGATGTCCGTCACTGATCTATGAAAGCTCATGGTGAAGTAAGGAGCTCTTGAGAGTGGGTAATACAACCGATATAAAACTACTACTAATATAAAACTATGTAATTTGAGGTTACATCGGTCAACCCCATTTTAAACAGTTGCGTTTAAAAAACAATTGTTTTACTTCATACATTTAAAACGGTTACATATAAATGAGATATATTACAAAAAGAAAATGTAGCCTAATTTGAGTATTTGCGTTACCTTGTTGGGCATGTGAAGATAGACGCCTTTTTTGAAGAGCATCATAGCGCAGTCAGCGTGACCATTGAGGGAGGCAATGTGCATGAGGGTGCTGCCGTCCTTGGTCCGCTCGAAGATGGACGCCTAGAAATTGAGTAGAAATTCTGTATTCAATTTAAGTTCACAAGTGTGCAATTCAACACCAAAAACTAAAAAGTACACAATGTTGTATGTATGATCACACATAGTTATAATAAATAATTTAATAACAAACCTTGAATTTGTCAGCGAGTAGCTCGATGATGGCAGCGTGGCCATTCTCGGCAGCCAAGTGCATTGGAGTACGGTCTATCAAAAAGTTGAAAGAATAGTTGTTAAGATAAAAACTTGTACACGTGAGACATGTACGGAGTATGATTAGCAGCATCATTTACAGCACATAACTTTCACAGTTCAGCATAACAATCTATCGTCTACTTTGCCATCGGATAATAACGGCTAGTAACCTTCCTGTACGAATTTATATTTAGGATAAATGACAAAATTTAGATTGATTACTTTAGATTGATTATTGATTCAAAAGGATCTCACCTTCATTATCAGCAATAGCAGCATTCGCTCTAACGCCATAAAAATATTTGACTAGGGGTTCGTCGCCCTCAGCTGCTGCTATGTGCAGCGCCGTTTGTCCAGCACCGTTGACAGCGTCCACGACGGCTCCGTAGTCCACCAGTATGCGGGCCATGTCCACATCTCGGCGTCGGGCTGCCAAGTGCAAGGCGGTGTCTCCGGCTGGCGTGGAAGCCTGGTTTTGACATGTACTTTCAATAATAATGTCAGATGGAATATCATTTTAAACAGATCAGATACTAAAGTTAGCTTTGCAAGAACTTAATCTTTATTAACACGTGAATCATGGTTTTTAACAATTGAAATGACCATTACTATAACAAAACTATATATTCGGCATATTTTTTGCATACACAATGTTTTCTAGTATGTAAGTCGATCTAAAGCTCCTGAATCAATAAGATTGGTACTGTAACTATAAATCTTATTAGGTTGCATAACAAATATTGTAACAAAACATTGAAACCATGATTTTCAATACTGTCTTGTATGCAAAAAAAATAAATTGTCTAACGTACCTTGAGCTGCTCGGCGGTCTGCGCGCTGAGGAGCTCGCGCACCATGCTCTGGTTGCCGGCCTCCACCGCCAGCAGCAGCGGGACCTTCCCTCTCTGGAACACCATGTCGCGAATTAACTTTTTCCATTCTTTCTGTTTCGCGCGCTCCTTGTTCAGCTCTATAAAACTGAGTTCGAGCTTCTGCAGGTCTTTCGACTGCGAGTTCGCCGGTGGACTACGCACGCCCGAGCGTAAATTTAAACTCGCACTTCGCGGCGCATCCCTCCCACCATCGGACATTGCCAATCTTCCGATCTTGTGTCTTATTGAGCACTGAACTCTATACGATGCGGTCTCTATACTACCCACGCAAGCTGCGGTGTGGCACGGCACGAAACCTCCCGAACTGTGACACTAAAGACGTTCCTCGCCGACTTATGTGCATCGCAATCTACTTTTGCCATTCGACCGAATGCAAAATCGATGCCATTACGTGCTTCACACCGAATTTCAAAGCGATCGAATTGAATTTGTCGGTCTGCAAACTTTTCAAACGACCAATTGTAAAATACGTACTTGCTCATCCATGGAATCACTACCGCAATATGTTAGGCAGACATGGCAAAGCTGCCTTGCCCTAGTCGTGACGAAGGAGCGACTGAGACTTCTTGTATTAAAATTACTAATTTTGAATTTCACCGCTGACGTTATAACTAATATTCCGCGAGTGATTTGCATTGTAAATTTGCGTTGTGACGTTTACTTCGCGGGTAAAGCTCGGTGGATAATTAGCCAGTTTCTATTCGCTTGGGGCGCTCGCTGCTTATGACGGAATGTCCTGAAAACCTTGGCTGTTATATTTTGGTGTTGTGCAAAATGAGGGTTTAATTGATATGTGTCAGTCGGTGCGTGTGAAAGTTCCTTCAGCTAATGAGTGGCGTAAAAGGTTTGTTGGAAGTTTTGGGTGGCGTAAGGTAAATTCTTGGGCGTTATTTTGAGGGAGGCGTGCTTTGTTTACAGGTAGTGTTTTCGGGGGTCGTGCCCGCGGCTGCGGGTGGTAGTGCCAGGCTGCGGCGCTGCACGCGATGGCGACCGCGCTGCATCCATGTCTGTTCACAGCTACGTGCTACGTTACTATAGAAACGAATCAAATCCCTATAACGACGTCATAAAGTCAAAATATAAACGATTCATGCGACGTATCGAAGGTTCCGTATTGAATTCGATTTCATGATAGCCAAGTTTACATTTCAATTTAATTGCTATAGCTTAGAGTTACGCTAACCTGGTACAGTGCGATTCAAATTGGATGGCGGCTGTGAAGTTAGTCACAAGTCGCGTCGCAGTAGCGAATTTAAGGTTGACACCTTACTGCGGGACGTTACAGGGCGGGGAGTTTTTACCAAATTGCTTACATAGAAAGCGAGCGGAAAGATGTTACACATCAAAAATAAAAATTTATAGATATGAAATAAGTATTTGAATATAAGTCGCTTTTTTCAAGCGTACTTGTACTAAAAACCATTATTTCAATTAAAATCAAATCAAATCAATCAATCAATCAAAATTAAATTAAAAAAACTTAATAGGTTTATTGAAGATAGACAAATTTAAAATGCCTTATTTCACAAGGCAACTCTAAAAGAAAGAAAGATAGCGTGACGCGGTTTAAAAGGTTTTTTAAAGTTGATATTTGCGGCGTAGTTGTGTTATCTATATAGCAAAAGCCCGCGATTTGGTTTTGTTAATTTCAGTGAACCTTTGGGTTGAAGTGCCCATAATGTTAGTAATGCTATCAATAGTTTTAAGGCACCACTGTTCACATGGTGTAACCTCGTGTAACCTAAGCGGTTGGTGAAGGTGCAAAGAAGAGTTGTCCCACCGGCGTTCACATGAACGCGTCTCGTATTCTGTGGCGTTATGACCTGACGTAGATGATCCCATGTGCGAATGCAATGAATGAAAGAATGATTGCTTAATGAAGGATCGTCAGGCACCCCTTCAATATCCGGTTGATAATGTGTGCCAGTACGAAAAAAAAACAGTGGAACGAGGAGGGATTTTTTATGACTTTTTAAATATTGCCTCACCGTTATGCTGCGGTTTTATCATATTTAGTGTTGGTGCTGGACAGACAGTTGCCCTATCATAGTCACCCTTAGTCTGTAGGACTTTGCCCCGGAGTTGGATGTCCTTCCCAGCAGCTGTACCCAGAGCCCGCTGGATGATCCTAGCTGTGCCCGTCTGCCTACTGCCACAGGGTGCACCTTCGTCTTTGGTGCTTTTTAGAAAGCTGCCTTTTGCCACAGGGTGCACCTTCATCTTTGGTGCTTCTTAGAAAGCTGCCTCCTGCCACTGGATGCACTTATGTCTCCAGTATCTTATAAAAAACTGCCTTACCCCAGAGTTAGATTTTCTTCCCAACAGCTGTGATCAGAGCCCACAGGATGATCCTCGCTGTGCCCATCTGCCTACTGCCAAAAGGTGCACCCTCATCTTTAGTGCTTCTTAGAAAGCTGCTTTCTGCCACTGGGTGCACCTATGTCTCTAGTGCCTCATAAAAAGATGCCTTACCCCTGAGTTTGATGTCCTTCCAGCGGCTATGAGCAGTACCCGCAGGATGATCCTGGCTGTGTCCATCTGCCTACTGTCACCGGGTGCACTTTCGTCTTTGGTGTTTCTTAGAAAGCAGCCTCCTGCTACTAGGTGCACCTTTGTCTCTAGTGCCTTATAGTAAGCTGCCTTACCCCATCAATACGAAGTCTGATGTCCTTCCCAGCGGCTGTGAGCAGAGCCCGTAGGATGCTGGTGGCGGTGCCTGTTTGTCTGCTGGCTACAAGGTGCACTGCTGTTTGTTGTCGACTCTGCAAATGTACCAAAAAAATTTTACTGGTCCATCTCTACATTATTTGTTATATTCACACAAAGGCAAGAATCTCTAATATTTGGTTACGACAAAAGTTTATAGAGAAATTTTCTAAGTTTTTTACGATTCCTAAATCTAAAGGCTGTTTGTTACACGAGTTGAGCTAACCGACAGGACTTCCTCCATTTCAAAGGCTTTCAGAAATTTCTGCATACTGTCACGGTTTGCGTCGGCCATCTTACAGAAATCCTTGTTTTTCAAACACTTGCGTTATCACAACAACTTCTTTTTACCCTTTTATAGAATTTTCTTCTTTAGATCTTACTTGTATTGAGATTTTGCCTTACTAAGATTATAGGAGTATATTCCTGACTAGAGCTCTCTCTAAGAGGATCAAAGCAGAAATGCTAGAATCCAATCGCGTTTGCAGCAATCGTGACTACTTGCAAGCTATTAATTGTTAAGATTATTGGAAATATAATAGGCCAAGGATATTTTAAAGAAGTTATAGTTACTATAACCATCCAGTCTTGTTAAAGCCCGTAAAAATATTATAATTTATTCACTATTTTCTTTGTGTGTTTTTGGCATCTACTTCATTATTTATAAAGGTATGTAAGATTATTACTATACATTACAAAAGCATTCAAATACAATAAGTATTGTTGTTTACTGTTTTGAAAACAAAACTTAAATCTACCATATTTTTATTGTTAAAAAACATAGTTTGATATCGAAAAACAAGTGTTGCGTGATTTTATTATTGTATACCTTTGGGAATTGGCAAAGTTAGAAGTTTGATTACGTAAGTTGATAATCAATTTATGTTGGTAGATTTGTTCATTGATACTAGGTATGTGTATAATTCATTGAAGGTTTTACGAAAAATTCAAGACCATTTTGGAAGCGGAGCCTGAATTTAATTAACTGTGTAACTATTTTACAGCAAGTAGCCCAGTGGATAAAAATTTTGCTTTAAATCCAATCTTGACCTTATCATCATTTATCATCAGGTAAAATGTAGGTGAAGCTTCGGTCAATAGCTCTCCCAGAACCGTTGGAAGACCCAAAAGTAGTAAAAAATTAGTTAGTAGTTTAAAAATTACATTTTAGTTTATTGTTATTTGTTTTTTTTTATAGCTTTGACGTCGTCAAGTGCCTGTATATACATTGTTATACTGATTAAAAAAATGATTTGACTTTGAGAAGCGCTTCCGTGTTATGGAAAAACTATCAAACCTATAGTTCATAAACAATAGTAAATCTAAGGTCGGTTCTCTCACCCCTCCGGTGGCGAAAGGGTCCACTCCTCTCTTGGACAGGAGCAGCTTGACGATGTCCTCTCGCGCGTACATCGCTGATATGTGCAGCACATTGTAGTTGTCCTGTCAACAAGTCATTATAACAACAATTATACAATGGTATTTTAAGATGAAAAAGAGGTTTTATATTCCTCTGAATACAAGTTATCATTTAGAGAAAATTCCCGTTTGAATTATTAAAAGGCGGGGGTGCAATTCACTCGTGGATCTGACCACTAAGCCACAATTCAATTAATATAAATCGTGTAAAACTGTCAAATTTCTTCAATACATTTTCAACCATATGCCTGAGACATAAAGCTCCAAGTTAAATGAGGAAATTTAACAGTTTGTGGTAGTCTGATGAGCAGGCGTGTGTGTGTACTTAAATCTACTACTGTATCTCAAAACTTTAGAAAATAATAATAAAAAAAAAACAAATCAAGCCACATATTCAGGTTCACCATAGTTGAGAACTTAGTACCTACTTGATAATAGAAAAGTTTGTCGTTCCTTTGTGACCATTTTGCATTTTACAAATAAACAAACAACAACATTTGAGTTAACAAATAAAAACAGATTTTACAAAACAGTTGTTATTTGTTTAAATTCCACTTTGACCAAAGTGCACTAACTCTTTAGAAATTCCTATAGTATCTGTCTAAGCTATAAAGGTTTGCAGCAAAAATATTTACTTTCCGTTAGCCCCATGTGTTTCGTAATAGCTTGCATCGCGTGATTGTTACCTTTTTATAAGACACAGCACCCTCGGCGTCTCCCGACTCTAATTATACTTGCACTGTGTGCATCGTTAACCTTTAATCGGCACTGAAAATGTATCCTCAAAGTGAAAAACCTGATAAGAATGAATCGTAAATGAAAAACTCTTAGAGATCTTAGTCCAATTTATTCTATTTTACAAGTCATGATGAGTCCCGAGCCCAAATATTTGGACAATTTACAATCGAATAAGAATCAAAGTGTTAGTGTGCTCGTGACTGAAATTTACATAAAAGTTAATGAAAAAAATTAGAAAACCACTGCGCTTGTATTTCAGTCTGAAATAACTTTCAGCAGGCTCGCAATAGAAGACATTGTTACAAAGATAAAATCTAGCTTATCGAGCCATCAATCGCAATGATTAGTTTTTTTAATGGGTATTTTTCTGTATACCATCTTTAACGGATTTGTGGGATTTTTTGATACATATCTTGATCACAATCACAAGGCTAACATGAAATTATAGTTTTACTACTCGCAGCATTTTATTTCGACAATCTTCTGTTACTAACAGTCAGCTAACTTGCTTTCCGAAACACGGTGTGAAATCGAGAAATATTTTTTCCATTAGCTAAGCTTTAACTAACAAGTTTAATATACAATCGAATTACTACATCCTTAAAGAAAAAATAAACACTTCAATGTAAGATACATATCTACCTATCTCTATACGCTTGAAACTATCTTTAACAGTGTCTCTCGTGTTAATTTTACATAGATATAAAATTTTCCTTCGATGTTTCTTTTGTTCGAGCAATTTTTAACCTAAAAGCTGGTCGTTCTCTCAGGGAGATATTTAAAATTATTAATATAAAGACAGTTGCATCACAATATATTTACGAGAACCGTATGTTTATAAAAATATTGAAACTTTTTCTAAAAACAATGATATTCACAATATAAACACTAGAAATAAAAACAAACTAGCAGTACCTTATACTAGGCTCCATAAAGTGAATAATTCATTTAGAGGCCTGTGCGTACGAATTTACAATAAAGTCCCAAGTAATATTCAAAAACTTGATATTAATAAATTTAAAATCATCATTAAAGAAAAGCTTTATAAAAAAGCTTAATATAAAATGTCTGATTACATTGAAGAAAAAACAGCATGGGTTTAAAATGCTCCAAACACTCCAACAGGTATTTCTAAATAAAAATATTTTTAAGTTATTTTAAACCTGTAATTTACGTGTCTTCTGAGCTCTAGGTAGCTCAGCGGTCAAAGCATTGGGCCGGTTATCCGAAGGTCGTGGGTTCGATTCCCACTTGAACTTCCTGAGGCTGGTAACTTGGTAACATATAATAACATATAATTTTGTAAATGTCGTTACTTATATTAAAGCTGTGAAGTTTCTTGCGTCAATTCTTCTCCACAGCTAAAAAAAATAGACGTCCTGAATGGGTAGTAGGTAAAAAAAAACGATTCAAAAGAACTTTTCTAAAGTTTATATGAATAAAAAAATATTTCACTTTGACTTTGTCCATGTTGATAAACTATTTGCAGGGTTCGTGGTCACAGGGAGACTCTTATAAAGTGTTAAATATCGTTTAAAGTGTTTTCGCGTTCTTTTAAAAACAATGCGTTAAGTATTGCTGACCGTCAGCAGGGACGAACTTAATTAAGTCATCGCGTGCCAGATTATTGGTCACTTGACTCTACCAATGCAAATGGTAATATTACACGTCGTTATAGTAAAGCTGTAAGTGACTCAACTTCTGACTCAAGTTACGGATGATGAGTTTGGAGTTAGTGACTTGGGCGTAGAAAGGTTGAATTGCATGACTCGACATTAATATGAAAAGGGCAAACCATGCTTTACGTCATTATTTTGTATATGTTTTAGATATAAGAAAATAAGTACAATATTTTCCAATACTTTTCTAAGATTTGTCAAATACCCAATTATAAATGTCACTTCAACATCCCTGTCTTTTGTTTTTTCAATATAATCGAATCAATCGAGAAACACAAGAGAAAAATCTCAAAACAAAACCTAACTGAACTGAAAACCTAGTTCTAGCCGATGATAAATAGGATACACCTAAGTTTAACCACCGGTGTACGGCTGCAAGGATAAACCTAGTTCTAACCGAAGATGAGTAGGATACATCTAAGTTTAACCGCATGTGGCCGGCTGCACCTAGTTGTATCCGGCTAAAACTAGGTGTAGCCGCACTTCGGCTATTAGCCGTAACATATATACTATTTTGTTTTTATGGGGTTAGGCTGGCGTAGTTGTATGCGCGTTCGGCAGGCTTATTATCGATATTTAAGTAACAGTCGCAATCGTGACAAATTACAAGATCATATTATTATATTACGGAACGTAAAACGCTACGATGGCGCCACAAGCGAGCGATTGACGAACTAAAAGTGCATGACGGCGTTTTAAAATAAACCACAGGCTTATTACCGAAAGAAGCAACCAGTTGTTAATTGTACAACTGCAACGCGACTGCTCTAGTTGCGGTTGATAAATTAGTATTACGGACAAATCGCTCAATGTAGGTATGTAAACTATTTCATACATTGTTATCGCAAATGCACTAAGCGAAAGATTATTGAGCGATTTGTGTCCGTTATACCAATATATCAACCACAATCAAATGTAATAGTTTACATAGATTGAGCGATTTGTGTCCGTAATATCAATTAATCAACCGCAACCCGTTTAGGCACAGAATGTCGCAGAAGTGAACTGGACATTCTGCGAATTGGACATTTTACGACCGTTGGACATTTTGCGAATTGGACATTTTGCGAACTGGACATTCTGCGAACTGGAAATTTTGCGAACTGGATATTCTGCGAACTGGACATTCTGCGAACTGGACATTCTGCGAATTGGATATTTTACGACCGCTTGACATTTTGCGAATTGGATATTCAGCGCCTAAACGCCGCAACCAAGTCGCGTTGCAATTGGACAATTAACAGCTGGTGGCTTTTTTCGGTAATATGCCTGCCGACCGATTGTAGCAACCGCAACTAGTAGCAGTCGCGTTACCATTGTGCAATTAGCAACTGGTTGCTTTTTCGGTAATAAGTCTACGGGTTGCGAACTAGCATTCGTAATGCCTAGTCACCGATGGGTGATCTCGAGCTCGTGCGTACCTACTTTTAGGGTTCTCTGCTCGCCATTAGGCTGTTAGTTCTGATTATAACCGAAAGATGAAAGTCGTCAAAGCTCAAATTCGGATAGGTATAAGGCCCTCACTCGTGGTGGGTTTTAGACTGATGAAAGAGTCTCAACTTAAGCTTAGGTTAAAAAGGTTTTACAATAAAGTAATATTCAAAAACTTGATATTAATACTTTTAAAATGACCATTAAAGAAAAGCTTTTAAAAAAAGCTTATTATAAAATGTCTGATTACATTGAAGAAAAAACAGCATGGGTTTAAAATGCTCCAAACACTGAATGTTTGGACGATTCAAAAGCACTTTTCTAAAGTTTATTCGAATAAAAAATATTTGACTTTGACTTTGACTTTGACTTTGACTTTGGCAGGGTCTCAGCTTAGCTCAGCTCTGCTTATGTTTCTTGCAAGGTGTACCAACATTCGGAAGAAGTGTTGGAAAAAAAAACTTTACAAGCAGGAATTGAACTCGTCTGACATTTAGCAGGTGCACTGCCAATTATAAACCAAAGAAGCCTTAGTTATCAAAATACATTTTTAAATATTTAAATAATTGTATGTATGTATGTATGTATGTATGTATATTTGTATGTATGTATGTTTGTAACGAATAAACTCAAAACTACTGGACCGATTTAAAAAATTCTTTCACCATTAGATGCTACATTAGCGCTGAGTAACATAGGCTATATAAAAAAAATGCGGTACGAAGTCCGCCGGGTCAGTCTGTTTTATAAAATTAAAGCTTGGCGTCTATTTATTTAACAAAGTCGTGAATCTAAAAACTCCTTTACTAGTCATGCAATTATGAGATATTAAAAAGTTTCATTGGAACAGCAGACCCCTTTCCGTTTACCATTTTCCAGTAAATTGTGATTTGTGACCGCTACGGTCATACTGCGTTATGGCATAAACCTACTTAGCTTATCGTCCATCTAATTTCTGGCCCCAACGCGGTTACCTAATAATTTTGTCGTGTAAGCTCAGACTTCTAAATGAAAGCAAAGTTCCAAAAAGTGAAGCAAAGATTTTCATATTTAGGAATAGGTAATCAAATATTTTTACATAAAAATACAGTGAAAAAATTAAACGCCCACCCGACCCAGCCAGGAATCGAACCTGGGTCTACCGCAATCCGGGCGGCTGCACTGACTATGCTACCGGGAAGCCTTCCCGGTAGCATAATGGTTACCATGGCCAAGTCAATCTATTTATTTAAAACTTGGATCTCACAACTTTTTACGGTAGAAGAGCTGAGTTGCGAGACTTGGCTTATTTTACAAGTATGTTTTCGATGGCTAATTATTTCTTATCTCTTTGAGTCAGTATTACAGTTGAAAAAAAGTGATACATAGTCCCGAAAAATTTCTATGAAGAAATATTTTTTTTTTAAATATAAAAAGCACGGCAAATGAATCCACTCCACCTGATATCGTTTTGATAGCGGTGGTGCTAAAAAGTTTATATAGGTATTGAACAACCAATCAACTACCTTAACAAAAAAAAAGGTTAGCAAATACTCCTTAATTGTGTGTTTATACAGCAATTAGCGAGGAATAAAAAAATATTACTACGCCCTATAGCCGTAGCGGACCCTGCCGTAAATCCATACGTCGTCGTCGTATGGGAAATTACTTCTTTGCTCCACTTTGCTGTGATTAAGGCTTCAGTCGCACGGCCACCGATTAATAAGAATTTGAACAAAAACACGAGCTGAGCACGTAAACGGCACGCCCGCCATTGTTACGTTGTTACTTTAGACAGAAACAAAAGGTAACCCTCGTAGTGGCACCCAGTGTTCGACACATTAAGCAGTGTGTTCGACACAGTTTTCTTCGCCAAAAAATAATATAGAATTACACAGTAAAAAACAGACACAGTGAACACAGTAGACACAGAACAGTAAACACAGTAATTTATTGTACTATGGTAATACACAGTAAACTACAGTAAAAAATCAGTAGGTGACCGCTATTTATAATGACTAGTGGTCGCCCAGTGGTCGGTAATTTTAATAAGGCTGCACGGATTGTATTCTAAGCAATGAAAAATTAAAAAAGATAGAATGTGAGTTTGGATTAGGATTGACAGATTTCGGCCGCGCCTCTTCTATTTTTGAAATTTTTGAAAAGAGTATTTAAAGTGTGTGAGTGTGTGTCAAATACATGGTAGTGTGTGTAATGTTTGTTTTATTGATGTAATGTATTTTTTAAGCATAATTTAAAACAAAATATCAACATTCTGCAATCCTTCTCTTAAACTATGAGTGTGCGAAATTTCATACTCCTCCGTCCGCGCAATTTTTGTAAAAAGGTGTACAAAGTTTTTGCTTCACGTATTAAAAGAAAAAAAGAAAAGAGTGCCCATCGTTGGTTCCCTAATTGAATTTAAATTGATTTAATTAAAAGTAATGATATTCGCTTCTAGCCTAGTGGGAGATTTATTTGTCATTCGATCACGCTAACGAAAACGAGGATTTGTATGGCATAGCAGCACCTTCTTATGACAAACGCGGCGACCTAACATTTTGCTATACAAATTCTCGTTTCCGTTAATATAATCCGAGAAGCTCTATGGCGCAGTGGTTAAATGTATCATCTCGAGCTCCTCCGTGCTTCGGAAGGCACGTAAAGTCATTGGTCCCGGCTACATTAACAGCCGTTAACAGCCAACCAATCCGCACCGGACCCGCGTGGTGGTTCAGGGCCCATTCTCCCTATCCATCCATAGGGAAGGCTCGAGTCCCAGCAGTGGGGACATAAAATGAGCTGATGATGAATCGGATGGCAAATAAAACTCGCACTAGGCAGTGGCACAAAATAAAGAAAACCCAGAAGGTAAGTCTTATAAAAACCAGACTGCTGCAGACTGTTGCAGCTGCCCTCGGATTGCTTTGAGCTGTTGCGAGATTTCGTGTCCGTGAGAGTCGTCTATGTGTGCGTTGCTCAAGCACGTTTGTTTTTTTATTTTTGATTTATTTATTAAAACCTTACGCTACCATTTGTGAAGTTTACCTTACAGACTCCTTATTTGGTAGTAGGCACTTTGGGCTCTAACTTGTTAAGAGTTCAATTTACAGTACCTACATATTATTGTTGGTGAAACTTTTCTTAAATGTCTTCTTAAATGTCCGTTTCGATAGCTATCACGTTCTTATTTTAAGGCGAAGGGTAAGGCACATTAGCGCCACCAATTGATAATTTGACAATTACTAACGGACCGGATTTTTTTTTAAATTGCGTACCGTCCCACATCAGGAAAGCATCCATAGTATTTATTTAATAATTGTGCACTACTTTTTGTTGTGTGGTTTATTCACAAAACGAACTATCACATTTATTCACAAACAATGGCCACTTTTGGTGTTAGCGAATGAATACAAAAACAAACCTAAAAGTAGTGCAGAATTATTAAATAATAGATGTTTGCCTAGTGTCGGAAGGTCTGCAATGTTTGAAAAAAAAATCCAGTTTAGCAGTTATCAAATTAAACCCATTAGCGGCGTTAGTGTGCCTTACCCTTCGCCTTAAGCTGTAAGCTTGTCAGTTTTATATTCTTATTAAGTAATGAATTGTTGGACGCCTTGGCGTTGCTGCAAGTGCGGCCGGCAATTGCTAATAAAATATATAAATTAATAAATTAGTAATAGAGTCTTACATTGTTTCTAGCACCAACGTCAGATCCGAGTTCTATGAGCCGCTCCACGAACGAGGTCCTGTTGTCTTTCACTGCCAACATCAGCGGGGTCATGCCCGTACTCTGGAAAGGAAAACATCATTGTTACTTAATACAATATATTAACACGTGAAGAGAAAACGCGGGGAAGAGACCTATGCTTTGCAGTGGGTGGAAGTAGACTGATGATAATGATGATCTTAAAAACCGGGACCGACGTCTTTTAATGTTTTACAAAGCACGGAGGAGCTGCAGATATTTCAATTTGGTCACCTATCCGGTGACTCGACATTGCGGAAGTTGCTCGCAAGCAGCTGTACCATCAAGCTGCTATATTAAGTATACCACGGCATATGTTTATACTATGCAGTTGGAAAATTATCTGAAATCGTCCGCGCATAATTAATTCAGGTTATCACCTGCAATATTCACCGATCATAAAATTGACTGTAAAATGGTAGGTAATAACGCCGGTACGTAAACACATCTGCCATTTTGAAATTTGACTTTACAAATATTGATAATATATGGTAATTTTATTGGAATTCTAGAAGATTAACCCATTTACATTATTTATGATACTTTTGAATACTTTTGATACACACAGGCCCATCATTTCGACACGACAATATTAATTTCTCGGCAGATAGGTACTTATATTGTACCTATAGCGTTGAAAATTTTTGTATAACTTTTCATTTTCATAAACAATTTTGTTTATTAATGTTTTTATTAAGACGAGCATAGTAAATAAGAATATATTTAAAATTAGTTTCTTAATTTTGTAATGTTTGTCTATTTTTTAAAACTCCAGTAATACAAAAAAGCCGTATTGTACCGAATGAAAAAAATAAAGATTTATGGTTAAGAATATTATGATCTCAGATTCGTGTAAAGGTTCGTGTAGTAATAATTCCTGACCATTTTATTACTTTATACAGTCAACCAAATAAGTGGTCTACCTAGTTTTTTTCATCTTTTTATAAGCACTGCTCAGGCTCACGAGACTTGGTGGGACGCCTAAACTCGGACGACTTCCCTCTTGTGGGCTGTTCTAGAGGGGGAACTCGGTGATAGCGTTCGTGGTCCCAAATCATCCCTGAGGCAGGGAAGGGATAGTATACTAGGTTTTATTGAGGGCAGTCCTCTCTTTATACTTCGAGCTTTTGATAGCTGGGCGAGGGAAGAGGAAGAGAGTCTGACATAACTTGAGGTCGCTTTTGACCCTTTGTCCGCGCAAGATAAGATTTTACCTTTTTTAATGCACGAGCAGATTTCGCATCCATACCGTATTGACCGGGTTGTTGCTAGAACCCGGGAGGTGTGTGGGGTTGATCACAAAAGGGATGTGACCAAGATAGTAACTCCTAAGTAACTCCTCGACACCTGTCAACCACTAGGCGGGACCCTGGCTACTTAGATAGTCATAGACAGTCGTTATCAGGGTACCTAGTGCGAATTTCATTCGCCATTCGAACACGCTAACGAAAATGAGAATTGATATGGCATAATTTTAACTCTTCTCATATGACACCATTCAGGAGAGTAGCCTTTACGGCTTGGAGACTGTTGCAGGGAGTGTGAGGAAGGTGGTGACCCGGGAGCGTCTGCCAGGGTTTCGTTTTCCCTCTCAAGATAAGATTTTACCTGGTTTTATTTAAAAAGAAGCAAGAAAGATCGTAATAAATAAATAAATGTTTCCCACACTCACACCAATTATCTAGCCCCAATAAGAGCTTCCTTAAGAAACTCGATAAAATGGTTAACTAGACAACGGATAAACATACTTAATATACTTAAATACATACTTATTATACATAGGAAACACCCAGACCCGAAACAATTTAGAAAAACAGGTATTTCTAAATTGACCCGACCGGGGATCGAACCCGGGACCTCAGAGATGGCGACACCATGAAAACCGGTGTGCAAGCCACTCGACCAAGGAGGTCGTCGAAAATCCTAAACTTTCAGAAAAATAAAGTAAACAGCTCTTAGTTACAATGTGACTTCTGAGTCATGACAATAAAAGGAGTATTTTCGTAAAGCATAACAAACTTTTTAATGTAGAGATCGCAATATAAGATATCGCGATACTTAATGTTTCATTCGGGTGAAATTGAAGTCTAATGCGGTCATGCAAGAGTTTACTGTAGGCAAAGAAAACTGAGTAAGACTGGTTGACGAAACTAAAATTGGTGTAAGTGAAAACCTTTTAATAATGGGCTGGCTAAAAACATACGTTACAAGCCGTGGTGGGTTCGTTCCTTTTGCGATTTGGGTGACTCCTCACCCAATTGAATCATTATTTGGCGAACTCTTTAGACACTTTAGTTATTGCCAAGTTAATAAGGTTTTTCTTTTATTCATATGCTTTAGTAAACAGCCTATAACTGTCCCACTGCTGGGCAAAGGCCTCCATCATTGAAATCAAGTCATCGCTACAATTGATGGGTAATGGCTTAATCACCACGCTTGCCAAATGCGGGTTGGTGATCATAAACCTGGGTTATGCATAGAAACACCCCTAATACATTTTGGCCGTCCTGGGAATTGAACCCGGGACTAAGGGTATCGGGCCGAGCGCTCTGCCACTCGACCACCGAGGCGTTCATATTCATATACGTAACTTAAGACGAAAGGTAATGCACACTAGCGCCGCTAATTGATTTAATTTGATAACTACAAAACGGGATTTTTTTTTAAACATTGCGGACCTTCCGACACTAGGCAAACATCTATTATTTAATAATTGTGCACTACTTTTAGGTTTGTTTTTGTATTCATTCGCTAACACCAAAAGAGACCATTGCTTGTGAATAAATGCGGTAGCCCGTTTTGTGAATAAACCACGCAACAAAAAGTAGTGCACAATTATCAAATAAATACTATGGATGCTTTCCTGTTGTCGGACGGTACGCAATGTTTAAAAAAATATCCGGTTCGTTAGTATTTGTCAAATTATCAATTGGTGGCGCTAGTGTGCCTTACCCTTCGCCTTGACCTATTTTATGAAATAAATATGCATACTACGGAAGTTCACCTCGCACTTATAATAAAAACTCCTTGTTTTTGTCTCATTTGTTAACTTCTTAGTCATAATTTCGTTTGAATTTATTCAAATTATTGCAACAGTGTTTTCGCAGTACAATAAATCAGACAGAGTACAATTTGAAATTATCGTCTTGATTTACTTCATGTTGGCAACACGCCACATATCTATACTGATACTCGCCGTATTATAAAGAGGAAAGCTTTGTATTTTTGCATGTATGTATGTGTGTATGTCTGCAACGAATAAACTCAAAAACTACTGGACCGATTTGAAAAATTCTTTCACCATTAGAATGCTACATTAGCGCTGAGTAACATAGGCTATATTAAAGAATAGAGAAAAAAAAAGAAATGCGGTACGAAGTCCGCCGGGTCAGCTAGTAATAATATGTTAAAACGATGTAATTTTAAGTGACTTGTTTGGTTTTTCCTCAGAATAATAACTAAAGCTATTTGTTATCGTTCTGAGGGTTTTTCGGTTCTTTTTTACGGCTTTAACATGTGATTACCAAAATTGAACAACCATTAGCGCAAAGTTCAGAGTGTTTAACTACTTAGCTATAAAGTGATTCTCAGAACGTTGATCCTTATTTGTCGAATGCCGTGCTGCGACATTTTGAGGCTGGACATCCATTTTGCACGACAAAATACGCCATATAATCAATTCGGGTTAAAACAGGTACATCAGAAAGTTTTCGTCATCCCGATACTAGCCGTCGCGTAATTCTCTCTAAAACATCAGTTGTCTGGAGTAACTTATTACTTCAGCCTCATGAGGAAATTGAGTCATAAGCCACCACGCTGACAAAATAAGCGTTGGTGGGTTGTAAGGACTGTTAGGTTAAAGACTGGTGGGTTTTAAGGACTGGTCGGTTTTAAGGACTGGTAGGTTTTAAGGACTGATATCTTACGACAAAAACCGGGACCAACGACTTAACATCCCTTCCGAAACACGCAGAAGATCTATATTATTTAGGTTACTTATCTGTTGAATCGGCATTGTGAACGTAGCTTAACCTTTACGATCACACCCAAGCTTTAACTACTGAACTATATACTAATGATCGATTTAATTAGCCTCTTTTGTAGTGGGAAGTACGCATTCAGCTTTAGTCACGCCTAGTTCCCGCGGCCTAATAATCGGGTTACCTGCTCAGCTTGAAGTCGCCACTTTAAAGTTTCGTGCTGATAAGTTGCCGGGACTGGCGGAGAGTGGCCCAAGTTACAACTTTTTGCCTATATAATATGTATAACATTGTATGTACAATATGAATGGCGCCTGCACATCAGACTACCACAAACTGTCAAATAACTGTCTTAAATAGACTGAGCAAAACTCCAACATCTCCGGTACTAGTCTGGATAATTTGTAGAGGCGCCCGCTAGATGCAAAGTCTCCGGTTCAGTCAGCCGCACAGGATTTTGGAACTGACGAGATGCCTGGATGGGTACTGAGAAGTGAGTGGGCTTACAACTCCGCCACCAAAGAGGACATTTGGTAGTCGCATTTAGAGTTATCGACCCGAGCAGTAGAACTGCGAGTTGTACTCTTAGTGCAACGAGAAGTGAGCGAGCTTACAGCTCCGGTAACCTATCCGGATAATAGGCAGTGAACTTTACGTGTCCACGGGACAACTCGCTTGAGACCTTAAAAACCTTTGGGGTCATAAAAGTACCGGATGAAGAAAGCGGTTCGGCGCGTCCTGATCTGACGTTATGACCTGACGTAGATGGTCCCTTGTGCTTGCGCAAAGATGTCTGACACCTTTAACTTTATAACATTATGGTTGGTAGGGGATGTCAGGATAAACTTTAAAGTCGTGTGGAGTTGGGTTGTCCTCAATAGACTTTGAACTAAAACTTGAAATGTGAGCATGTTTGGAAATATATAAAAAAAAATTACAATTACACCCATAACAGCGGTTTTCTTATAGCTTGGACTTTGAAATATAAGCATGTTTGGGAATAATAAAAAATAAAAAATAACAATCACACCGCGTAACAGCAGTTTTATTACAGATTGGACCACACTCAAGTCAGAAAGCTCTCTCGCGCCTATTAGCATGGACGGCGAGCGTGACCTATTATAATTAGCGTAATTTTTAAGAATAAGAATAAGAATAAGAAATTGTTTATTGTAATAACTGTGTACATGAAAGGTTTAACAAAAAAAAGGCGTTTCGACCCAACAGTTTGCCCATCTCGGACGTACAATATTATTAAAAATAAAAATAAAATTACAAAACAATTACATATTAAAATCAAAATATTCATTCAAATCATAAAAACAATTTTTTAGTAGCCATTTTTTTAGTTCGATTTTAAATTTAATACCATACAATGACTTGATGACACATGGCAAGTGATTGTATATTTTTATACCAGTAATATAAGTGCTTTTTTTCGTCATATAACTGAAATAGGGTACAGAGCTTACGTTATTTATATATGGCATCCTTATAGTATTTTTTAAAACTTTTTTCTTTCCGAAATATTCACTATGTTCTTTTACAAATACACATATTTCAAGTATATATAAGCATGTCAGCGTTAGAAATTTGTTTTTTATAAAAGTAGGTCTAAGCGACTGCATATGGCGCATTTTAAATATAATTCGTAGACATCTCTTCTGTAATACAAAAACAGATTGAATATTCACCGAATTTCCCCAGAACATTATACCATATGTTAGAGTTGGATACACATAACCGTAATAAGCATTTATGACAACGTCACTGGAAGTTACATTAGATAATATCGACAATACATAACAATAACTAGCAATTTTTTTATTTATTCTATTAATTTGAGACTTCCAATCCAGATGAGTGTCAATGCACACTCCTAAAAAATTTATTTCTTGTACTACTTCTATTTTTCTTTGGTCAATTTCAACATTTATATTTTGCGGTTTTTTTTTATAATTTCTAAACTCTACTATCTTTGTCTTATCTAGGTTCACTCTAAGGTTTATAGATGCTAGCCAGCCAACAACAGCAACAAGTGTATCATGTATACCTCTTACAAATTCTTTATTATTTAAATTGCTATCATTTGACAGAAATATAGTTGCATCATCAGCAAACATAACACACAGTTTACCCGTTATTTGGGGCAACTCATTTACATAAATCAAAAACAAAAGCGGGCCCAATACGCTTCCTTGTGGGACACCCAGAACTACATCTTTATATTTTGATTGCGTTGATTCGATTGTTTTTGTATTTTTATTAAAAGATTCTAAGATTATTGCTTGACATCTATTCGAAAGATATGACTTAATTAGTTGTAATGCATTACCTCGTATTCCAATATGTTCCAGCTGCTCTAAAAGTATTCTATGTATGACGCAGTCAAAAGCCTTTGAAAGGTCTAGAAACAATCCAATACATGTTTTTTTCCTATCTACGTCTAACCAGATCTGCCTCAGTACTCTAAAAATGGCCATTGTAGTATTTTTCTTTTTTTGGAAACCGAATTGATTTTCATGAAGAATATGGTGTTTCTCAAAAAAAGCTATTAATCTATTAAAAATAACCTTTTCAAATATTTTTGAGAAATTAGACAGCAATGTTATTGGTCTATAATTATTTATTTCGTATTTCGGTCCTTTTTTATGTATTGGCTTGATTAAGCCCTTCTTCAAGTCATCGGGAAAAATACCAGTTTCCAGACATATATTTATAATATGAGCTAAAGGCTCAGCTATGTATTCAATACTTGCTTTAATAATTTGTATAGGAATGTTGTCATGGCCTGTACTTTTTTTATTTTTCAAACTTTTAACTATGGTTTTAATTTCGGTGCTGCATACAGGATAAATAAAAATACTATTTAATTGTGGTTTAGTGGCCAATTTATACGTGTCATTGTTGGTAATATTAGATTGATTTAAATTAATGAAATGATTATTAATGGTTTCAGCTATGTCAACTTGTGAATTAATAAGAATGTCGTTTAATTTTATACTATCAATTGTTTGCTTTATAATATTAGCTTGAGATGTATTTTGTTTTATAACGCGCCATGTGGCCTGATTTCTGTTTGCACTCTTGTTTATGAATGTTGCATTTGTTAATTTTTTTGATTGTTGAGTAACCGATTTCATAACTTTAGAGTATCTTTTATATTTGTCTACAATAATTTGACAGTTTCTTTTTTTTGATTCAAGATAAAGTTTCCTTTTGTTTTTACTTGCAATTTTGATGCCTTTTGTTTTCCAGTTTGACGTTCTCTTATGAGTAATTTTAACTTTAGTCGTAGGTACACATAAATTATATATTAGACCAAAAATGTCCATAAATTTATTATATGCTTCGTTTGCATGATTCTGTCTCAGTACCTCAGAAAAACTAACCTGTGATATATATTTAATAAATATTTCAAGATACCAATCAGGATTTCTTTTGAAAGTGAACCAAAACTGTTCTCTAAAGCTTAAGTTCGACATAATTGACATTATTTGACATGAATGATCAGATAAGCCTAAGTCTAATACATTGGTATCGTATTGCTTTATATTTGTAAATATATTGTCAATGCATGTTTGCGAATGTGGCGTAGTCCTTGTAGGCACCTTAATTGTGTCGCGTAGTTTGTAAGATCGAAACACATTTAACAGTAGCTCTGTTTTATTGCTTTTTTCAAGTGTATTAACATTAAAATCACCTAATACAAATAGCTTTTTGTAATTATTTCTTGGCCTTATTATTAATTTACGCAACAAGTTTTCCATATTAGTTAAGAACACGTCTAAATTACTATCTGGCGTTCTGTAAATGCAAACTATTATAGTATTCAGCCCGGTCACCAACATGCCACAGCATTCAAAATGACTCTCAATCGACATATCAGACATCCATTTTAATGTCTGAAAATCAATCGTGTTCTTGACGTATATTGCAACACCTCCTCTACTTTTCCTTTTTCTACAAAAATGTGCAGCCTTTTTGTAGCCATCTATTTGTAGTATATCCACTTCACTATCCTTTAAAAATGTCTCACTAAAGCAACATACATCTATTTGTTTTTCATGCATTACTAATTCTAGTTGATCAATTTTAGATTTCATACTTTGAGCGTTTAGGTGCATAATATGAAATTTATTATTGAGGTGCTCATTATTGACGAAAAAAATGCGACTGTGTTGGTGATTGATTAGAGTTATTCGTTTCTTTTGAAATTGTCATTGGTTTATTTTTATTCATCCGGTTAAATAAGAAAGGTATAGTAAGTTGAATTTGCCTCTCTTTAGAATTTACACTAATTAAACTGTTTTTTAATTTATTATTAATTGTTTTAAAATAGTATGGTATAAGTTTTTGTGTTATTGTTGAATGTCGATCTTTAGTGGGTTTTTTTATTGTATTTTGTTCGATTATGAAATTTTTCTTTATTAAATATATTTGGTTGCTCAATAGTTTCTTTGAATAGTTTGCATAATTAATTTTATAGTTTATGGCTAGTATTTCTCTAAGCATCAATTTACTTGTACATATCTTACTATTATATAAGTTATTACTATAGTATTGAAAGGGTACAAACGTTGCATAAGAAAATTGGGAACAGATAAAACGCAATGTTTCATTTTGCATCTGTACATTAATATGTCTATTATCACAAACTTCACCAACCAGGACATTTGTGTGTGAGAGAACTGACAAATGGTAATAAAGGAATGATCGAAAACTTAGAGGATTGTCATCACTGGATCCTGTCAAGAGAATAACATAGTCTGAGTCAGTAAAGTTTTTACAAATGTTTCGAGACGAAGTTAGTGTTTCGCTTATCGGTGCATTTGGTTTTACAATACCTATTACATTGAACTCGGGCCCTAACAATTATTACTTCTGCACCGACTTATATATTGCACTTTGATTTACCGCCAAAGTTCAAGGGTCGGACTCCATTTATAACTTGGAAGACGACTATCAGTTAGTTCCTCGTTGAGGGCGGCAAATGTTGGTTCGAAAGTACTATCAATACCCAATTAAATTTTACGAGTTTTGGTCGTGCTTTGTAAATTGGTAGAGAATTCATGAGGGTTTTAAGATTTAGAGAAAACAGGTTAAAAGTTGGTTGGCATTTGTGAAGGCTACTACAAAATAAGGGATAGGTATTAGCGTGGCGATATCAGTTCGCTTGAATTCGACACGATTCGCAATAATGAGAGAATTCGTAACGGATATTTATGGGGTTAAAAATAATGACTATTAGTTGAATCACCTTTCAGACTACCTTCTAAGGACTTGAGAGAGTTGACACAACCTGTTTTTATGAATTTGACCTGACATTGCACAACTTTTTCCATTATAGAATCTATTTAATTAACATAATGGTATCGGATTGCCAGAGAAGACAGATACAAAACCCGCTCGTGGAAATATTTTCAACACCTTTTTTATAATCATCATCATCATCATCATCAGCTCATTTTAATGTCCCCACTGCTGGGGCACGAGCCTTCCCTATGGATGGATAGGGAGAACGGGCCATAAACCACCACGCGGGCCCAGTGCGAAGTGGTGGTTGTTAACGACTGCTAATGCAGCCGGGACCAACGGCTTTACGCGCCTTCCGAAGCACGGAGGAGCTCGAGATGATACATTTTTGGTCACCCATCCAATGACCGGCCTTTGCGAAAGTTGCTTAACCTCAGCACTCTTAGACCGGGCGCGTTAACCACTGCGCCATCGAGCTCCTCTATTTTTATAATCAATTTGTTTTAATAAAATGTGTGTACAATTTATATAACTAGTCGATGCTAAAGTAGACAAAACCCGTGACTTATAATTTGGTGCATAGATAATACAGACCGTATTTGTGGTGCAAAGTAATTTTTCACGGACCGCACCTATGAATGCACCAACATTAAGGCGGGCTGAATAATAGTAGCAATTTGGTCAGTCCCCACTACGCCATTTCTGAGGCACATTAGGTGGTTACAATTGGCTTAGAAAATCCCAATAAAATATTGTATGTTTGCACGAAGCAGGCTAATGTGTTACGGGTGTTTTTATCCGTATTGGTAGTTATATGTAAGTGGTTGTATGTGTTTCTACTGCTAGTCCATGCAATAGATTAGTGAAAGACTTAGGCGCTATATATTGTTGTTTTTTACACGAACACAGTTCGGTAGTTGACATGAAGCTTTAGAGTAGTTGACTGGTTAGTCAAAACTTTTTAGCAACTGTCAAAATGATTTTTAAATTGAAATTGTATGAGAGTACTGAACTATGACGTCACTATTTTGTTCCGTCAATTCAGTGTTTATTAAGGGTGCGCCGACGTTACGTGATATCATTTTGTTCTGGAATCATTTGTTGTTTTTGTCAACATCCTTGTTGCATTCGGTACCTTGCTTATAACATGATTTTTGTAGCGACTAGCGACATACATACTTACAATCAACTCAGACCGAGTTCAACAATAATCGAACCAGAAGCCTCTGGGTCTAGGATGTACGGAGTAACAGAGGCAGAAAATATATACTTATAATGCGAAGGACCTTTTATGAGGATTGGAGACTTCTCCTTGATGGTATCTCAATCGGCTGTTGGTAAGGAAATAAGATATTTGATTTATTACTATCCTACCACCCTACGTTCCTTTTGTAGCCAACCTTCCTATGTGTAGTTAACCTTTTGAACGCCAGAGCGCCAAACGCATTGGCGCCCCTTCCACGCCAAGCCACAAATTCAGAGCAAATACCTACAAATAAAATAGGAATGCCAACGATCTTATCGATAATTTGTCAATAACCAATTTAATAATTGCTATTCGTCACATATTTTTGAAATAAAATATTACTCGTTATATCAATCTTTATTTGACACTATTTCGTATCATTTAACAGCAGTTACAAAATTCTAAACAAAGTAAAAGTAGACATTAGAACTGCAAACGAATAAATCAGATAATAATAAGGTACATCACTAATCTCGTTCGTGAAGTCATCCGCTGTCGGGAAGACCCGACTATGGCGTGGTTGGCACGACCTTTGACAACTTTCTCGCGTGTGAGGTAGGGATGTGACATTTCAAGTAAACTAAAAATTATAAACAACAAGGTAAAGAAAAGGTTGTCTATTAGAGTACTAATTATTAAGAGGCCTATTACATCTCGACTGTGATTTTTGCGTAAAATGCCCAGTTTCGTATTTTGTAGTAATTTTCCAGTTGTATTTATCGTTTTTATCGAATAATAAATTCATCCTTAGTATTACAAATTTCCACTCTGCGAGAAAAAGCTGAGTTCGGACGGCCGGCGCATCGCATTTTATAGTAATTTTGCAGTTGTATTTATCGTTTTTATCGAAATAGGATTATAAATTCATTATTAAATGTTTATTCCTCATGAAGTAACAATTATTCTGGTATAAATTTTGCTCAATAATATTATCGTAGATAGGAGAAATTCACATCGATCTTAAAGCGATTTTAGAAGTTTTGTAAAATGTAAAAATGTAAAAATGTAAAATCAATGATATCTAAAAATTCCGAGGCCGCTACGAACTATTCGACTATATAAGAGATAACATTCTATTTTTTTTATTTCATTTGTTTAGAACAGTAGTTCAATCTAGGAGCTCAAATAAGTGCCTTCGCGCATTTTATGAAAATCTTTCTCTACTATTTTGGTTTTCATTAAAAAGGTAAGCAAAATTTACAAAAAGCGAGGCCGCTACGAACTATTATATGCCAATAGCTATTCTGCACTATTCAATAAATTTACCTAACTTACCCTTCACTAGCTGTCGTATCTTGCCGACTGTGGCGTGAGGAGAACACCTTTTTAAGGATTTCGATTAGCAATATTTAATGATAATTTTTGCTAGTGAAATGTAACTAATGGATATATCTTCGTGCCATTTTACAATATATCATTACTGTACTTTTAAATAATAGGAAAAAGAAACACAAAAAAGTTAATTTAGTATATTTATTTTGTATTTTAAAAATTTCGTTTTCTCGTCGGCTATACACGACGGTGGCGTGTTGGGCACTTTTTCATTTGTCGTCCAGTGCCGACCGTGGCGTTCAAAAGGTTAAACGTAGACCTACAAAGATGTTACCCGCCAAGTCATAGCTTTGCTATCACTGACACTTCCATTTGTTACCTAGCCAATATTTTAATACCAAGAATACTCGAGGGCCTTATTATGAGACTTCTATTGTCTGTCATGTCATGGACTATCAAATGGCTGTTGGTTAGGAAATAAGATGTTTGATATGTTACTACCACCCCTCCTTCCTTTTGTACCCGGTTTCCTAATGAAGTTAATCATGGATCTACAAAGGTTTCTTGGCCAGGTCATCAGCGTCGCCCAACACTGACACTTCCATTTGTTACATACTAAGAAAACTCGCGAGGGCCCTATTATGAGACTTCTATCGATGGTACGAGTATATCAAACGGCTGTTGGTTAGGAAATAAGATGTTTGATTTGTTACTACCATCCCATGCTACCTTTGTACCTGGCCCTATGATTTGTTACTACCACCCCTCGTTCCTTTTGTACCCGGTCTCCATCTATGTGAAGTTAATGATGGACGTACAAAGGCTTCTTGGCCAGGTCATCAGCGTCGCCCAACACTGACACTTCCATTTGTTACCTCGCCAATTTCCTCGAGGCCTACAAGCGCCAATTTGATCGGCTTTCATGTATCGCAATATCCGGTGTGCGAAGGCTTTTACGTGGATTAATATGGAGGCAGCCGGGCGCAGCCGCGGTAACCGCTTACTCATGTCCGCTGGCAGTTTAGTGGAAGTAGAATAATCGCTTACGTTGAAGAGTTGTTGACCGGGTAGTGAGAATGTCGTTCGATTAGGCTGTTGCTTGGTAGCCTAATACACACATACTGAAATTAAACACTTTATTTGGGTCTTCTGGTGTTTTCATGTATTATTTGAATGTGTCGTTTTAAAATTTGTAGGTTTGTAATTTGTAACTTGCTACCAACTGATTTAAGATAGGTGCGTTTTATTAATTTTGGTCTTGTATATTTTAAGGAAAGTCTTTCACCAGTGTGTTGCCAGTGATGACATACGGGACTGAGACGTGGTCGCTCACTATGGGCCTTATCAGAAGACTCAAGGTCACTCAAAGAGCGATGGAGAGGGCTATGCTCGGGGTTTCTCTGCGAGATCGAATCAGAAATGAGGAGATCCGCAGAAGAACAAAGGTAACCGACATAGCCCGAAGAGTTGCTAAGCTCAAGTGGCAGTGGGCAGGGCACATTGCTCGCAGGACTGATGGCCGCTGGGGCGGAACAGTCCTCGAGTGGCGACCGCGTACCGGAAAGCGCAGTGTGGGCAGGCCTCCAACAAGGTGGACCGACGATCTGGTGAAGGTCGCGGGAAGCCGCTGGATGCGAGCAGCACAAAACCGGTCGTTGTGGAGATCCTTGGGAGGAGGCCTTTGTCCAGCAGTGGACGTCTTTTGGCTGAGATGATGATGATGATGATGATATTATTATTTAAAAATTTGACACGTTATAACGTTTACATAACATTCATATCACTAGTCTCTCCATATATCAAGAAAACTTCACTTCAACTGCATACGTGCATCCTGTTTGACGGATCTACGTGTTATATACTCGTTAAAGAACCGAATCGACAGAGCTCATTTAGAACTAATTGTATAATCCAGGTCGACCCGACCGCCTAACTCTCTCGCTTTCGATCGCTTTGAAGGCGAGGCGAGGAGGAGGCGTCATCTTGTCATTTCGAAAGCAATATGAAAGCAATATCGAAAGCTATAGGCTGTAGCTTTCGATATTATTCGATATTATATTTCGATATTATATTAGAAAGCGAGGCGAGGGCCTCGCCTTCAAAGCAATCGAAAGCGAGAGTGTTAGGCGGTTGGGGGGCAGATTAGAGTCCAAACATAACATAAAAGATCTTTTGTTGCGTTTTTTTTATATTTGAAAGTCGTTTCCATAGATCGTCTTTAGGTATTCTAAAGTAAATTTGCAGGTTACCTTCAAAGGATGACGTCAATTTTGGCGGTGTCTTGACCGCCTTTCGTAGGACCTTGAAATTGGTCGTTATATCTATTACTTTATGCATTGTAATTGAATGCGCTACGGATATTACTAACAATGATTCAACAGAAATGGTTTCTTTATATTTAAAAATAATTAGCTGAGTGTCACAAACATAACAAAGAAATGAATTCAATTTGCTATATTTTTATTGATGACGTCATTAATTTAAACAAACTAAATAGTTTATAGGTTTGTTTGTAGGTATGTACCCAGCACCTAGCAAATCATGATAACAAAAACGACAATTGTATGAGATTGAAGCAGCGCATCCAGGTGACAAACAAGAAGAGTTAAAATTTTACCATACAAACTCTCATGATTGAATGGCAAATAATACTTGCACCCGGCACTCTGATGATGAAAAGTTCTCATTCCGTCACTCGTGATTAAACTCCATATATGATCACGGAAAAATATATAAGCTTATAAATCAGTATTCAACATAAATAACGATTCTGGTCGAGACAACATTAAGCTTTACCAGACCCACCATAAAATAAATTATTCAGCGGATAGGGTATAAACTTTCAGCAATTTATTACTACAATATGAAACTTCGAATGCAAAGAAAAATACTGTGCAGACATGAATTGCATGCGCTTGATATATTTTTACATTTAGCGGATCGAAAATTGGAGACAATGTCGACTTTGATATTTGATTCTTCATAACGAAAATGATATGCTGTTTTAGTATGCGGTTACATGATATTTTATGACAAGAGAATTTCAACGAGTCTTTTTTATACTGCACTCTCGCCTATACGTAGGTATACTAAAATACATGAAAGATAAAAATTGTCATAGATCTTGGAAAAGCTGATATCTGAATCAAGAACTCATTTAATTCTCGAAGTATGTTTCTGATTGTTCGATTTCATTTCATTTCATTTTAATTATATTTAATTTAATTTAATATTTGTATGCTACTCGTAACATGTTAGCTAAATGTGCGATTCTCAACCTCACACTTACCATCACTATAATGTACCGCATTTAATACGAATCATCATCATCAGCTCATTTTTATGTCCCCACTGCTGGGGCACGAGCCTTCCCTATGGATGGATAGGGAGAACGGGCCATAAACCACCACGCGGGCCCAGTGCGGATTGGTGGTTGTTAACGACTGCTAATGCAGCCGGCACCAACGGCTTTACGTGCCTTCTGAAGCACGGAGGAGTTCGAGATGATACATTTTTGGTCACCCATCCGATGACCGGCCCTTGCGAAAGTTGCTTAACCTCAGCACTCGCAGACCGGGCGCGTTAACCATTACCGTTATTGCGTTAACAATTAGAATATTTAATTATAATTCAAAAAACATGCAAAATAATTTTACTTTTATTAATTTAAATTGGTTTATTTAAGTTATTAGTTACACTCATCGAGGGCAAACAGTATTGGCATATTAGCGCTTTAGCCTACCGACCTACCGCATTTTAAAAAGCCCATTATTGCATTGACTTACGTTTTATTTTCGTTTGTTTTAACTATTTAACTAAGGAGCGTCTGTAATTTCAATAAGTTTTAGTAATTTTGGAAAAGAAAATTACCTATATTTTAAATATTTTTAATCGATTGAGAAGCCGATTTATAACAAACTACTTTCTGGGTGTGCGCTTAACCTGTAACACGTTGTATATCATTGGAATGAACAACATCGTCAATAGACTTGAGCTTTACATAAAAGGCATAAGTTTTGGATAGGTTTACGTACAGTGCAGGCGTATTACAAATTTTAATATAATTTTAAACACTATTGCGTATAATAGCGTATTAAAACTTGAAATTGTTTAGAGATAATCCAATGTCAGTTGAAGGAGCAGTCGTGAAGAGATGACGTGAGTTCATATCTTATTTGTCGTATCCAAGCAAGTCGTATTTTTTCAAGTGCAAATTCACGTTTATTGTTTCTTAGACAGTGTTGTGGAGCTCGATGGCGCAGTGGTTAACGCGCCTGCGGTCTTCTATTTCTAAAGATAAGCATTTTTTTTTTAATATAAAAAGGAGGCAAACGAGCAGGCGGGTCACCTGATAGGAAGTAATCGCCGCCGCCCATGGACACCCGCAAAACCAAAGTAATCGCAGATGCGTTGCCGGTCTTGAGGAAGGTAGTTTGATCTTGAGGAGAAAGTAGGAATTGGGAGGGAGGAGGGGTGAGAGATGGGCCTCCGATACTTTCACTCACCCGACGCAACACAACAGGAACGAGTGCCATTGTTTCACGCCAATATTCTGTGAGAGGGTGGTATTACGGAAGGCGAGCCGTCCTATTTCGTGCTGCAACGCAGCGTGGCTCTACCACTCAGACAGTATCACTTGTCAATTTTCGCTAAGGCCGGTCACCGGATGGGTGACCAAAGATTTATCATTCCGTGCTTCGGAAGGCACGTAAAGCCGTTGGTCCCGGCTGCATTAGCAGTCGTTAACAACCGCCGACCCGCACCGGGCCCGCGTGGTGGGGTCCCCGTCCTTCCTATTCATATATAGGGAATCTTTATCTATATATAGGGAAAACTCGTGCCCCAGCTGTGTGTACGTATATGAGCTGGTGATGGATGTAAAGAATCTATACATAAGGCTACAGGATATAACAGAGATGTATCGCAATCGCTGTTAAATTAATCTATGATCAACATCGCAGTATTCCACCGGTCACCAAGCTCATTAGTTTTCGAAAGACAAAACTATTTAGTGTTAAAACAACGGGAAATAGTTTCAGACCAAATAACGAGGTGGACTAAGTACCGCAACCTATTTGAGCGTTCCTCGCCAAATGAATTATTCATAACTTTGGTTTCACTATAAAGTATGATTAAACGAGGTAAAACTACTTGCTACGTAGGGGTCCGATGTGGCGGTATCGCTGCAATAAGTTATGCATATTGTTTATTGGAATTAAGTCAACTTAGGTAGATGTTTGACACTTCAAGTCTAGTATTCGAATCAATTTACGTCAAAATTAAAAATTCAAAATTATAAAGTCAGTTTAGGCTACAAATAGCTCTTATGAATGTCACTATGCCATCGGTTCGTAAGTCTACTTTGGGCGGGAGATCTTGCACTGAGAAGAACCGGCAAGAAACTCAGCAAGTGTCCAGCTCTATTCTCCCTTACAGCGTCAAAAATATTGGAAAATCATAACACACAAAAAACAACAAAATTAAAAAAAGAAAATACCGGCCATGTGCGTGTCGGGCCACGCGCAGTGTAGGGTTCCGTAGCCCATCTTAATAATGCGGACTCTGAGAAGAGGGCTTTTATGAACATTTATTTAACGATGGCTCATATACTTAAAAATGTAAATACTACCGGTTTCAAACACCTGACAACGTTATTTAATTAGTTCCCAATGAGGAATTTGTACTGCGCCAAGTACATTTTATAAGTCGACTGTTACTCGTAAACTTGTAAAGCCTATTTAGCTGTGATAGTTTTCCTTTTAACTTCGTCATATATACAACTACCGTGAATTTTTTCACGTATCCAAAACCAACCATATGGCCGGCAGGGGGGCAGACACTTGACTCCACAAAAATTCTGCACTTTAAAGCTTAATTAATTAGTTCACAAACGGATGCCTCAATCAAAAAACTCTTTACACAAACCCGCCATATTTTTGAAATTGCTATCCAACGACATCCCACACTATGGGGTAGATAAGAAAAAAAAATACATCCCCACTTCACGAGTAGGGGAGATAACCTAAAAAAAAAAATTGGTTGTCTGTAAAGTCGGTTTACTGACGATAGTTGAACGTGACAACGTCTTAAGAAGGTGTCGGGAGGTGTTGGGGGTGTCGGGGGGTGTTGGGGGTACGTACCGCGGTGGCGATGCCGGCCACGGGCTTGCACAGCAGCCTGCAGCAGCCCGTCGAACAGGTAGGCGGGAGGAGTTGGGGTGTCGGGAGGTGTTGAGGGTGTCGGGGGGTGTTGGGGGTACGTACCGCGGTGGCGATGCCGGCCACGGGCTTGCACAGCAGCAGCAGCCCGTCGAACAGGTAGGCGGGAGGAGTTGGTGGTGTCGGGAGGTGTTGGGGGTGTCGGGGGGTGTTAGGGGTAAGTACCGCGGTGGCGATGCCGGACACGGGCTTGCACAGCAGCACGGCTAAATTTCTACTCAGCCGATTGTGCTTCTTTGTCGCTCGTTCCGCGCTCTCGCTTGCACTTCAAGCCTTACATGGAACGCCTCAGAGCGAGGTAACGCCGAACTTTTTCGTGCGTGCAGCCGACTCTATCGAATTATAAGACGTTGTCACGTCAAAAATATTTTTCAAAAATTTACTTCACCACATGCCATGCCAAATTACAGCTTTCTAGTACTTAGAGTCTATGTCTATGAGCTAGAGTGGGGACGGACAGACAGACAGACAGACAGACAGACAGACATGGCAAAACTATAAGGGTTCCTTATTAACTACGGAACCCTAAAAATAATATCTCGTCGCCAAAAACAACATAGATTTTTATTGAAATTTTACGGGATGATAGCTAGGAAGCTGGTGGTCTGTATTCAATTGATGCTGAAGACTAAAATCTGTTACTGGCCCCCCCTTTTTACTGATTAACTGGTTCACTGTCCCGCAGACCACATATGGTCCGTAACAATTGATTTAACTATTGTTATAAGTCTTGGACAATGAACCTATTAACCCATTAACGCCCAAAATGAAACTGCTCATAAAAATTCTTTTTTCATATTATTTAATGTATCATTACTGATTGAATAAAAGGTATCATAATCAAAATTTCAGGAAAAAAAAATAAAACCTAAGTTATAGGGGTGTACTCGGTCGGGTACAGTGGGCGGATTAAGTATGGAAACTACCAAAGCAAGGCCGCTCAACACATAATGTTTTCATGCAAAGTTCGCAACGCCAACGAACACGATTGTGACAAATAACACACTGCAATTGATTTTCTATACGTTCTGGGTTGTGACCATTATTTTTTCGATCAAGTCCTACTGACGATGACGTAGGTCGGATCTTTGTTTTTGTAGGTTTCAGGTAGGCTCTTGCTATATTACGTCGAAACCTCCCATACCTTTGTGGTAATTTACAAGTAATCTTGAAATATTGAAATCTTAGCAATATTGTACTATCTTTTTACCTTTACCAGGGGCTCAGTCTGATCTAGATTAGATCCCATTGTAACTATGTTATTATCTTTTCACCGCACGATTGTAATTTCATTATTCGTATCAAATCGGTAGTCGTATTCCGCTCTTGGCCGTTTCTTCATAGCCTGAACAAGAGTGACAGGACATTTTTTGTCCTATTATCTCGAATTGTGCCCGTTGCTCTGTAGCCTAGACGCCGTAGATCCCATAGTAACTGATAATTGGTGATATGCAGAAGGAACAGCGTGGGGGACAGAACGGAGCCTTGAGGGACCCCAGCGTTCACTAACATGAGCTACGAAGCGCATCCATCAGATAGAACACGGTTTCGGCGCTCATGCAGGAAGCCAGCGACGCAGTTGCAGAACTAAGCAGGCAGACCATATGCCGGGAGCTTGGAGAGAATAGCTTTGTGCCAGACTCGATCAAAAGCCTTATAAAGGCTCATCATCACTATCGTTCTAATCAGAAACATCATAACTGAGGCGACGCGGAATCACCTCAATTGTCCCTGGCACATCTCTTGGCATGATCGAATTAGCGAGATCATCATCATTTCCTTTTTCTTCGTCACTTACTATGGCTGATTCAGGTGGCAACAAGAAGACATAATTTTGAATATCATCACTTTCATCAGCCATAATTGATTTAAAGGCTTCTCCCAGCCCTGAATACTCATTTCAACTTGTAAAAACGCGACGATTGGCCATGGTGGATTATTTAAAAATACTTGCAAAATACAAGAAATTATAGTACATAAGTGCCCACTGTACCTGCCCAAGTACAGTGTGATAAAATAAAGTCTAACATGTATTTATTGGAATGAAATGTAGCTAAAACAGTATTTTATGATTATGTGTATTCGAATAATAAGCAGTAATACAAAACAAGTCTAAATAAATCATTAATAATATTAAAACCACAATATCAAAACTAACCTTAGTACTTTGATCTGCAGCTCGTATTTGACAACAGTAAACATGACATTAATTTTCGCGCTACTACCAAATTTAAACTTTTTTAAATCTGCTAGTGATATCTAGTAATGAAAAAAACTGTTTTTATAACAAAAACCATAGATAATTAGTATGAATTGTTTCACTTTGTAACTGTACTCACGCGAGTACAGAGAGCGTTAATGGGTTAAAGGAAAAAATGTCGATTACTGATGCCTGTCGATCACTGGTGCAATGGCACCAGTGATCGACAGGGTGATGACCTACATGTAAAATAGGGGACCACAGTCTGTATGTGTATAAGATAATGTTTAACGCATTCGAAGAACAACCAGTCTAATACAAATCCTTTGGTTTTGTTGTTCAAATCGAAGATGTCGTCTACTAACCCTGTAGCATTTCTGACTAGTTCCAATCTATCGGGCCTTCTAGTGCTAACACTCACTCTTGAAGTTTGCATGGAATGTGCCAATGTTGGCACCACTTTAATATATCGTCGGCACACTTTGGTAGCCTCTTAAGGCTGAGCAAAGGAATATAAACCCATTACATTTAGTTGAAAATGTCAAATGATAAGAATAAGGCAATATTTATATTCATGATCATCATCATCAGCTCATTTATGTCCCCACTGCTGGGGCACGAGCCTTCCCTATGGATGAATAGGGAGAACGGGCCATAAACCACCACGCGGGCCCAGTGCGGATTGGTGGTTGTTAACGACTGCTATTGCAGCCGAGACCAACGACTTAACGTGCCTTCCGAAGCACGGAGGTGCTCGAGATAATACATTTTTGGTCACCCATCCGATGACCGGCCTTTGCGAAAGTTGCTTAACCTCAGCATTCGCCGACCGGGCGCGATAACCACTGCGCTATCGAGCTCCTCATATATTTATATTACCCATATATGTTTATCAATATTTATATTACTAATGTGTAAAATGTGTTATTTTACACATGAATATGTCCTGTTATCGAGGAGCTCAATGCGCAGTGGTTAACGCGCCTGGTCTGCGAGTGCTGAGGTTAAGCAACTTTCGCAAAGGCCGGTCATCAAATAGGTGACCAAAAATGTATCATCTAGAACTCCTCCGTGCTTCGGAAGGCACGTAAAGCGGTTGGTCCCGGCTGCACACTGCACTGGGCCCGCGTGGTGGTTTATGGCCCGTTCTCCCTATCCATCCATAAGGAAGGCTCGTGCCCCAGCAGTGGGGACGTATATGAGCTGATGATGATGATGATGATATCCTGTTAACTCATACAGAAAGCTCAACCCCTGCGTTAGACAGGGGTTTAGGTACATCAGAAGGTCTAGCAGAGGTATAGGATTTGAACTACGACTTCATGCATTCTACTTGAGCCCCCGAGCTGGTGTCCCTTCGGCTGTCGCTGTCGACTAGCGCATGAAAATATGCCTAATCACGTACACTCATTATTATTGTGTTACAGAATGTAATTATTATTTAAAATGCGCCGACATGCACAAAATTTAAAAAAAACTAAGTCTAGTAAACTGAACCGAAAGGCCCAGCAAACCAAAATAAAACACAGGAAGCCTCTACATATAACTGTATAAAATGTCACTAAAGTTAAATTTTAAGTAGTTTAATTTACTTGCGATTTTCTCTATTTGTATATACTAATATTATAAAGCTGAAGAGTTTGTTTGTTTGTTTGGTTGAACGCGCTAATCTCAGGAACTACTGGTTCGAATTGAATTTTTTTTTTGTGTTGAATAGTCCATTCATTGAGGAAGGCTATAGACTATATTACATCACACTATTACTATTAACGCGGGTGAAACCGCGGGGCACAACTAGTAATAAATACATACGATGCTTAAGGGGGTGCATCGCGGACGCAAAACTGCGAGTTTCAAGTTTCTTTATGATAGCGAGCGAGCGGCGCGTGGCAGTGGTGTGACAACGACGCATGACTACGAATACGCACGCACACTAATATCCGTACAGAGTAGGCTGGTTATTTAATTAGAGCAATGTTTACTTTCGTAAAATCATAGGCGTTTGGGTAAAAAATAAGAAAAGTCTTAATATATTCATATTCATGTTTTTTATTGGAAAAATAAGACAACAGTGATCTGCGGAATATCAATACAAACATTTTGATGTCGGATCATTGTTTCATTTGTGCTATATTTACAAAGTTTCTGAAGAAATAAGTTTTTTGATATCATTATTTTACGTATTGTTTATGCAGTTTCTGGGTATTTGTTTCAAATTCCAAGACAACCATGACCTCGTGAAAGGATCAAGCTAACCTACACTAGTCCTTTTAATGTATAAGACCTATTCAGCGCCTAGCACCAGTGACTTAAAAACACGTAAATTTTCAAATTCCGCGCTGCACCCTCTTAAATTAATAAATATCGTTTATTTGCCTGTTACACTATATGTAGATTATGACAATAACGTTCCAATTTGATCATCAGATTATATCAAAAACAATCTGCTACAATGAATCGTCTGCAATCTCCAAGACGTTCGACCGGCTGTCGCTGGCCCGGAGTTATGGCTGTAACGACTTTCAGTATGCATGTTGTTGGCTACTCGATACGGCACGCATGCATGCTTAGTTCACGGCGTGGAACATACAATGCTCGTGTTCGTTTTTATTTTTTTATATATGCTCTACCTGAGCAGAAGCAGAATCCTGATGTAAGGACGTTGCAAGTTGATTCTTCTCTTCACACCTCGATTAAAGGACCCCATATTGTAGGATGAAGGAAATACGGGAGGGAATTCTATTTTTGGTGGTGCGATAGAGAAATTTCAATTACGAAGAGAAATTAAATTATTATACTCTTTTTTTATTTTTAATCTTAGATCTAGGTTGTATAAAAAATATATAAAAAGTAAAATATAACAAAATATCATACAAAAATACAACTTTTATAAAAACCTACACCTAGAACGCCGCCAGCAGCGGAGCAGCCCCCCAACCGCCTAACACTCTCGCTTTCGATCGCTTTGAAAGCGAGGCCCTCGCCTCGCTTTCTATTATAATATCGAGATATAATATCGAATAATATCGAAAGCTATAGCCTATAGCTTTTGATATTGCTTTCATATTGCTTTCGAAATGACAAGATGACGCCTTCTCCTCGCTTCGCCTTCAAAGCGATCGAAAGCGAGAGCGTTAGGCGGTCGACCCCCAGGACTCAAGCTATCGGCGATTATTATTTCTTGGAAATAGAGTCTACTGACGAATAAGGTTGAGTTATGTATTTACGATACGAAACGAAAAACTCATTTTTTTTAACATTTTGCCATAAAAATTCTCGTTTTAGTTAACGTGATCGAATTGCATATAAAACTCGAAATGAACATCAGATCATTAGAAAATGAAAATAGCTTTAAAAAATACGCTTGTATCATCTATATCTATACTAATAGTATAGTATAAGTATATACAATCCCTATGTAACAGAAAAATAGCTGTCACACGCTGCCACAAATAAATAATAAAACAACCATAACAATAAAAACAGTACTAACAATAATATTAATAATAATGATAAATATTTTATTTAACTAACACCTTTAATGCTTTTATTAGTAGGTACCTAAGCACTATTTATGTAATTAATTTATTGAATACAATTTTATTTTATTTTATTTAACAATACAATGTGTGCTAAACTTACCCGAATTATCATATCACGATTATATTATTGTAATATAATTAGTTTTTTTTTTAAATAACTAAGCGCCCACCTATGTAAACTACCAGACTTGCAACACTCTTTAAACAGGGTCCGTGTACCTATTACTAAGATTTTAGCCCTAAGTCTAATGTTTGTAGCTACATATGCAATAAATAAATAAATAAATAATATTATAAAGAGGAAACCCTTGTATTTTTGTATGTATGTATGTTTGCAACGAATAAACTCAAAAACTACTGGACCGATTTAAAAAACTCTTTCACCATTAGAATGCTACATTAGCGCTGAGTAACATAGGCTATATAAAAAAAGAAAGAAAAAACAAAGAAATAAATGCGGTATGAAGTCCGCCGGGTCAGCTAGTTTTCAATGAAAAGAAAACATATTGTCAATGTAAAATAAAAGCTTAAATTAAATAAATCAGTTGCTCCTACAACATCATCGTGAGTAAATCCCATCAACGAAAAACCCTATTGTCTGCCAACGACCAGTTAAGGCGACCTTCACACCGTAACAGCCAATCCAAATCACGTAAACAGTCCACTCTTCTCAGATATGCTGGTAAGGCCCAAGGATGGTGCCGAGGGAGGCAAGGTCGCAAATCTCCCATCGATTACAGCGAGCCGCACACGCAATTCCCTACCTTGACACAGAAACCAGCGGAGCCCGTGGCCGGCAGCCCAAATTATGTGGGGCAGGACGTGAAAATGTTGTTTTCTGACGGAAATTAACGTTTGAACCGGTAAACCGGCGCTGATTGATAGTGGACTTTGATGTCTACCCGCTGCTGCCCCCCAACCGCCTAACTCTCTCGCTTTCGATCGCTTTGAAGGCAAGGCCCTCGCCTCGCCTTCTAATATAATATCGAATAATATCGAAAGCTATTGTTTATAGCTTTCGATATTGCTTTCATATTCCTTTCGAAATGACAAGATGATGCCTCCTCCTGGCTTCGCCTTCAAAGCGATCGAAAGCGAGAGGGTTAAGCGGTTGGCCCCCTGGTTGGAACATTCCGAGCATCGAAGTTTTGTTTTGTCTTCAATGTGTCTAATGTGCGAGTTTTATTCGCCATTCAATCATGTAAAGGAAAACGATAGTTTGTATGTCATTCAAGCAGCGCCTCCAGGGTGCTACGTGAGAGTCTCATTCGCCATTCAAACACGTTAACGATAACACTATTCTCGTATTCGTTTACGTGATCGAATATCAAGTCAAATTCATACTAAGTACTTATCCTGTAGATATAAGGGAGTGGAATGGTCTCGTAGTCCTATTTCGTGATAGACAAAGTTATTGCGCAATTCGAATTTCGCAAGAATTGCGTGCGAGAAGATTCGATAGCCCACGCTCTAATTTTATAGAACAAAACTTATTTTACTTAACTCTTTATAGGGCAAATTGCGAAATCGCTCTATTTTTTATTTAGTCATTTTTAGTCCTTAGGGATACAAGTGGTCGAAATATAGACCGATTTCGCAACTTGCCCTATAAAGGGTTAAGTTAGAAAAATATTCAAAAAATGTTGTCTTTTGAGCAAATTGAGCAAACGTAATATAACAACTATTTTTGTAGCTTAAAGTTACGCAGAGTAATACGACGAGTTTGCCTTATAACTTTCAACCTATACAATCAAAGCCTTCAACTCTACATGACATTATTATATCAATACATTGACGCTGTGTAGCAATGTATTTATTGTATGTCCAAAATCTAGATCAAAATGTAGCTACAAGAATTTATAGGCTTTCGAAAACAATGCTAAAACAATATCGGAATATTTCTCAGTACATTTACAGCGTTCGTTTTAGTAGGCTTTCGGGCGTAATTGTGGTGCGTACTGGGCATGCGTGGGGCGTGGGCCCTCCTCCCAGTGGCCTGCAACCTGGTTGGCGGCAGCCGCGACCTTCAGCTATCTCTGCATGAATGGGATCTCGGACTATGTATCTACAGTGTCAGGTTTGAACACAGTAAATAGACGTTTAAGGTTATATTTATACATACGGTCCGCTTCATTACACGCTATTGATTTCAGCTATCACTGCATGAATGGGATCTCGCGGTAGGTACATAACCTACAGTGTCAAGTTTAACCTTAAACACATAAATAGTTTGACGTTTAGGTTATACCTATTTAAACATACACCTAATGGTCTGAATACGTATATGGTTATTGATTTCAATTATCGCTGCATGAATGAAAACTTGAGCTCGATGGCGCAGTGGTTAACGTGCCCGGTCATCGGATGAGTGACCAAAAATTTATCATCTCGAGCTCCTCCGTGCTTCGGAAGACACGTTAAGCCGTTGGTCCCGGCGGCATTAGCAGTCGTTGACAACCACCAACCCGCACTGGGCCCGCGTGGTGGTTCATGGCCCGTTCTCCCTATCGATCCATAGGAAGGCTCGTGCCCCAGCAGTGGGGACATAAAATGAGCTGGTGATGATAATGATGATGATGATGAATGGGAACTCGAACTCTATATATCTGCAGTGTCACTTTATGATAGATAGTTTACCTGTTGTGTGTAGGCTGTATTAATTTATGTTCAATTTTACTTAATAAATATGTAACATTTTCTTTTTCCATTCGAAAACGTCTATGAAACGCTTTGTCTCGTTGTAAAGCGAAATGGTCAATTCATTCAGACATTCTCCGATTTAAAAAGTTGGAACTTATATACCTACTCAATAATTTCTTCGTCATCGTCGGAAAATATTAAGTCCGACAAGTCACTCATGATTACGATTAGTAATATTTTACAATATAAATCTATTTTATTTCTTTGCGCCGACCGACAACAAATTTACTCTAACCTCACAAATTTGACATTTTTGACAAATAATAAACACAGAGTTAAGAACCTTAACCCTCCGATTTGGCCGGGTTAAGTATTTGTCGTTTAATTTAAGTAATCAATATTTAGGTACGTTTCTTTTGTCGTTGAAAACTCAGTCTCACAATCATAATAATATATGTATAAACTTACATCTTCTTCTTCTTATGGTGCCGTCTCCTACCGGAGATTGGCGATCATCAAGGCAATCCTGACCTTGTCAGTTGCCGCTCGGAACCAGTGCTCTTGTACTCAGTCCGTACCACTGTCTAAGATTTTTGAGCCATGAGGTTTTACGTTTGCCTGATCTGCGACGTCCTTGTAACTTCCCCTGTACAACTTACATACATTTATACACACTATCACGTCCTTGTGTAGACAGAGCATTGAAATTAGAAATCACCAATTTTGAGAAACTGCCTTGTGGCGTCGAGGTCACGCCTCGACGCCACATTTAGCCTAATTAAAATAGAATTTCGAAGTGGCATAGATAACATCAGTGACAGGTTGCTGATCGCCTGACGTGCCAGTATCTTGGAACTCTTATCCCTTAGTCGGCTCCTTGGACATGCACGGGAAGTTGAAGCTTATAAATTGTTTTTCTTGTTTTGACGGCCGTGGTCGAGTGGCTCGCACGTTGGTTTCTGGTGTTACCATCTCCGAGGTTCGATTCCCGGTCGGATCAAATGAAATTTTCCTATATTTTCTCGGGTCTAGGTGGTTGTGGTAACGATGTTTCTGATTTCCATAACACAAGTGCTTAAGCTACTGCTTTTGGAGTCAGAGCAATGTATGTGATGTTGTCTAATATTTATTTATTTATTACTACTAGTGATCGCCTAGTGGTCGAAATTCGACCGTAATTTTATTAAGGCTGCACGGATTCTATCTTAAGCAATGAAAAATTAAAAAAGATAGAATGTGAGTTTGGATTGGCATTGACAGATTTCGGCCGCTCCTATTCCATTTTTGTAATTTTTGAAAAGAGAATATATACATATATGCGTGTGTGTCAAATACATGGTAGTGTGTGTAATGTTTGTTTTGCTGATTTAATTACCTCGATAAAAACTGCATATTATCCAAGCAACAATTTGGTTTCCGTAGTGGGCGATCTACAGACGATGCAGTGAACTTACTCACAGACTTTATATCGACGAATCTCGATAAAGGTAATAAGTGCTTAGGAATATTCCTTGACCTAGCGAAGGCGTTTGATACCGTTTCAACTCCTATACTTTTACAAAAATTGCATAACATTGGTATCAGGGGTACCCAATTAGACTTACTTAGAGATTATTTGAGTAACAGGTATCAATGCGTTAAGCTAGGTGATTTCGTTAGTGATGATCTGCCCGTGCAATACGGAGTACCACAGGGCAGTATTCTTGGACCGACGTTATTCGTCATTTACGTAAATGACCTTCTTCGCATTAATTTCCCAAATGGGACATTAATATCTTATGCAGATGATACAGCTCTGGTCTTCTCTATGAAAAATTGGGAGGAAACTTTCAAAGCTGCGCAGAAAGGATTTGATGAAGTTATAGGATGGCTGCTTGACAACTCTCTGACACTTAATGTTAACAAAACAAAATATGTAACTTTCGCTATACGAAATACTCCAATTAACAATAACCTACAAATAAAGGTGCATAAATGCGCAAACAACACTGAAAGCGAAGCATGCGCATGCGAACTCCTAGAAAATACTAGTGAAATAAAGTACTTAGGTGTTATAATCGATAGGAATCTCAACTTTAAATCCCACATAAATATGTTAAGTAATCGAATCAGAAAACTTATATACGTATTCAGGACTCTCAGATGTATACTGGAACCAAAACTGTTGAAGCAAATTTATTACGCACTTTGCCAATCTATAACAGGATACTGCATTTCAGCATGGGGAGGTGCCCTCAAAACAACATTGAAGAAGGTAGAAGTTGCTCAAAGAGCTATTTTAAAGGTCTGTACATTCAAACCATTCTTTTTTCTAACGAATGACCTATATTATTTCTGTGAAGTACTAACAGTGCGACAGCTATTTCTACTCAGTATTGTGCTCAAACAACACAGTTATTTGAAATACGATGCTAAACAAATCTCAAATAAAAGAAGAAAATTCGCGGTGTGCGATAAATTAACGGGTATCAGAACTTCTTTTGCAAAAAGAATCGTTTCTTTTCTGGGACCGTACATATACAATAAGTTAAATAAAGTACTTCAAATCTATCCTATGAACATCTATAACTGTAAACATACTATTACTACCTGGCTGCTAAAGCACTCGTATGATGATACTGAGGATATACTAAGAGTAATCTCATAAAACAACTATACATACTAACTTTCAGACACGCACAGACATACACACAAGCACAGACATACACACAAGCACAGACATACAGAACACTTAAACATATGCCTCAGCCTAGCACATTTCTAAAATAAACTGTAATTTCACACTTTCAGATACACATTCACTCTTCACATAATAATTCACTAGTAATATAAGATAAATAGATAATAAGATAATAGTTAAATACATACAATTATCAACGATGATTATTTTGCCGTCTAGCATCAGTTATTTGAAATTGCGTAGAATATATTATTATTATTAAGTTATCTTCTGTTAAATTTCTGGTATCTTTAAATAGGTATATTCATATATCAGCATATTTTTGTAAAAGTTGTATGGTAAATCAAATTGTCTTACTTTCCATTTTTGTGGAATAACATGATTTGTAGGCTTCATTTGTAGTCCGAGGTGGGTGGGGGGGCACCTGACACCGAAGAACAGGTTTTTCCTAGTTTGGTTGAAGGTAGTCTCAATTTTTGTCAACCAGCGTTGCCTTTATACCTAATTTTAACTTATGTCATAAAAATATGTAAACAAAACTTCGCTGTATACTTGATACAAATAAATGATTATTATATATATAATAACTAATAAAGCGGTGCAAAGACAAAGTTTTCCTCGAGATTCATTGTTGGTCTCAATTTAACCCATCAGGGTCCTAGTGCCAGTTTCATTTGCCACTCGATAACGTTAACGAAGACTACAATTTGTATCTCAAAATTTTAACTCTTCTACGAGAAGAGTTAAAATTTTGAGCGCCTCCTGGCGACATACGGTCGCCAGGAGGCGCTGCTTCAATGCCATACAAATTTTCGTTTTCGTAAACGTAATCAAATTAATACGGTTAATAAACATAACTCACACTAGGCTAGGCACTCAGTCAGATAGTTGGCAGCAAATGTAGATAATAATAAGGACGCGTTCCAGTTTGGCGATTTTATAATATCAATGATGATCTCGAAATTAAAAGTGACATGAAATATAAAAAAAAAAAAAAAATGGTTTTTTATGCATAATTTAAAAAAAAATTAACATTCTGCAATCCTTCTCTATATAAACTATAATTACCGCCTTACAAATAAATAAAGAATAAGGTCCGAATAGTTATTCCGTGTTTTGTTCCTGTCATGTAAACATCATTTCAAAATAGAGTAAAAGAGACAAAACACGGAATAACTATTCGGACCTTTGTTTATTTGTAAGGCGGTAAGTGTGCGAAATTTCATACTCCTCCGTCCGCGCAATTTTCGTAAAAAGAGGTACGTAAGTTTTTGCTTTACGTATTAATATATAGAATAGATTTATTGTCAGGTCCAGACCCGTAGGGGAATAAATATATAAACCTTTGTACTCTTATTTAAACACATTTCGCGCACAGAGTAGTGTGAGATTAAGCATAGATATCGGAACCATAGATAGAAGCATAGATATCGGACCTACATATCGGAAAAGATTGCGGAATGATAAAAAACTACGGTCGAATTTCAACTACGGCGCGACCACTAGTACATATAAATTTCCTCATTAAAAGTCTAATAATTCATAACGATAAAATTAATATAAATTTCAAAGCACACAAGATAACCCATTAACCCACATTGAACGAGCATGATGGGTTACGGGCTTTCTTCTCATGATATTCATGTGAAAAGTCCAACAGTGGGTCATTTAACGGCTAATAATGATAAAATTTAGGACTCCTTTTGTGTACTCTTTGTACACTTGACACGACTTCAATGTAACAAAGTATAATGACTCAGCAACTTTGAACACCGCTTTGCATTGCGCCACAATGGCAGCTGTACATTTAATATCATTACCATGATTCATAGCTAAAGCTCTTTCAATCACTGATAATGGATTACCATATTTTTACACACAAATGAAATAGTTAATTTGCAGCTTTCTGACCGAAATGCAAGCCTTGATTTTGTAGATGTATCAGACACTGAATTTATTGGCTGTGGCAATAGAACATTTGTGTATCAAAAAGATAGGTTTATTTATATACACACAAACAAAATCCTTATTATTATTCTAAACAAACTTAAATACAGAACTAACTAAAAAAAAAATAGAAAAAATAATTAGAAAATTAAAAACTAAAGACCTATAAATAAAAGATGTCCTCCAACTGTGGGCTCATGGGAACGGTCCCAAGAATGCTGGCAACATTGCCCCTTTGGATTGCCAAACTAATACGCTGGCAAAGGTAGCTGCCAGCCTTCCTGTTACCAGAGGCCTCAATAAAGCGAGCACTGCTGCTTTGCCTCCGGCCCCCATGGACCCATTGTTTCCACCGCAAACGGAACAAATAAATATTATTATTTTTTAATGCCTTATAAGACAGCCCTTGACCTCGATCTCGCCAGATGGTGAGCGTAGATGAGGTTTACGATGGAGCGAGCTGCCCCAGAAGATGCCTATTAACTCTCGCCTTGAAGGTTTAAGTTTCTAAGTTTTTGGTAACACAGACGATGGCAGAGAATTCCAATCCCTGCCAGTGCGCAGTAAAAATAATGACATGAAACGCTTAGTGCTACATAGTGGAATTTCTACTAGGTGGGGATGATATCCTGCAGTACGTCTGGAGGTTCGGTGGTAAAAGAGCGATGGTGGTATGAACTCGAAAATCTCCCCGGCACACTGTCCGTAGTAAAGTCGGTATAGCTCTGCGTTCCGCCGAGTCAAGTGCGACCAACTGATATTTGTCAGATCCGTCCCAAAGGCGACTGCAGTATTCCATGCACGATCGGATTTGAGCCTTGTACAGGCTAAGGATCTGCTCTGGTGTGAAATACTGCCGCACCTTGATCAGGATGCCCAGCTTTTTATATGAGCTTTGGCCTCGATGGTTGAGCCGAAGTTGAGATTTGCAGTCAACTCCATGCCTAACATCTCATGATCGTAGACAGTTTTAATCTCGTAGCACCGTTACTTACTACCGTACAATTAAGTCTCTTGCTGTCACTTTCGTATGTATTGTGCTAAATAGAAAAGGAAAGACATTTAATTGTGATTAAAACTTAATTGACGTCTCTGAGTAGGGCAGTTAGACATTATTACGTAATGAAAAATATCTATTCAGTTAAGGAATATCAAAGTTGTAGGATTGATATTATATTGTTTTTATTATATTATAATAGTTAACACATAATTGTATTAGTGTATAAATCGTATCATTATGTAAATTAACGTATAATTAATTAAACTATTTCTTGTTCTTTGTTGTACATTCACATTCGCATACCCTGTGTTGGCAAAATAAATGAACTATATTTAAACTATCATCATATTTTGATTTGTAAAATGTAATCTGTGTCGTAGGTGAGAAATGTTATAGAAGGTAAACACCTTTTATATATTTTCGAGAATTTGATTTATAGATCTATGGTCTTACTCCCTCATCTCACTTAGGTTGTGATTTGTTTTTTAAAGGTAACATTGTTCAGTTTGAATTAAGACAGTGAGTTCTTCAGTAGTAGAGAATATCGGGTAAAGAGCACGACCACCTTCGGCTTTACCGTCACTTACCATCAGGTAACTTCAAAACCAGTTTTGAAGTTACCTTTCATGTTGCAAAAACAAAAGAAAGCCTGTGGCTCTCAAAATAAAGTTGTTAATACATAGACGAAATCGGGCGGGCCCTTAGCCCAAGAGAGCGTGTTACCAGCTCGACACACTTAATCCGGCCAACCACAGAGGTCACAACAACTAAAATATAATTGTTGATTGAGCCACAGTTCGTTAGGCACGCTAAACGTTAATTTATTTATGCCGATATAAATATATGCCGATATAAATAGAACATGATATTTTATTTGCAATGCGTCTACAATGTTATAACTCCTGCCATCATCTGCGGAGGTAATGGTAATAAAAAATGGTTGCAGTGAGATGTTTCTGGGTAAAAGCGTTTGATTTTTATGTTTGGCAAACGGCAATTAAGATGTAATGTGAATTGTGGTATTACTGGCAGTAGTTAGATGCATGCATTTTATTTACAACGAGTAATTAAAATAGCGCATAACTCCTACACATATTTAATGATACTAGTGGTCCCCCAGCAGTGGTCGAAATTCGACCGTAATTTTATTAAGGCTGCACGGATTGTGTCCTAAGCAATGAAAAATTAAAAAAGATAGAATGTGAGTTCGGATTGGCATTGACAGATGCCGGCCGCATTAAAGACAAACAATACGTGTGTGTCAAATACATGGTGTGTGAGTAATGTTGTTTTTGTTGATTTATGGTATTTTTAGTGTATAATTTAAAAAAATATTAACATTCAGATAACCTTCTCTACATATATAAACTTTAAGTGTGCGCAATTTTCGTAAAAACGGGTACAAAGCTTTTGCTTCACGTATTAATATATAGATAAATAATATTAAATAATTGATTTTATAATTATTTAGATTCATAAAGTATTACGGAAGGTAATGTTTTATGTCTCTTTTATTCTGATCGATTCATAGTTTTTTTAATTTTGTTTAGCAACTACCATCTTATCTAAGCCTGTTGCCATAAAAACAATGCTAGAAGCGACAGTGTTCTTGGCGCCTAGTGTGAGTTTTGTTTACTATCTGTATTCATTCGATTACGTTTACGAAAACGAAAATTAGTATGGCATTGAAGCAGCGCCTCCTGGCGACATATGAGAAGAACACTTTGCCATACAAATTCTTGTTTTCGTTAACGTAATCGAAAGGCGAATGAAACTCGCAACTTTTTTTTTTTAATATATAAAGGAAGTAAACGAGTAGGCGGGTCACCTGATGGAAAGTAATCGCCACCGCCCATGGACCTAAACTAAAGGAGGCAAAACCAAAGTAATCGCAGATGCGTTGCCTGCCTTGAGGAAGAAGTTGGATCTTGAGGAGGAAGTAGGAATTGGGAGGGGGGAGGGGTGAGAGATGGGCCTCCGGTACTTTTACTTACCAAACGAAACAACAGCAACGAGTGCCATTGTTTCACGCCGATATTCTGTGAGAGGGTGGTATTACGCCGGGCGAGCCTGCCCATTTTGTGCTGCAACGCAGCGTGGCTCTACCACTCAGAAACTAGGCACCCTGACAGTTAATGTCTCCTCTGTAGTTGGGGATTTTGGGTGAAGTTCTACCATCTTCAACTCTATCGTCTCTTATTAAGTATGTATAATCACCGGATTATTTTTGTGCCCACTGCTGGGCTACGAGTCTTCCCTATCGATGTCAACACCATAAAAACATGGTCATAAACTACCACGCGGGCCCGGGCGGTTTGTTGGTTGTTAACTACTGCTTATACAGACGGAACCAACGGCTTAACATGCCTTTCAAAACACGAAAGTCGAAGAACGAACGAAAATAAAATTTAAAAAAATGTATTAATAAATTTATGGTCATCCATCCGATGACCGGCCTTTGCGAAAGTTGCTGCACTTCAACCATCGCAGACTGAACACGTTTACCAGTGCGCCATCGAGCTTCTGAGCTTAGTGAGTCTTACAATTCATCAATATTATTGTATCGCATATAAATCGAAAACAAGAGTACCTACATATATAGGTAAAATACCAATGTCTATACGTGTTTGTACAGTAAGTATACGCAATTATACTTTTTAATAAAACTACATAATTTAAAGGTCATTTTACAAATGGAATAAGATTCCTTATCAACATAATGATGTAGGTACGATAAAATTAGAATAACCAAACCATTCAACAGACTGAAAAGTATTTCCAGCGAATCATAAAATCACGATTAAAAGAACAAAAGTTTACGACGCATTCAACTTTCAAAATAGAATTCTTCAACTTAATAGGTCGAGTGTAGACACTTAAAAGAATAATTAATTGTAACACATAAAATCAAATGTTAGCTTCGTTCTAACACGATTGCGAGGAGCTCTATCCTAATTTGCATTGCTGCTCCACTCCTATTAGTCATAGCGTGATTTAATATACCCTATAGTCTTCCTCAATAAATGGACTATTCAACACAAAAATATTTTTTCGATTCGAACCAGTAAGTTCCTGAGATTAGCGCGTTCAACCAAACAAACAAACAAACTCTTCAGCTTTATAATATTAAGTATAGATTACCGGATGGGTAGCGAAGTTTCGCTCTGAAGCTCCTCTGTGCTTTGAAAAGCACGTAAAGGTGTTGGTCCAGATTGGATTATCAGTCGTTAACAAGTTCCAATCCGCACTGGGCTTCCGTGTAAGCTGTTAGCGCCAGTTGTTGTCTTAAGATGGCAGACGTTTAAATGATACCCTCCAACCCGCATTAGGCCAGTGGTAGTACATAAGACCACATCTTTTCAAAGACTGTTGTTGTTTATGTGAAAAGACTTGAGTCCAATTATGGAACGCTTAAAGGCTTATGATGGATGAATTAAGTGGTGACTTATTATCAAACGTGTTAAATCTATATCTATATATTACTATATTAATCTGTAGGCTCTGTCTATACATGCAATTTTTCTGACAAATTTTGGCATAAATATTTGTTTTATGACTCACTGACACCAATTTTACAATTTTTGAAACTTTTGTCTGTCTGTCTGTCTGTCTGTCTGTCAGTATGTCCTCTAATAACTCAAGAATGGCTTGACCGATCTTGATGAAAATTTGTATGTAGTAAGAACATGAGATTATGCAAATGATAGGCTTTATATGATGTTGGTAAACCTAATAATTATTTTATTTAGCATTCATTGATCCATTATTTTCGCACTAGACGGCTAGTATAAGATATATTTATATTATTTGCATGTATGTAGGGTAGTAGCCACTGTGTTCTACTGAAACCAGTGATTTTTCCTTTAAGGCGCCAACAACCATGAAATAGCGCTCTCATAGCGATCAATGTAAATAGTAAGTGAAAAACGCTATTATTTTAAAATCTAGATGTTTTATAAAAATAAAAGAATAGCGTTATTTTAATAAGTATAATGAATAATGCTAAATTCCATTGACGTACTTTTTTTAATGAAAATGTTAATTATGTAAATCGATGCTGTCTAGAGGTGACTTTTGCTTTTTTTTTCTAATGACGACGTAATTTAAATATTCTGCTTCTTGAAAACAGTTAAATCGTTGCCAATATAGTCTATTATAAGTAACATAATATTTTTCTTGGCGTTGAGTACATGTTGTAAGTATACTTTTTATACAAACCATGCATAATAATGATAATTAAGTATTTCATAGTGTGTGTCAATTAGTATTTCGGAAAACACCATTAACCACTAATTTCTTAGCTAGTTTGTCAATTTCAACACATGGTTGCCTGGAAGAAATTGCTTTTTAGCGATAAGGCCGCCATTTGTACTTCTTCTTGTATTGTCCTCTCTAAGTCTCTTGTATGGTGTACAATAAAGAATATTTTCATTTCATTCCATTTCATTTAATTTCATAAGTAAGCGCATTTCACGGTTGTTGGCGCCTTTATCATTAAAAAAGGGATCAACAACTGAGTATTAACTTTAACAACAATTGCACACAGACCACCTCTCACCACCACTAACTCTCATCCAGTAAAATTTTAATGAAATAATAATAATAATCAACATCTCAAGAGACTTTCGCTGGATGGCTGGATTAAGGGTCAGATACAGAAGGCAACACTCCTGGACACGGCACGTATTGTCAGGAGGTTCCTCACTCTGCAGCCCTGACCACCGGTAGCTTGGGCCCTGCCCCGCTACTGGTGGTACTCTAGGATTAGGTTTTATAATGTTTTATTGTTTTTATATTAAAATATTGTAAAAATCTAGTTTTAAGAAAGAAAATAAATAAAGGAGATAATAATAATAATGCTTTATTTCTCTTCACAATAACTCGTTTAACAATAAATTTGCCTTGTAGATACTAGAATATATAATACTAGAAATCATTTGGCACCGAAAACTGGAGTCGAACATTGCGGCTGTCCAAAAGCAAAGCCTAGCAAGTGCATCTAACTTAATTTTACAGGCGAAGACATCAAACATTTTCTTCTGCCGTTTAGAACACAACTACTTTTTTGTAATTTTCTTGTATTCAATCGATGATTATGACTTGCTTTATTTACTTCACGATATAGTTAAATTGAGTATATGTGTATTTGGACAAGTTTTATGTGCCTTACTAAAGATAGTTTATATTATGTATGGTACCAAATCTAAAATGAAAACCTAGCAAGGTAGCTCTTTAGTCTAGTCCCTTGCTAGGTTTTGATTTTGGACAGCCGATTGGGTTACCTACTGTCTAACACTGGGGCCACTATTCTAAATAGGCTTCTGTAGTTACCTTCTGTACATATTGTTTGTTGCCTGTTATAAATAAATAATAAAATAAAGTTAAATAATAACTTATAGAGGGTGTTTGGTAATATGTGTATAATCCCGAAATATGTTTTTAACTTTACATGGCTATGGCCATGCAACCAAGTATAAAGAACACGGTGGTAAAATGCAAAATCATATTTAAAAATAAATATAAAATAAAAATTAGTTTATTTGTCTCAAACATACAATAAAAAAATTACAACGCACACTGATCAACGTAACGAAGTTTTAATTTTCCATAAAATAAATTATTTTTAAATTATTTATTTTATTAACCCTGACATGTTTTAAGTTCTGTTTCGTTCGCAATGACAGCAACTCAACAAGGAACCCTCATACCGATCCTTTATCGATTACAGACGGCAAACGGACCATAACGCAGTCACAGTCGCACGCGAAATATCAAAACAAATCATACATGACGATCATGAGCGGGGCTCCGGCAGTAAACGGAGAGACGGCTGCTCACGCGATGCCGTTGCCAAGACACAAAATAAGGACAGCCAGAAAGTAAGCTTCATTCAAACGCGTTCGAGCAACGCACACACAGACCTTTTTTTATATTAGAAGGAGGCAAAAGCGCAGGCGGGTCAAAGGAAAGCAATCACCGCCGCCCATGGGGGTGTCCATGGGCGGCAGCAAGACCAGAGGAGTCGTAGATGCGTTGCCGGCCTTTAACACCTTGACTGCCGCAAAACCAGACACAATAGAACATTTATTGTTTGTCGGTCACCGGTGACCACCACGGCGATTAAAGACTTTTTTTTAATGTTAAAAGGAGGCAAACGAGCAGGCGGGTCACCTGATAGAAAGTAATCTCCGCCACCCATGGACATCCGCAAAACCAAAGTAATCGCAGATGCGTTGCCAGCCTTGAGGAGGGAGTAGGAATTGGGAGGGGGGAGGGGTGAGAGATGGGCCTCCGGTACTTTCACTCACCAGACGAAACACAACAGCAACGAGTGCATTGTTTCACGCCGATATTCTGGGAGAGGGTGGTATTACGCCGACTTAAAGTAGGAATAAGCTCGTTTCTTGAAGATCCCTAGAAGTCGTAATGGTCCGGAAATATCGCCGCCGAGAGCTGGTTCCACAGCACTAGTTCGTGGTAAAAAATTACGTGAGAAACGCACAGTAGTAGACCGCCATCCATCAAGATGGTGTGGATGGAAAGACAGTCTATTGCGTGTAGTGCGGTGAAGGTAATCTTCTCACGGACACGGATCTCGGAACAGCCGTGAGATTCTGTAACAAAAACCGCGATCACTTCGATACCAACTCACACTCGTAGCTTGCAAATTCGCCTTTATTACAACACCGTCAAAGTTCATTGTTATTGGCACGTCTTGAGTGAATTCTGTATCGAGTTGGCGGTGATTTTGTTTCAGAATCGCACGGCAGCTCGGAGTAGTCCGTGTGCAGCTGTTGCGAGACGCCCTGTCGGTGAGAAGTGGTCTATGCGCGCGTTGCTCGAACGCGTTGTATGAAGCTCACCTTTTGCATTCTCCTTATTTTGTGGCCAAGATATCGAACATACAGCGCGCCTCCCCCTGCGCTGTGTCTGGCCAAAGGAATGGAAGAATTGTCTTTGCGCTTCAGCCATCTTTGATTTTTTTTTTTATGTTGTTAGTTTACTCATCATTGATATGGTTTTTGTCTCACATATTTCACTTTTGGATAGCTTTTTGTAACAATAACGTCACCATAATAAAAAAATACTGTTACTCTGAAGAAGTGTTGAAAAAATTTCCACAAAATTTACAACCACAATCCACAAATTTCAAAAAAGTTCGTTACACTTACACTGCCAATTATCGTGATGGTCGATTGTGGTGCTCTATCCGACCCTTGCTAATTTATCAACACTATCTACTAAAGTCTTTCTCTTTGTCATTACTCTTGCTGTGTGAGCGCAGAGGGCGAGGGTTTGAATCACCGAATAGGAGTTCAACTCAGCAAATACCAGGCATCGTGGACACTGGAGAGCCCACGCTTTTCTAAAAGGATTTTAGCTTTTAAATCCACCACAAGAACACACCCTAAATCGTATAGTTTGGGATTTTACTATTATAATTGCTCTTGTAATCGAAATCCTGGGTTAGTAACAGTAAGAACTGTATAACGGATACATGAGCTTCGAAATTAATCATATAGTGAAGGTTGATGGTTGATAGTTTGTGTAGTGTGAAAAAAGGTATAAGCGGTCTGCCTTATGTTCACTACTGTTTCTCAATAGTATTGAACCACGTTCTGGCAAAGGATAATACTATTCCTGGTGACATAAAGTGCCGACCAGTTAAAGCGACTTTAGTTTGAAAGCCCATAAAAAATGTAACGGCGTTGCCACCTGTCGTGTTAGCTCATAAAATTAAGAAGCTTTTCAAACCATTTTGCGTTGTTTGAATAGCGTCGACTTGTGTTGTCTAATATAAAAAAGCAACACACTGACTGAAGGACGGACTTATCACGAAATCTTGGGAACAGTAAAGCTGCTAGTTGTAAGTAGAAATTTTGCAGAAAGCTCCTAATAAAGTTTTGCAGTATATAGATGCTTAGGGGCCTCCTTTGCGAAAATGTGGACAACCGCTAAGATGAGACTTTTTAAAATCCTGTCGGAACTTTTTTGAGACTTATTTCATTTCGGTTTACGTATGCATTTACCGAGATATTTAAACATGGAATATTAAAGAAATGTCATATGTGCCATGTGTACTCGTACTTGAAGCGGATGTTGCCACATGTAAAGGAACAAACCTTTATATTAATTTTTTATTATAACATTTTACTGGTGAGCACTTGGCTTTTATCTCACCAGATGTTAAGTGATGATAAGGCCGAAGGTGGAAACGCACTTCGCCCGGATTCCTCAACTACTGAGGCACTGGCTATCTTATCTCTAGCTGCCGGAACACAACAATGCTACAAACATTGATGTTATGGCGATATATTTTAGATAAGATGGATAGCTAGACAGACGGGCTAACATGCTCTACCACCAACCAAATCGAGTACACAAACATGTATCCCCCGCTGGAAATCGAATCCGGGACCTCTGGGTTTAAACCGGTGGCCTTAACTAGACCACAGAGGCGATAATTTTTTAAAATATTTTTAACGTTTTTGAAGTTTAAATCTCAAAATTATGTTGCATTATTTGACATATAAGAATGTCATTACGACTTTGTTTTGGAATTAACAGATTTTCTCCTCTTCTATTGTTTTTTTAATGTTTGAAACAATGTTAAGACGGGTTTTTGGGTTAGGCCCCCGGTGTGTGATGCCCCGTGGTGGAGGCACCCGATTTTCAATTAAGTTATAACAGCCGATTTTGTCGTAATAAAAGTTATTTGTACCAAATACAGTCAGCGACAAAGTGTTTCTGAACTAAATAAGTAATTTAATTTCACTGTGAAATTTCATGTTTATGATTATTATGAGTATGATGCGTTACAGGTATTATCTGATAATGTAGTTATGATTATGTAAATCATCCTAACATTTAACTTTTGAGTTTTCTATTAGGATCTGTGATTTTGCACGTTAATGTTGTTTATTTTACTTGATGTACTTGTAACATTCTCGTATATTAGGTATACATACATTTCCTCTTTAGGGACTTCATCTACATATAAAATTTAACAAACTAAATCTCACACTGCTACGTGTGTACAAACACGAAGTTTTCGCTTCACTTATTAATATAGTAGATATAGTTTTCATGAGTTTAGTTTTAAGTAGTTTAATTTAATATGTATAGTTATTGTGTGTATGTGTAGATAAATTAATTAATACAATAAAAAGAATCTTAAAGATTTCTAAATTAAAGATCATTGGTGACATTCAAAATCGCACCCCGGCTCACCGCGTGGTGCGACTCACCACAGTTTAGCATAAGCTATAGTCCATATAAACGTATCCAGTGTTTTGGATTCTTGCCTATTCCGTGCTTACTTGGCTGGGGTTCGGCGCGGTGTAGCATAAATTATCCGTTAGACGCGACATTTTCATATTATTCAAGTTGAAGCTAGAGATACTTGTAGAGCAGGGACATTTAACGAATTTGCCGCCTTTTATGTATACCTTAAAAGCCTACTTAGTATTTCACGAAACAATAGATGCTCAGCCCCTTAGACAAGCTTAACGCTAATAGAATAGAAATTAAACAGATTGATGTACGGAATTGACATAAGTCAACGATACGTATAAATGACGTATATGCCAATCCCATAAACAGACCTTTTTGGTATGTGATCCCACACAATAATCATTATATTTAATTTCTATTTTATTAGCGTTATGCCACTTGTCTAAGGGGGCTGATCTCCCAAGTAGGTGTACAGTTCCTCCAAATAAAAAATAGTAATAAGCTATTGACACTTTGTAAGCCTTGCAGTGATGTCACGATTCGTTAAAATTGCAGCCATCGGTAGTGCCGCCCATAGTTTTGCCATCAGAGAAAAAGTATTTACAAATGTTGGAATGTCACATTTGAACATGTTTTTATTTTTAATACACTTCTCAATATTTAAAACAACATAGTAATTTTTTTTTAAATAAGTAGGTACACTGTACACGTACTTTATAATAGCGTCTTATAACGTTTATAAAATGGAATGAAACTATAACAATCTTGATTTTGTATAAGTATTTAACAGGATCTGTTACGTTTAATTTATGAGTTACTAACAAGTAGGTTACACGTAAAGCTACGTAGCCGCAGTTCTATTTCAGGGTAGAAATAATCTTTCATACTTTTATTGAGTAAACGGTTCTGTTAAGTGCTGTGTTTCTGGCACACAAATATGTCGTTAATTACTTCAATCGTTTTTCTTTTCGGTTGAAATTAAATTAGTTACTAATTAGTATTATTTTTGAAAAGTCGTGTAGTCTGGCACAGCAGATTCAGTGATTTGATAGTGATAAAATAGATATAGAACACAGATTTTTTAAGGAAGATTCTATTAGATCTTCCAAGAAGTTCGGAAGTGTGAATTGCCAAAAAAACCAACGCAAACCTTTTCGAACGAGAAGAATATTCTGAAAAGTTTACAGCTGTGCAAAACTACGAATATGGTCAGACGCTACTACATACCGGCTCCAGGATGCCAGCCATAGGCACGGTGACCGTGTCCTCGCCGCCCGCCGCCACCAGCTTCTCCAGAACCTTGAGGGTCTGTTCCACGGCGGGCCACTCGCCCTTCTGCGCCAGCACCAGGACCTTCGCGGCCACTTCCCGCATGTTGATCCCTGCACTAGGCGGCTTCGGGACCACCTCCCCATTACCCTCCTTAATTTCCTTCTTATCCCCATTGTTGGAAGATGTCTCATCTTTGTCATCAAGTTTGGCCGGCACAATTTTGTCCTCGTCGACGATCTTCTTTGGCGGGCCCTTGCCGGGTTTCTTGCCGCCGGGGGCCTGCGACATCCTCACTCGTTACCTCATCAATCCTGAGCACTGCACTGCACTTACATGGTGGTGTTAGTCGGTGGACGGCCGGGCCATGACTGCGGCACGGCGTGGCCCCAGCCTGCTCGCATGATTCGGGTAAATAAACGCGCCGCGCCGCTCGCCGGATTTACAAACAAACTTCCAAGCGATGTCTCAGAATGTCTCGTGCCCATGCATTGACCCATTTTTTGGAACCCCCCATTACCAAGATTGTATGGTGATTTGCATATTTTCAAGTTTTTCATTCATAACGTTAACAATTTAATTTGATGCCGGAGTAATTTGCTTAAGCTTATCTTTCTGGCACACTTCGAAAGTTATTTGTGGCTGTTGTTGGTGCACTCCTGCTGGACTTCTCAATTTATTTTCAGTAATTTAAAGTCACTCAAATTAGGATACACTTGCAACAGCTTTTTCAAACACGTTTAAAGAAAAAAATTTAAAAATGTTTAAATTTTTATATGAGTTGTATTTAAAACAAATTTATGTTTTTAAAAATAGTAAAATGTACTTTTATAAAGAATAGAGTCAACCTCTTTACCATTCTGTTCCCAGTTTTTTTTTACTGTAAGTAATCAGTCCGCCAGCAGATTTAGTTCTGTTAATGAAAAGCACTCGGCCCTATATCCAGAGGTCTGGAGTTCTGTTCCCAGTTTGGGCAAAGTGTGATTAGTATTTTTTAGATCATGGGATTGCGATCTTCAACCCACATTTATTGTTCAAGTGTCTCACTTTTGTCACATATGACTTTCTGGTTTAAGACAAAATTGCAGAAGCTTTTGATACTCCTATCAGCAGCTTTTGAGCCATCGACACCTTTGTTTTTTTTTTAATAATGGGTATTTTTGTATCTTCGCGTGCAAATTATTGTAATTAATGTATGAATGAGGAGGTTGGTAGTGCAGTGGTTAACGACTGCGATGGCTGCAACTAACCACCTTTCACAAAAGCCGGTCTTCAGATGGGTGACCCATACTATCTCGAGGTCCTTCTTGCTTTGGAAGGCACGTAAAGCCGTCAATCCCGGCTGCATTAGCAGTCGTTAACAACCACCAATCCTGGGCCCGCGTGGTGGTTTATGGCACGTTGTTTTTTTACATAAAGATAAAAATGTATAATTGTCTGCGGGCCGCCTGCTTAGCACCTTGGCCTCAATTAATACTGGACTGCATCTATTAAAATTCTTCCTTAATACAGTTTTTCTTTTAGCGGGCAATTTAACGTTTCCATTTTTCTTTAACCAAACGACTTCATGCCACTTAATCAACGTCACGAGAAACTCCACAATGCTAATATTCTTAATTACATATGTAATTCTGTAATTTTAATATTATAATGATAACTTTGTTTCGCCTCGCTGGTCGAGTGGCACAGCGTTCGACCCAAAATCTGAAGGTCCTGGGTTCAACTCTCAATCATCATCATCATCATCATCATCATCTCAGACAAAAGACGTCCACTGCTGGACAAAGGCCTCCCCCAAGGATCTCCACAACGACCGGTTTTGTGCTGCCCGCATCCAGCGACTTCCTGCGACCTTCACCAGATCGTAACTCTCAATAAGGCAAAGTATTTCTCAAATTTTTCGATGCATAATCCGGGTTTGTGATCATCAACTCGCATTGGCCAGCGCGGTGATAGCTATCACCCATCAATTGTAGCGATACGATAAAGGCCTTTTAGCAGTGGTATGCTTAACCTTTTCTTTTATTTCACATATTTTTGTTAGTAAGGGACGATAAGGCCGAAGATGAAAGTACTCTTCATCCGGAAACCACAATTACCTGATTAAATGATAATTTACTCTTATTTGACGGAACACAACAATGCCACTAACATTTCTGTTATGGTGACAGATTTAGATTAGATGGTGGTAGCTGGCCAGGCGGACTTAAAACAAACGTTATAGATCCTATAGATCCATCCATGCCTCTATTAATGATTTTATTGTTTTCTCTTTTGTTCTCGGTATCTGGTTGTAGAGTTAACAGGGACGATGAAAAAGTTGATGATGATGATGAATTCCTGTGATCCCTCATCAGGGACATAGGGCTCGCAATAGGGAATTCCATGCGTCGCGGTCTTGTGCTGAGGCTTCGAGGTCCCACCAGTGCTACCAATCACTGCGATCTCCTCCGATCTCGAACGACCGACTCTAGGTAGTGCGGGGTCGGCCTGGTCTTCTGCTACCAGTCTCGTGTCACTCCAACGCTTGCTTGGATATATGGCTATCCGACCTTCGCAACACATGCCCGATCCAGCGCCATAAGCAATGTTGATTGCAATAAAATTTTGTTAGTATGATTTAGTAGAATTACAAGTATATTATCAATTATGTTAATTAGTTATTATATTGTATGATGTCAACTATACTTTTAGATGTGTTATTTATAGGATCATGACCAAAACAACCATTTTCTATAATCAAGCAAATAATTATATTAAATTAACTAAATTGCATTTCAAATAATAATATGTCAATGTGCCAGAACTAAGACCTGCATTAAAAATATTGCAAGTGACCAAATATTAATTACTTAAAATGTCGTAGGTGTCAAAACTTCTACAAATATGTTTGCAACGAAACAAAATATGCATGAGCTTCATCATTCGAATTGCCACGGTAATATTCTATTAACCCCACGTCTCTGGTAAAGAGATGTGTTGACCAATGTCAAATGTCTATAAACTAAATATGGAGAGTCGATTTGCTTCCAGTTTTTTTTACTTTAAGTTCTGGGAAACATCAATGTCTCCGCATTGTATGCAATTTACGTTTACCCTGTTGTTACAAAACGTGGTCTTAAGTTATACCTGGTTAAAAAACTAATGCTGTCTTTACCATGTTTTGTAATCAGGGTTTCAGTGGTACCGGTTAAAAATAAAACATCAGGAAAAAATATTCGGAAACTTTTTCGAATTGTAATTTGTCCACATCAAAATTTACAAAAACCACAGTCTACTTAAAATAAAAGCTTGACTATTTTAAAGTAAACCTTGACTGTTTGAATGTTAAGATCGGATTTTGAGGACGTACCTAGTTGTCGACATTGAATAAGGCTCCTTTGGCTTACAAAGTAAAAGTAGATAGCGTTGATAAGTTTGAACGGGTCAGACAGAGCCACGATACCTAATTCGAATAATTAGGGGGAGGACATTTTCCTAGCAGCAGAAAAATAAAGGTTACATAAGAAATAAAAATCCGTATCGTATAACTTTAATTAAAAAGAATCATCTTTATGTGATTCAATACAAAATCGCTACGATTGACAAGAATTAATATTACCCCGTAGTAGGCGAATGCGTTTTAGATGTAGATTCAAGCCAGTATCTAAATGCGTCTGCAAAGTATTATGATCAGCATGGTTGCAAGAGTAGAAGTGTCTTGTATTATAATGTATTGTCTATTGTACATTCGTCATCATCATTGATTGGATTGCCCTGTTCCAAATCTTATTTGGGGTCGGTAAAAGATGTTTTTTTATCCGTTTTTATCTTTTGACACCAACTTACCTCTTTATTCCGTGAATAAGGATTTCAACTTACTGATTTTGAAATCTGAATCTGAAATTTTATGTAATATGAAATAAAATATTACTTGGATTATTGGATTTTAGTTATATTTGAAACCGTACTAATTAAATAAATAAATATAAAAATGTTTTGTTTAATATTTCTATAAATTGCTATTGGGTGCATTATCATTAAGATATAATTAAAATCTTGATTTTATATACAATAAATAAAATAAAAATAAAATTTGGCAGTTTGTGGTGTCGAGGTGCAGTCGTGTGTACGATAAAGACAAAAAAGGACAGCACTACACTTTGATCCTCAACGAATGATTGGATAAGCGGATCTGAAGTGACGGTAGCTGGGCAGAATGGTATTACACCGTTTGAGAACGGTGGTGGTAAGCCACTAGTCCAAAGTGGCGGTTGAACAATATTGAAATATGTGCTATCTTTATATATCAGCTCGAGCGCGCGAATACCAGACACAATAGAATTTTAATTGTTATCGGCCACCTGGTGATCGATTGACGCTCAAGGGGTTAAAAAAATCTTCTGTGCGTGTGTATGTTATTGAACTCCTTCTAAACGGCTGGACCGGTTTGGATGAAATATTCTGTGTGTGTTCAAGTGGATTCGAGAATGGTTTAGATTTACAATTGGACCTGGTAGGTGGCGCTACTATAGGGGTCCATCATAGGATACGGGTGATCTTAAGCGGACGAATAGTTTGTTTGTTTTGTTGTCATGGAAACTGTCAAAGCGGCACGAAGTCCGCCGGTCAGCTAGTAATATATAAATCATCTTTGTTTGTATTTTTTAATTCCTTAAGAGATCTTACCCAGGAAAAAAAAATAGGAAAGAATATAAAACAAAAAGGTCAAGATAAGACGATAAGGCCAAAGATCGAAGCGCACTTCACCCGATATCCTTAAATATTGAGGCACTGGTTATATTATATGTTACTGTCGGAATACACACACAACAGTGCTATTAACATTGTTATGTTATTTTCATCTAAGTAGTAAATGCCTACTCTGTGCTTCCGCTGAAGAAATCCTCCAAAGAGGTTTCCCTCCAGGTCGGCGTAGGTCATGTCTAAGGAACAGCTAACTGCACGTTACAGTCCATGGTCAAAGCCTTTGTATTCTCCTGGTATCTGATCATGAATCGAGGCCGCGGAGTCGCCCGCCGGAAGTGGCGCGTGGGGCTCACGCGACCACCACCCCGCCGCGATCGCCCCCGCGCCCCCACGCCCCCGCCGCCCCCAGCCCTTGTGACGAAACATGCAAATTCCCCCGACCTCCTAAGGCCACGATATAGATCGTTTGGAAAATGCGTTCGAAATGGTGTTTTTCCGCCTCCCAAATTTCTTGCAAACAAGGTCGAGGGTTGAAGGATCGCGCTGTTGACGCATTCAGTGATGGTTGACTCATTTTGACAGAGCCTAAGTGAAAATATGGAAAGTTCCTTATTTATTTATTGGGCAGTCAACTAAAACATATGCCACAGAGTGAATGCAAGGCCTAATCAGTACTGTTTTCGATTATCGACTTAGAACTACAATAATTATGAGAATAGATAAATATAGAGCGATGGGTGTGATTTTAAACGTCTCTGTGGTCTGGTAGGTAAGTCCTCCGGTCTCAGACCCAGCGGTACCGGGTTACGTTTTCCAGAGCGGGGTACTTTTTTGTACTCGGTTTGATTGGTGGTTCTACCTTGGTCACTTAGACTAATACCACCAATTTTTTTTTTTCTTTTACACAGCTTTTTTACACCTTTATACAACCAAACCATTTTTTTCTTAGGATGTATCTAGAATCTATTTCTTATATACTAAATGCACCGTAATATGATAACGTATGTATCTAAGTACACGCAAAAGACGAGTGAGCATTTTGTCTAATGATTGATCGTAATAAGTACCTCTATTCCTAGATACATTGAGATTAAGTGGCTTTGTCAGTCAATAAATTAATTGATTGAAATGGCAAAATTAACAGATACTATAAGAAAACTTTGCAAATTATATGAATTATTGATTTTTTTTCAATCAATCAATCATTTATTAGTTCATAGTATTATTAGTTCATAGTAGTATTTGTGGATTCAGTGTTCTGATCCATGATAAATCTATCAACTACTGAATTAACATGAATTCGATCGTATGACGTACGTACGACGGCACAGTTCCTCTGAACAAACCACTAGAATTTACTGTACTGCAAGCAGGAACAATTAATTATTATTTTATTATTTATTTCATTATAGTCTATACTTTCCCGTATTCGTATTACTATTATTATTCAACAATAATCTGTAAACCGCTAGTTCAAAAAATACTTTGACAGTACAGCGCCATCTAGCGATGTATGAAGATATCTCAAAGTAACTAAAGATACACCCAACTTCTTTCTTTACTCTTTCTTAATCCTTAAGATAATTTTAGAAAAGTTTGATGTCTCCGCGGCTGCATTCGATGCTGTTACGATCATGTAAGCCAAGCGACTTCCGCAATGCGGGTCACCAGATGGGTGATCGAATTAAAATCTATCGAGCTCCTCCATGTTTCGGAAGGCACGTTTTGATTTGCTGTTGATCCCGGTTGTTGTTATAAAATGACAGTCGTTAATAAACAACAACCAGCATTGGGCCAGCGTGGTGACACTACCGGTACACATTTTCTCTCCTTCCTATGACATGGGGTCCTTCCAATGAGGCGTGAAGAGGCACCTTGTGGGCCAGCAGAGTGAGGGTGCACGCTGCACCAGTAGTTTTCGCGTCTAGACTCCATTTCCACTTAACGTTCATGTGGATTGGCGGGAAGTGAGCTATTAGGGCTATATTTCGCAGTTCCCGCAAGAATCAAAGCATTGAAAATGAATACAAAAATTTACGAAAAAAAAAACATTTTATTTTAAATACATTTTATTTTAAATACACAATTCCAACTTGAATGCACTTCTCGCCTGCATCCGCATATTTTAACACTATTACCATGACGATCGGTCAATAATCAAAACGGAAATACCCGTTTTGCTACAATACCAAATTAACCGATTTTTTAAATTTCTTCGCCATTTTGTAGCTAAACTTATTAGTTTAGCTACAAAATGGCGAAGAAATTTAAAAAATCGGTTAATTTAGGTAGGTAGGTAGGTAGGGTATTCCCTAGGACCCTTTTTTTAATTTTTTCTTAAGTCGGTTTTTTTTTTTAATATTTTCAATTTAGTATACAAACACCCCCCAAAAATCCCCGTTTTTTTTACATTTTTTAAAATTCCAAAAAAAGTTTTTAGTTAATTTCAAAATTTAAACGTTCACACGTGTCTTGATAAATTCCTCAACTCTTGGTACTATTTTCATCTCGATTCTCCCAAAATTCTCGGAGCTATGGCCATAAATACGTCTCAGGCGGTTTGCATCTGATAACTATTTTCAATGGTAAAACATGCCCTTTTCCTTCATTTGCTTTTGTTCGCGGAGGGGGTTTATAGGCCGGTTATATAATATCGCAAGGTGGCTGGCAAGAGCTGTATGAGAGTAACCGCGGATCGTACTCAATAGCGTGCACTTGGAGAAGCATATGTCCCGTAGTGAACTACTTAAGGTTGATAATAGGATATAAGGTACGAAATACGTTATACGTATGTTTTGTCTTCCCTCACGTCAAAAGTAAATAACAACTGTCGGCCTAGTGCCAATGGCAATGAAACAGTAGTCCTGATAAAAAACGACTCAATACTCTTATTTTTATTGCACACCATAATGTTACAAAGTTGTTATAATTTAAGTACCGGTTCATTATGGGCCCTGTCGGGCACAGCAGGGAAGACTTTTTCCAATTAATTTTAAAGCAAATTAGTTTATATTCTTATATTTTTATTTATCATATTATATTTTTTTAAATGTTTATCTAAATTATTTGATATTTGAGTTTTATATTTTTTATTTTTATAAATGTTTGTGTTTTAAATATTCTGATATATTATAATAACACCTTATCTTATAAGTTATGCTTTTAACTTGTTTGTAAAATGTTTATCATGTTTATTTGTTAACGTGATCGAATGGCGGATAAAACTCGCGCTAGGCAGCCAGCTCATCATGATTTTATTGACAGAGATAAAAAGTAAAAGGTCCAAGTGTGGCAATAGGTTACATTTACGGCACAATAATATCTTTTGTGACAGTCTGAGTCGGAAACGCGTGCGACGCTATGAACACTATAAAATTATATCATATTCATAAATGTTCAAATAATTTTTAACGCAAATTTTGTTGCGAACAAATTACAAAAACAAATGTAAATAGCTTGCTTACTTCTTAACTGATCTTTAATATTTGTAAAAATATTATGATCGGATGTTAGTGACGGTAGTTGTTGACATTGAATGGGCGCCTTTGGCTTTCAAAGTAAAATGTGTTGAATAATTTCGGCGGGCTGGTTAGAACCACGATAGCTCAATTGGAATGGAAGAGCACCTGACCCGGAATGTCAGAAGGGTGCAGGTTCAAATCCTGCTCGTAGAAAATTTTTCAACATTTGTTTTTGTTTTTTTTTATAATATCATATTCATTTATTGAACGCGCGAACAATAATACCAGTTATCTACGAGACGATAGCAATACTACATAACCAGTGTAAATGAAAGATAAAACTGATTATTCCTGTTTTAGTACAACAGTTGATGCTACAAGTGGAGTCGCAGCGCAGTAGTGCGGTGTCGCTCGAGTAATCAACTTGTGAGTGCAGATAAAATGTGGATTAAAAGTGTTTGCAATGTGACGCGATCGCTAAATGGGACTATTAATTTAAGGTCTGTACAAATCTGTTGATGTTACAACGTTTTTATTGCATAATTATCATTTAACCCCTTGAGCGTCGATCGACCAGATAACAATTAAAAATCTATTATGTCTGGTACTCCCGTGCTTGAGCTCATAATGTACATAATATGTTACTTATCATAAACTTAATTTCTAAGTTAAATCAAGAATGATGTGTCACTAATAATGGAGCGCATATCAGAACTTATCGCCCAATATATAAGAAAGTTTAATGTGTGTTCTGCAAGTGTACTTACCTGATTTTATAAATAAATATCATAGAGTCATATAAAGAGCACTCCCCAGTGCTCTTTATATGACTATATGATATATCTTATCAGTCACAACAATAAAAAAAGAGAGGACTCTTTGTTATTCTTGCTAATTATAATAACTATTTAGTTACAGTGCAATTGTTGTTATTTTGATAATATTTAATATGAGACCGTATCATTCTAGAATCTAGATTGATAGTCTTAACAACAAATTGACTCTTATATTTTATAATCAAATAATATGATGTGATGACAAAGACAATTGACTAACAGAATATCATTAGTAAATAACTTTTCTTATAAAAAATACTTTTATGCTAATAAATTCTATCGTTGCATAAATCAATGTACTTTTCTTATATATCTGTCTATATATCTATATAAGACTCAATAATATTTAATAAAAGTGATAGGAAAAATGCTTTGTTGTTGTTTTTGTTGCGCTGACGTGACATTTGTAATGTGTGTGATAGATAAGATATGTCTTGTAGCGTTTTATTTATCTGCCGGAGTTATTATAACATATGAAAGAGATATTTATATAAAATACATTTCACTCTCACTTCACATTTCACTGTATTTTATATAAATATTTAATTCAGCTTAAGTGTAGCAATTAACACTTAAAAAATAAAAAGTTAAAATATGAAAGAGATGTTTGTAAATACTCAAATGTACGTATTTTTATTAATCTTTAATGTATAGTGAAATCTTAACAAAGCGGCTGCCTCAGGCGATACTCTAAACCATAACCTTTCGCAACCGTCATTTTTCAAGCATTTTGAACTAAGTATGTAAGGTTTTATTTATTAATTCTATATTTGGGTAACCAACAAAGCAATTAAACAAAAACATGCTAAATTAAACATAAATTGCAGTTTACAAATAAAATAGTAACGTCTTACTTAGGCTACATGCATACAATATAATTATTATGGTTCTATCTTGTTAACAGACGCCTTAAGACTTAGAAACTGTTAATAAAGACTAATAGCAAAGTTAAGTTAAGATCGTTATTCATTTTCATTTTTATATTTTCATTTTCATTTTCAAAATAGCTTGTTTTTCATAGATCAATTCGTCTACTTCACGCGGCTCCATCGGAAAGTTATTTGCAGCACCCGGGCTCCGAACCCCTGACCCACATCTCTCTATCAGAGCAGCTGGTGCAGACAGCCAACCGGTATCCTAACAGAGTAGCATTGAGATCAGTGTACGAGGACCAGTCGCTGACTTATGATCAGCTGTTGACTCAGGTAAGCTCCACGACTGAATTAAAAAAAAACCATCATAATTAATCACAACACAACCAGAAGCATCTAAGTACTAGGTCCCATTCATGCTGAAAAGAGGTTGATGTTGATGTTTACAGCATTACCGGGACTTCAAAGGTGGCGAGAGCAAGCTTCAAGCCGCACCTAGCGGCTTTCTAGAGGGCAATACCTATCTAGTAGCTTACGCGTGTCCGGGGTCCCCTACTAGATTTACCTAGGAAATTGGATCAGAATCGGGAGCGGGCCGTAAGGTGCATTTGCAGCCTATGGTTTTAAGTAACGATAATAAACCCTTTCCCCGAGAAGTCACTAAGCTAACTGCAGAAATCACCAAAACCTTAACATCTACATATAAATACATAATGTATGTTTCCAGGCAGATGCGTTGGGCTGCGCTCTGAGAGCTCAGGGTCTGGAGAAGGGTGACCGACTGGGCATCTGGTCTCACAACACTGCGGCCTGGGTTGTGGCGCTGGTTGCAGCTGCTAGAGCGGGTATTATATCAGTGAGTACTGCCTTCAACAACATTACCAGCTCATATCACGTTCCCACAGCTGGGGCACGAGCCTTCCTTATAGGTGGAAACAACAGGGAGATTATAACCTATTGGTCCATAAAACCAACACGTGGGCCCAGTGCGGATTGGTGGTAGTTATGATTGCTAATGCAACCGGCACCAATGGCTTGACGTGATTCTATAGAACGGGGAAGCTTGGGATGATAAATGTTTGGTCACCCATGACCGGCTATTGTGAAAGTTGTCTAACTTTAGCAATTGCAGAATGAGCGCATTTACCACTGCGCCATCGAGCTCATCCTCCTTAAATAATACCTTTATCATTGTTAAATCGTCTCAGTTGAAATTTGCCTTGCTCTTTCCAGGTATTAATTAATCCAGTATATGAAAAGTCTGAACTAAGTTACTGCCTTCATAAAACGGGAGTGAAGAGTCTCTTAATTAGTGAAAACTTACCGACAAGGAATTATTATGGGAAACTTTGCGAACTTATACCAGGACTGCAAAGCGCGAAGCCAGGTTCCATATCCTCTGAATTGTTTCCTGAGTTAACCTCTATAGTGACAGCTAGTAAAGATAAATTCGAGTGAGTAAATTGTCTCGTTTTAATGTTGCTTTGATATGCTACTGAGCGAGAATATGGCACGCCTATTAACCGTTACAATTTGATAAAATTCCAGTGGTACTTTCAATTTCGACTCACTGCTAGAAGACTACGCTCGGCAGGACGCTTCGAAGTACAGCAAAGAGGTGAAGCCCGAAGACGGCAGCATTATTTATTTCACCTCAGGCAGCACTGGTGAGTTAATCCTAATAACCAAACCTAATTACCAAAGGCAAAATAGAAACGGATCAGGGGCGGTGCACTCCATAACCTTCAGCCTATAAGCGTCCTTCTACTTCCCACATAAATACTTGCAGAGATCGGGTCATTACCACCTGCGGTTAGGTTTTAATGACAGACATCTATACACAATGAGCAGTTCCAATGGATAACCGTTCATGCCGTATCACAGAGATACCTGATATTTAATTTATTTAATAGAACGATGATTGTATTTGTCGAGAGAGAAGATTTATGATCTTTGTTACTGATAAAGTTATTTGAATTTCATCATCAATTTATGTGTCTCTATACATCGCATTGTCTTACAGGTCACCCAAAAGCTGTTCTGGACTCAAACTTCAGCCTAGTCAACAACGTCTACTTTATTGGCAAGCGCATGACGTTTAACGAGACACATCATAACGTTGCTATTCAGGTTAGTTCAACTAGTTACATACCCGAGAGCCTACCAAGCTCTTACTCTAAACCAAAGTTGGTTCAATTATTACAACTAGGAAACCCATGTAGTGATAATGAACAATTATAAACCCTGCTAAGCGGGAGTCGTTCAGTGTTTCGTCCCATGGCTCTTTCGACAAAATGTCTCTGTCTTTTTGGTTATTGTGTTCATGGTTAAATTTTATTTCTATGTGTAGTCATCGCTGTTCCATGCGCTACCGCTGGGGTCGATGGTCACCCTGCTAAGTGGCTTTAGCCACAGCTCTACGGCCGTCCTTGTTAAGTTAATGACAAATACCTATGATTAATTATTTATCTCTGTTGTAGAGCCCGCTGTTCCATGCGCTGGGGTCGATAGTGACCCTGCTGAGCGGGTTCAGCCATGGCTCCACGGTCACCCTAACGTCGCCCACCTATAACGTCACTGCCAACGTCAATGCCATCTATTCAGAAAAGTAAGAATTTGTAACTGTAGGTAAGGTAGTGTTCGACACTTTAAGCAGTGTTCAACACAATTTTTGCCGCCAAAAAATAAAATAGATATTAATTGAAAATTTACGGGATGATGCTAGGAAACAGGTGATATGTATTAAATTCTTTATATGGACTAAAATCAGTTCATCATCATCATCATCAGCTCATATATGTCCCCACTGCTGGGGCACGAGCCTTCCCTTATGGATGGATAGGGAGAACGGGCCATGAACCACCACGCGGGCCCAGTGCGGATTGGTGGTTGTTAACGACTGTTAATGCAGCCGGGACCAACGGCTTAACGTGCCTTCCGAAGCACGGAGAAGCATCCGATGACCGGCCTTAGCGAAAGTTGCTTAACCTCAGCACTCGCAGACCGGGCGCGTTAACCACTGCGCCATCGAGCTCCTCATAATCTTTATTGGTGTAATATAGTTGAAAAACTAATCTCAATCGTTTTTAGTTTTTAAGTTGTGTCATAGCTGTCGGTCTTCCTATAAATAAGTAAATCTCTATCACCCTCATGAACTTTTTCTTATTTATTACAGCTTGAGAAGGCTGGACCCAGGTCGGGCAAAATGTGTTTCAGTTTTTCCTATTTGTGATCGCCCGGATTTGTGATTAACTCGATTTCACTGACTCGATCGATTTCACAGGCCTTCGCCTTTCATTGAAAGAGTGTACAATACAGGATAGTAGTTTATTAAAAAAAGTAAACCTGAGAATATAATAGAATAGAATATTTAATTAAAATATAATAATATTTAATTCATTTAATTAAATAATATAAATAAAAATTAATATTAAACTTGCCATATTGAATTGTGTTTTTAAACAGGGTGTATTATAATTATTTTCAGATGTACAGCTGTTACAGGGACACCGACAATGTTCATAGACATGCTATCGCAGGTGAGCTGGAGCTTATTGAAAATCGGGTGCCTCCACCACGGGGGCGTCACACACCGGGGGCCTAACCCACGAACCCATACCTACGACTACCAATAAGTCACCACGTCTCTGGACTAGTGGTAAGACTAACAGTCTCTTAGATCTGTAGGCCCCGGGTATGGTATTTTATGGAATGGGGTACATCTGTGCTCGATTTGGTTGGTGGTGTAGAGAAGCCTGTGGTACGGGTTGGATGCCATACTGAGGAAGGCCAAAGGGAAGATCTTCCTCCGAGCTGGGTGGTATAGCTCGGGGACCGAGGTCCAACGGATGTTAGTTGGAGGTGCTATATATAGCGAAGGAGACGGTGAAACTTCGTTACCGCGATGCAGGCTTCCCATACTATTTTATTGTCGTAGTATGGGCAACGTCGTTGGTATGCGTTTGTGGCGCCATCTGTTGACACGGTTGGGAAGGTGTTTCTACGTGTCTAGTAATGTGCGGCGTATGCGATAGGTGACGCCGCCACAGTGGTTTCTTAATACGCTTAACTAGCTACCACCATTTATCCAAATCTATCGCAAAATTATCTATAATACTTGATCAACTTCTATTAGAGGTAGTTGAAATAAGATGATTGTAGGAATGTAGTATCCAATAAAGGGACAAAAAGCAAGTAAGCCAGCGAGTTTAGACATAAAGCTAGTCAACTTTTTCAAATGTTCTATTTTCGATAGGTTCTTAGTCAATATTGTAATTTTAATATTCATCATCATCATCATCATCATCATCATCATCATCATCATCATCATCAACTAATCAGTTCACCTACAAGGCCTCCTCCAAACGCCTTCATGTATAAAAATCGAACGCGTCACCAAACAAACCGTCGCAGCTGGCGCATGGCGTGGTGACTATAGACTATTACCTCTCTAAACAATGACATTAATAAAAGCTTCATGATCTTATCCTGTTCTGAACTCCAGGTGAGGTCTAGCAATTGCCCTCCCTCCAGCCTGACGACCGCGATGGCCGCCGGCGCGCCCTGCAGCCCGCAGCTCATGCGGGACATGCAAAAGTACTTGAACGTGCAGTCCGTCAAGGTTGGCATATGCATATTTACCTACTTCATTATCATCATTATTTTTAGCCCGTATCGACCCACTGCTGGGCATTCTCTTTTGTTTTGAACTGATCGTATCCAACCGCCTCTGTGGTCTAGTGGCTAAGACCACCGGTTTAGACCCAGAGCCCCCGGGTTCAATTCCCAGCGGGGGGTACATGTTTGTGTACTCGGCTAGCTACCACCATCATATCTAAATATGTCGCCATAACATCAATGTTTGTAGTTTGTGTTCCGGCAGCTAGAGATAAGATAGCCAGTGCCTCACTAGTTGAGGATCCCGGGTGAAGTGCGCTTCCATCATTGGCCTTACCATCACTTAACATCAGGTGAGATCAAGACACTGTGCTTACCCGTAAATATAAAAAAAAGTCTTTCCAGCGCCCAGCTATATATCTCTGGCCCATCTAGCTGGTGGTCGGCCAGCGCTCCGCTTTTCTGGCTTCGGCAGCTATTCCATAAGGGCTCTTTACTTCAAATTTTAAAAAAGATATCAGGTTCTGTAGCTCAACAGCTGCAGGGTGCGCTGCAGCCCACAGATCTTTTATATATTTTTGGTACGCGAATAAATAAACGGGCGAGCGAAGAGAATGAAACTTAGTTCACATACACGGGTAGATCATATTCCTGGAGTTAATAGCATTCCTTTTATCTTTGTTTTCCGGGATAGTAAATATCGAGAGTTTGCATCTTTGTGTCACAACGAATTTCAATGAAAATAAATCGACACGAGGTTAAAACGAGTGGGTACCTACATGAAACTAATTTCTACAGTTTTACAGTTCATACATGAATGCAATTTAACTAATGCAGTGCCTGTACGGGCTTAGCGAGTCGACGGCGAGCATCTTCCAGTCGTTGCCGGGGGACAGCGTGGATGTGGTCGCGGAGACCGTGGGCTACCTCCAGGACCATGTGGAGGTCAAGGTAGGGAATATTACCTAATAACCCCCTACATCAATGTGATACACGCTCAGTATAGACTTATTTATTTATTTATGACTTGTGTTTAAACGCCTACCAAAAATGTATCAATTCTACTACCAATTTATTACCGCTTACCAAAACGGATAAATGCTCACCAAATTGTGTTTCCTAAAATATTATAAAAAGGATACAATTTATAATTTTATTAAACGCAATAAAAATATATTAATACCTTTTAACTGCATTTCAGACCAAATATGTTATTTTGTCACCAAATAGATAACACCAATATTTTATGCCTCGAGTTTCAATTTAGTAATTTTTGCTTTCTGTTGTCTAATAAAAAAAATAACCTCGAAATTCAAAACAATCGCTACTTTTTTTCATTAAAATTTTACGCGATGCCAGCTAGGAATCGGGTGGTAACAATTGTTGATAAAGACTAAAATGAGTTGCTGACCCTTTTTGTGATTAAAGAAAACCATTTCGATCAACTGGTTCCTGTCGAACAAAGGTGCCAGCACCCTATTTAATAAAATTATTGAGAACTAGTACGTCCTTTGATCTCTTCATTGCCTCTTTTTTTATTATAGACTTACCAACATTTGCTAACATAAATATTCTTATATATTTTTACAAAGTAAGTAACATAATGTTACAAACACCCCAAGCAGCAAACAAGCGTTTACAACATCAATTTACCAGCTTATTTAGAACTTAATGTCCTTTAATTTTGCCAATAACCAACCACACATTAACAATAAAATTTGATTTGCACTTTGTTTGAACAATTAACTCCATCAGATTTCTAACATTTAACTTGTACTTGTGATTTTACTTTGAAATATAAACATAATAAATGCGTCACCATTTTATTCTTGTACGAAATGTTTCTCGTTTATTTTCATAGTTTTCTAATTCACTTCAAACTCATATTTATATAATTATAATGTAGGCCCTTCTTTAACTTATAAGGTCTGTATATCCGGATATACAGCCTTTTTACAGCCTCAATATGCAGCTATAAGTATAAAAATTAGTTCAAATACAGCTTTTATACAGCTTGTGATGCTACTTGGGACTTAAAGGTATACACCTCATGCAATAGAGACATTTAAGTATATTATTTATTAAAAAAAACGAGGGAGTCTTACATTAGTCGCATATGATGTGTAACATTTGACATTTCACCTTAGTAATAAACAATTTTAACATTATATTCTGAAAAAAATAGGTCAGGTATTACATCATTTTATAACAGAAGACATTTGACATAATCAAAATGACCTTTGATAGTCAAATAATACAATATGTATAATATTGTGTCATTTGACTATCAAAGCTAAACTATCATTATATATATATATATATATATATATATATCATGACATATTATTATAATATATTATTATATAATAACAATATGTCATGTTCATAATACCTATCGATTTTAAATGTACAAAATGGCACGCTTCCCCGACTTCCAGTTACACACTGAGTCTTGTTACACATACTTCCGTCCCATTTTACGAAATCACTCCCACAAATTGCTTATATAGAAAGCGAGCGGAAAGATGTTACACATCAAAAAATGAACTATTAGGGGGGTTAAATGAAACAATAATACACAAATAAAAAATCACTAATAATTGTACAGCCACTTCTGCCTTTAAGGAAAGTCTCCAACTACATACTACTTCAGAAGCAATTTAATTTTAACCTATACGCGATTCGCGTAACTTCTAAAAATTATTATTATTTCAATGATGGTGATCTACTTTTACCCAGTTTAAGATTTTACTTGTGTCATATATATACAAAGATAGAATACAAATTGAAATCGTTTATATTCTAGCCATCCCGGGCATTTTAAGGCAGGTTCAAATCCTGCTCGTGGAAATTTTTTCAACATTTGTGTTTTTGTAATTTGTTCGCAACAAAATTTGCGTTAAAAATTATTTAAACATTTTAATCCTGTTTTTTACTATGATAACACGACGCAAGTACTAAATTTGCTCTTCCTACTTGCTACTACACTACATATCTTTATACCGATGAATAAGCAGAGACTTCCCTGCCCTCCTACCTAGACAAGTGGCAAAACGCTCAAAGAATTCTTATAGAAGTCAACGATACGTTTATATGACGTTTATGTCAATCCCGTACAATAATCAATCTATTTGATTTCTATTCTATTAGCGTTTTGCCACTTGTCTAGGGCACTGCCCTGTCCGTCCTTCCGTATTTAAGTCAAATCAAATCAAATCATTAATTCACACGAAACATGGGAAACAGATGGTCAGGTTTCTAAGCAGTACAAACATGTTTCGCCAAAATTGGCATGCGAATGTAATTACAATGCATTGAATTTAAATGGGATGCGATAGAATAATATAAATTAAATAAAAATGTCACAATAACCTAACTATTACATAATTATAATCGGAGCAAGCATTAAATCAATTAAATATGAAATTAATCTCATCTAAATTTATCAAAATATTCCTTCTAATTATAAAAACTAGCAGACGTAATTTCGATTTAAATACTGGCATAGGCAGGATGCCGTTGATGTCTTTCGGTCGCGTGATCAATGACAGGCGATCTGTTTTTCCAACCACTGCTAACACTAACAACTTCAAACTGTTTTATCATTGAAAATGGTTATCAGATGGAAATCGCCTGAGACGTATTTTTGGCCATAGCTCCGAGGATTTTGGGAGAATCGAGATGCAAATAGTACCAAGAGCTGAGGAATTTATCGAGACACGTGTGAGCGTTTGAATTTTGAAATTCGGCTAGAAACTTTTTTGAAATTTCGAAAAATGTAAAAAAAAATCAGATTTCTTGGGGGGTGTTTGTATACTAAATTGTAAATATTTAAAAAAAAACTGACTTAAGAAAAAATTATAGATTAAATTAAATTATTATTGCCTTATAGAGACCACTGGTGATCCTCGAGCTGGCGCGTATTTTGGCCAACGTTTAAGTTTGGTCATTCAAAGAGGCAACGCCGCCAGCGTCCTGGGCACTCTCCCGCTTGGCAGCGATTTGGAGTCCCTTTTTTATTTGTAAAAATTATGTGTATATTTTTATTTCTATTTCCTTTTTTTTTTTTAAATTATGTTGTAAATAAATATAATTGTAATGTAAATAAATATATAAACACAATTAATTAGAAAAAATTAAAAAAATGGTCTTAGGTTATTAGTTTAGCTACAAAATGGCGAAATAAAATTTTAAAATCGGTTAATAATTGTGATTGTGTAGGTGGTCCCTTTAGATTTTCCGTATATAAAAAGTGATGTAGCTTCGTTGATTATTGACTGATCGTCATGCTAATAGTGTTAAAAGTTGCGGATGCAGGCGAGAAGTGCATTTAAGTTGGAATAGTGTTATTTAAAATAAAATGATTTTTTTTCGTAAATTGTTGTATTCATTTTCAACGCTCCGATTCTTGCGGGGACTGCGAAATCTGTGAATTTTTCGCTATCGGTTATTTCTGTGTGAGTGCGAGTTCATTCTGATTCAAACACATTACCGAAAACGACATAAAAATAATAGTAAATAATAATAAAATCAAATTTAATAAAAGTTAACGAAATTTCGATAAAAACTGCAGTAGTCAAAGTCTGGGTTGTTCCAAATGTAACAATATTTATAAACTTAATCACTAATTATGTACAAAACAAATGTATAATATGTGTGTTTATGCAATCACGATTTATTTTTTTTATACCAGTAAATTTTCGGTCTCACTCAAAACATGGCATATCTTCGTGACAACTGAAAGTCCATAATGCAGTGTTATTTAAGTGATGCTGTTAATGCCCAATTCAGGTAGTTTTATTTTTTGTTTTTATGTATTTTATAAACGCAACTAATGCCTGTTTCCACAAACGGTTTTAGGTAATCCCTAAATGGTTACCTAAAACTAAAGATTGTTGTCAGTTTCTTGCGCCTGTTCTTCTGCACAGCAAAAAGACGTCCTAAATGGGTGGTAGGAAAAATATTTTGAGGTAAATTAAAAGCGCTTGTCTAATGTCTAATAAGTTTACTTGCAAAAGCAAATAAAGTATATTCTATTCTATTCTATTCTATTGAAAAAAGATTAATTTCATATAATTTCATAAAAGGCATTGGATCTAATTTTCTTCAAACAATTTGTTTTGACAATAAATTCAAACAAAATCGAACATTAAGCATTTTTTTTAATAATTGTGACACCTACAGGTCGTTGATGGAAACGGAAAGACTGTTCCATACGGGACTGCGGGGGAACTGCTGTCGCGTGGCTACAACAACATGATCTGCTACTGGGACGACCCGGAGAAGACCAGGGCGACCCTCTCGGAGGACGGCTGGCTCAGCACTGGGTGAGGTTTGCTTGAACACTTTTTTTCTTCCCTTTAGTTGGTGATGGCTTCGTGTGATTAGCAAATTTAGCCAGTGTCAAAGTAATTTTTCTTACAAGTAATATATAAGGTCACATTTCTCTCTTAAAATATTATAATTTTTGTGTCAGGAAAACAAACAAAAAAACTCGCCTGCATTTTTTTTAATGCTAAGGTCTTATTTCTCTGATATAATTAGATGTTTTGTCAAAATATTTGCAGTTGATAAAAAGTGACCTTATATAAATATGCAATATTTCCTTCCTGTGTGATGAATGAATAGAAATGAGAAGTGAGAAATAATAGACCCCCCAACCCGTCGAGTATCTCAGTAAAAATGTGGAGCTTTACCAAGTCCTCGGGCGGACTTTTTGAGAGAATTTGAAGGTCCAAAAGGTCCCAGCTCGGTAACGAGTCACACTCTAGTCAAAAATTTTTTTTTGGGACTTTCCTAATTTATTATTTGTTCCTAACAACATTTTCTTTATTATGGAAATACAAAAGTCATAATGCGAGTATATACTTACCCGTTCTTAAATCATTTATTTTTGCATAAAAATAATTGAGAGTCTAAGACGTAATCGACTATCAATTACGTAATTAATCTAATATTGTTCATGTGGGAAGGAAGGCCTTTTTACCTTGTGAATCCTCTTAAGTTACGAGAGCCACTGAGGAGGCCAAGTTATGTGGCGGTACTTCCGTCTCTCTTACCTGCCCGGAGGATAAGAAAATAGCATCCAGAGAAATAGAAAGGCCTAAGACTATCAGAGGGATGATTATAAATAAACTGCTGATGATGATAATATTTTTCAATATAGTTTTTCTCCCCAGTGACGAGTTCAAGATCAGCAGCGACGGGTACGGGCGCATCGTAGGCCGCATCAAGGATATCATAGTGAAGGGCGGCGAGAACATCGCGCCCAAGGAGATCGAGGACGTCCTCAATACGCACCCTGACGTCATCGACTGCCAGGTACAGAATGGCTGTTGGCAAATCCTTCCTATCGTGCCAAGTGCGATTTTTTTTACACCAATCTATCAAGTGAAGTCATCTACACTTTTTATGGGATCAAAGCTTCGCCATCTAGCGACGAACTTGAGTAACTAGCTTGTTATTATCTATCTTTACCATTAATAAAGAGATAAAGTTTGTGACTTTGTTTGTTTGTTTGTTTGTTTGCTGAGGGTAATCTCTGGAACTTCTGGTCCAATTCCAAAACTTCTTACACAGATAGAAAGCTAGATTCCTTACGGGTAACATAGGCAACATTCCACGTGGACGAAGTCGCGGGCAAACTACTAGTGTAATATAAAATTCTAGTTTACGCGGACACGTATTTGTGTTACTACATGCTACTAGCTACATGCTTCGATGCTATACAAATTCTAGTTTGACTCGACTGAACGGTCAATAAATATCGCACTCGTTACGCATATAATCGTTGCAGTCGCTCAATACAATTACTCATCCCAAACAAGCACAAGAGATGCGTAAAAAGCATTAAAGGTAGTTACGTAATTGTTGTATGTTGAATTTTTTTCTCTCAGGTCGTGGGAGTAGCTGACGACAGACTAGGCGAAGACGTGTGCGCAGTAATCCGGGTGCGGCCCGGATCGTCAGTGACCCAGGAGGACGTGGCTGGTCACCTGGGCGGCAAGCTGGCCAGGTTCAAGATACCCAAGATTGTCAAGTACGTGGAGGAGTACCCAAAAACCGCCTCCGGGAAGGTTCAGAAGCATAAATTGAAGGAGATGATTGACTCTGGGAAACTGTAGTGCGTCACCTCAGACACAAAATAAGGAGACTACAGAAGGTATGCTTCAAAGAAGAGCACTTAATATCATAGACAGTCATAGTCAACGCTTATAGAAATAACGCAATGAACTAGAATCGCTCGCCTCATCACAAAACGTCAGTGGTCTTGGCCGGGCGGTAAAAGACTACGTACGCGATAATTTTAACAAGATTTTGCTGAAGATAAGCAATCATAATTATAGGTGCTACTTTTAAACCGTCCGCATTTTTACCATTGAAAATGGTTATCAGATGCAAAACGCCTGAGACGTATTTTTGACCATAGTTCCGAGGATTTTGGGAGAATCCAGATGAAAATAATACCAAGAGTTAAGGAATTTATCGAGACACGTGTGAGCTTTGAATTTTAAAAATCAGCTGGAAATTTTTTTGGAATTTTGAAAAATGAAAAAAAATATCGGGTTTTTTGGGAGGTGTTTGTAAACTAAATTGTAAATATATCAAAAAAAAACGACTTATAAAAAAAAATAAAAAAAGGGTCCTAGGGTATTAGTTTAGCTACAAATTGGCGAATTTTTTTAAAATTCGGTTACCTAATAATTGTGACCTGTAGATGGTCCCTTTAGATTTGGTGTAGCTTCTTTGATTATTGACCGATCGTATACCTACCTATTATTTTTGTTACTATGCGCTCTGTGTAGATAATGAAATTAGAGTTGGAAATAATAATTTTTTGAAATATTATTCTTTTCTATAATAAATAACGGCTGCGAAGTAAAAAAATATTTTTTTTGACTTTTCTCAAAACAGTTGACTAATTAGGTAGGCAGGCACCGATATCCACCTTACCGACCACGACTACTAACGTCTTGCGACGCGGCAAACAGATTTCTAGTTAATTGCGTTTTTTCTATCATGCTGACTATGACTGCCGTAGAATAACGCGCAATGAACTAGACATCCGTTCGCCGCGTCGCAAAACGCTCGTACTCGTGGCAGAGGCACTACGTAGCTCCCGCCCCGCGTACCTACCGCAGGCGAGGACTCAGTTAAGCGGTCTGGCTTATAATCGATTTTGTTTGAACGCTGTAATTATGTACTTCAATAGGTTAATAAAGTAATAAAAAAAATTGTGACCTTTAAATACATTTTTCAATTTTAACTGAAATTTCATGACCGAAGCATGGTTAACTCTGCCGAAATGTCGGGTACTTAAAAAGAAGACACACACACTAAACAGTTTGTTTATGTTTCGTTGTCATCTCCATTTGCATGAGTTGTTTAAAGCAATTATTTGAGCATGCTACATAGGCGTACTCACAGCTTACGCGGCTGTTATCAGGGCAAACTTCTCTGTTATTTGCTCACCGTGAGCGTGCTCTGTCAACAAGCGTGACCAATGCCTTTACGTTTCCTCTATACTACTGCGCTCTGTTGCGTCTGCCGATTCGCCAATGCCCCATTCTTTGTCTTAAACTTCGCATTCCACATCATCTACAACAAAAATGCACTCATTCAACAACAGCAAAACAAACATAGCAAAACACAATGAATTCAATAAGTTAATTAACATGAAACATTTTCAAACGTGTCGTACCTATAATATATTTTCTTCCTTCGTTGGTATTTCGAATTGTTATTTTGCGTTCCTAATTAAATTTTCCTTGTTAATAATAATATAATGAGTAATTAGCCCTACTTATTCCGATCACTGTTTTTGACATCTCCTCTCATCTTCACTAATATTAGCTTTAGCAGATACCGGATCTAACACATTTCTTATGTACACACACATACTTATACAAGTAAGTATTAGTATAAACAAACAGTTACCCTCAGCGCTTTCCTGAATTTGGTGGACATTAGGCTGAACAGCATGGGGTTAAGGACGATGCTGAACCAGCTGTTGAACGTCGACAGCATTAGCAGGAGGTCCCAGTTCTGCAAGATCGAAACGTGAATTAAACCAAATCAAACGTTTTAAAAAGTTGATTCAAGGTCATCGCTGCCGTAAGATGGTGGATAGGTATTGTCTTAAAGACATTTTTCCCCACCTGAGAATTGGCCGGAGAGACAAAGCGTTCGGCTCGATATCTTTTGCAATTTTTGCACTGGTTACTATGAAGGAGCCTCATTTTCAACCTTTAAATTGTGTGATGTTTTTGAATTTTCATGCCAGATTTTAGTGAATAATGTGCGACTCAACATAACAATAAATTATAATGTAAGATCTCATGTACCACTTTTCATGCCAATAAATATATTTCATTTCATTTCATCCGGAGCTCTAGGATTCAATACCTAGGTTGGGCGTTCGTTTTGGCCTTTTGATCCGGGTTTATGATCACCAATAATAGAGTAGATAAATATATAGAACCAAAACTGCTAATCACTCTCGTAAAGTAATCATACACAAACCTGTATGTTGTCTGGAGAGTTCCGCAGGTCGGTGGAGAATATGAGGACCCTCAAACCGAAGAATGGCAGCCAGCAACCGAGAAAGGAGAGCGTCAGAGCTACTGGAAACCAGACACCACTCAATAATTTAACCAGACAGAAATTGATTAAAGTGTCAACAGTACAACCACTTGACCAAATGGTGAATTAAACTCGCACAAGGCACAAATTTTCATAATTCTGATTACATCGAAGATATTTTGAAATAGTATGATTATAGTTATTTATTCATTTATTTATTAGCAACACAAACAGGTAGATATTCCTCCTTAGTATATATAGGTAGATATTAGAACATTACAAAACAATTTGAATAAATTGTTTTGTAATGTTCTTTTATAGTGTTGACAGCATGTTAGATTACAAACAGTTGTTACAGAGTAATGCTATTGTACATTTTTCCTTTTTTGTTTATTCAAAGGGAAATCAATTAGAAAGTAAACATATAACTAATTAAATGAAAATAATAAACTGAACTTATGAAGATAACAAAATTGTATGCAGTTCTGACAAGTCTAATTGACTGTGAGCAATGCTTAAGTTGTTGTAAGTACGGCACATTCGGTGCAAAAGACTGTGAAAAGCTCTCTGGTTTTTGCACAAAGGTATGGCAAAAGTGATTTCGTGTCTAGCTCGTCTAGGCAATCTGGTAGGAGTTTTTATGTGAATGATTTCAAGCACAGAAGATGTGGTTACGTTGTGCAGAATTTTATACAGGGTCAATAATCTTACTTAGGGTTATTAGTTCGCATGAAATTTGTTTTGGCACAATAGTCTTTTACGCGTCTCCTTGGGATCATTGTATTTGACTGAGATAAAAAGTATCTTATATGCCATTCTCGGGCTGTCCACTTGTGCAATCTGCAACTGTGTTTTGACGTGACGGAAGGACAAAGAAACAATCACACTCTGGCTTTTTAAAATTCGTTAGGGTAACGAAAAGGATTGAAAAGAAATTAAGTATCTACTCGCACATGTTAGTTAGATTTTAGTCAGTTTGATGTTTCAAAATAATACTGGTTTTTAACCTTTTAGATGCTTCATACCATAAAGTTATGTTAATCATATTAAATATTTAAAAAATACAGTGAAAAATTAAATGCCTACCCCCGACCCAGCCAGGAACCGAACCTGGGTCTTCTGCAATCCGGGCGGTTGCTCTGACCATTATGCTACCGCTACTGCTTTTTAATTGTTGATTGCTTTTAGCGGCACAGTGCCATCTATCCAACGGTTATTGCAACCGATGGCTATGCAGATTCATACAAATTTGATAACACAACGCTATGGTAAATTTTACTTTTTATTTTTAAGCGCACTTAAAAATAAAAAGTTAAAATCAATCATGTTATCTTAAAGAATGTTATAACCGTCCACTTTGGTGTGAACTTTTAAATAAGATAGAAACAATGAAGTTACCTATAAGCTTATTGACTTTGCTCCTGTTGTTGCGATGGTTAAAAACCGTGCTCCGTGAATTGCTCTTCTGTGTCACATGCACCTTGAAAGCTATCATCGCGTAAACGAACATCATGATTGCGAGGGGTAATACAAAGTTGACGAAAGCCAACGCTGCGTTTACCCATCTAGCATAAGTCGACGGCACTATGAAGCAAAAGGTGAAAGACTGCGATTGTATCAAAGTTATGGTCCACATTTCTGGTAACGTTTCCAGAATCGCTACTGTCCAAATCAAAACTATTATTTTTGTCACTCGCCGCCACACTGGTCGTGAATTCAGCAAGAGCGGATGCCATATCGCTATGTACCTCTCAATAGCCAGAACTGTCATAACTAAAACACCATTGTTCCATAGCGTGACCACTAGAAAGAAATGTGCCTTACAAATTATTTCGCTGGTTTCGTATTTGACAATTTTATCATATTTCAAATATCCAGAAATATCTAATAAGATTCCGAAAGCTACCAAGAGATCGGAGATAGCCAGGTTGAAGAGATAATAGTTGGTGGCCGTGTGCATCGTCTTGTCGAAGTATATGACCACGCATGTGATGAGATTGCCGATGACGCCAACCACGAACGTCACAAACATGGCGAACAGAAACAGAACGCGTATCCAATCAGGGCGATGGCTGACCGACTTCTCCAACAGCTCGGTCCATTGCTGTATGTCCGACACATAATGATTGTTAACGGAATCAGTAAGATTGGCCATGATTACACCGAAATTAATATTAAACAGTACTCATAATTGCTACCATTTTCGGCAAAGTCCCGCATAAAACTGGAGTAAAACCTTATTGGCTCGGTGTGTGCTTTGCAATCTGACACCGTATTAGCGGAATGGTTCACTGTGTTGGCTGATTATATTTGCTGTGCGCTTAAATTAATGAATTGGTAACTTTTGCTAAGTCACTTTTATAGTGACGTAGTAAGGAAAATTACGATTATACTCGTGCTTCATCCTCAAGATTAGTATACTTACCTTATTTACTTAATATAATAATTAACTATATAGTAACGCCTAAGTGTTGCTACATTCAGCACTATTTTTAGAAAGAAAACTCATCATTTCTGGTCTAAGTACCTTCATTAGACCGGAAATTACTATTTTTGACAATTTTTTTATTTTAACAGGAAAAAAACTGACAGTTGTATTTATTTAATTATTATCTTGTAACACTTTTAATATTAATTTTAAATAAGTAATAATGATTTTGAAATGTGATTGAAGTCAAGAACATTATTGTGATTAATATATAAATACTTAATATGTATTTCCCGCCAATACCGACTTCACCTCCGAGCTCATATTGGCGCGCTCTCGTCATTCGTTCTTTAGTGCTACAGCCACATCGCACATACATCAAAATGCCCAAAAGGAAGCATGATGATAATGATATTAAATTAAGAATTAATCCAAGAACCGACGAACACCAAAAATAGCGACATTATCGTCGAACTCCTTTTGGTAACATCCGAATCAGGTTTGGATCCTGATTTACTTAATATATTAGGCAGGGACCCCTCACACATTGAGGAATATGGTTCAAATATCAATGACGAACTGGCAAGTCGTCTTAACTTCATTGTTACCAATGGACTAGACAAAGAGAATCGTAAAGAATTATTTAAAAAAATACCTTATACCGTCCAATTGTAAAAAAAATATCAGCGCCCAAAATGAACGCTGAAATCAAAGGCCGCAACTCCAGACTACGTCCTTAAATATGCCAAGTCAATTGAAATCAATCAAAAACAGATCGCGGCGGCTATCACATGATATTACATGCATATCATGAGTTCACAACTTAAAAACTCTGAGAGAAATAACGATTTATTGAAAAGCCTAATGGATGTCAGTCGTATTTTATGCAACGTTCAATGTCATCAATCAAATTCACGTCGAAATTATGCACTTTATACTTTGAAAAAAGATTTAAAAGAACAGATCAGTAATACAAATATTGACGAATTTCTGTTAGAACAAGATCTATTATAACAGAAATCTTAAAGACTGCTAAGGCAGTGTCAAAATCGTGTTCTGACCTTAAGGCAGACACTATTAAAAAATCTAACCAAGGCAGGAATTTAAACCAACCGCCCTCATCAGCCGGGTTAATGACGAACTATCACCAACCTTACCAATCACTTCAAACTAGAGGACTTACGCACAGTTTTAAAATTGATTTCATGAAACTGTTTTTATGGCAACTGATACTGAACTGATAGATCTTAAAAATGCATATTATTAAAAAAAAATACATCCTAATTCAAGAAAGTATCTACGTTTCATGATTATGGATAAAAACAATCCAAATAGTAAACAAATATATGAATTTAATGTTTTGCCCTGTTGTGAAGTTATTAAGATCCTCTGGATATTTATCCTCTATTTATCTTGATGACTTGTATTTAACTGAATCAACTTATTCAGAGTGACACATCTTGACAATCCTTAGGTTTTTTAATAAACATAGAAAAAAGTAAATTAATTCCGTCCAGGCATTGCAAATATTTAGGATTTGAAATAGATTCAAACAATTGGTGCATATCTGTGCCACAAGAAAAACGAAATACAATTATAAATAATATTGCAGAATTTAAAAAAACAAAATATTGAAAAATTCGTAAATTTGCACAAATAGCAGGATTGTTAGTATCTGCATGTCCAGCCATTGAATATGGATGGTTGTATACAAAGGAACTTGAAGTTGCAAATACCTCAACTTAAAGGGGCATGATGATTATGACAAAATCATAAATATTTCATATTCTTTACACTCTGATTTAGAATGGTGGTTGAAGGTCATACAAAATTCTGTTCGAAAGATAAAGGAGGATAATTATGCAATGGAAATATATTCTGACGCATCAACAACGGGGTGGGGAGCAGCAAGTAATGGTCAAACAGCTAGTGGCCAGTGGTCAGATTCAGAACGCGTTTTACACATTAACTGTTTAGAACTTTTAGCTGTATTCTTATCATCAAAATATTCGCTAAATATAGTAGAAACTGCAAAATACTTTTACGCGTTGATAACACTACTGCGTGGTGGTGCCCTGTGTGGTGCTGGGATAAAGAATAGCACCACCCCATCTCTTCCCGTGGGTGTCGTAAAAGCCGACTAAGAACCATTCCAGAGGATGGGCAGCAGCATCTCTCTGAGGTTACCCTCAACCTACTGCGATCGCCAACCCGCCTGCCCGCCTGCAAGGCGATTACGGCAAATGCCCCCCATGATATTTTACCATCTTCTTATTATCTCTAAGTATTTGGTACTCACTTCACTAAAGTTCGGTAAGGCAGAAGGGTGTGTGAAATAATATTTAGAAGTTAGGCAAAACTTTATATATTTAATTAAACTGACACACATAATCGTGTTAGCGGGGTGCCGGCCCCATTAAGACTGACTCCCTGCGCACAGGCAGGTAACGTGGCCGCGTCCTTATTACGTATGTAAACATAATGTGTCGCCACAGTACTTCCCCTGTTAATTTTTGAAAATTGAATTATCAAAATTTTATATAATAAAAAACTTAGGTAATGTTACCTAGGATTAGCACATAACTCTAATAATTAACAAAGTGAAATAATATTACCTTATAACTTAACAGAAAGATATTGTTACCAGTTAATGAGTACTGCGGTGCGAAGCTAATCTAAACATGACTCTAAGTTACAATGTGATTGCGTCTGCACAATGGTAATATTCAGTAATTAATGGAATGTTCAAATACTTACTATGAAACATAAAAGCTTACTATGATGATTCAATTGAATGTTCTTACACAATAAAACATTAAAGAATAATAATATTTAGTTCTTAATACTAGACTGTGCACGATCAGAAGATTTTTAAGACCTCGAGTGTAACCTAATGTTAAATTAATGGTAGTTCCGTAAGACTAGGCTCTGCCAATAAAAATAAACATGACTTTTGGTCTCAGCAGCTTCGCCTTACGAAACGCCGGATAAGAAAAAAAACTACTAAAATTACTCTGAACTTAAAATGGTTATAATCGTGCACAAACACTCAGCTAGTTGATGATAGACGGCTGTATCAGCAGGAATGTGGTACTTGACGTGTGGTATGCTAGCCGGTGACATAAGTATCACTGCTGTACAAAGTTCGTAAAGAAACAAAGTATGCTATTCTATCGTAAAATACAAGTACAATTAAACTTAACTTATACTGTGTAAATAAACTTTCCTATTTAGATTAAACTTAATTACTGCTGAAATCGAACTGGCCTCTTTATTGATCTGCCACTGCTTGTGGTACATGTGAGTGCCGGTTCGCGGTTCGCATTTTTTTTACTAAAAATTATATTCTTATTCTCTAAATCTAAAATAGGTTTACTAGGTACTGGAATGTGCTGATCATTGAGAATATAGGCTGGTTTCAAACGATCTATGGAAACGTTAACATTCTTACCTAATAAACTAATACAAAAATATTTTTTATACCTTCTAATAACTTTATAAGAGCCTTGATACGGTGGCTGTAAAGATCTCCTAACCGCATCGTTTCTGACGAATACATGTGTACAAGTAGCTAAATCGCGATGTACAAATATAGTACGTGAATCTCGATGCTCTAATAACTTGGGCTTAAATTTCTCTATAGTATTTCTTAAATTCTGTACGTAATCTTGCGAGTTGCAGTCTGTTATTGGAGAATTATTGTAAAAATCGCCGGGTAATCTTATTGTTAGTCCGTACAAAATCTCTGCGGCACTAACACCATTCACGTCCCGCGGCACTGCTCGTAAACCGTACAGAACAGTAGGCAATTCGTGAATCCAAGAATTAGACTCTACAAGTCTAGCCATAAGGGCTGACTTTAAACAACGATGCCATCTCTCAATAGCCCCGTTACTCTGAGGGTGATAGGGTGTTGTTCGTAACCTATTAACACCTAGAAACTTCATGAGTTGTGTGAAAAGGTTACTTTCGAATTGTCTACCCTGATCGGTGGTTATTCTTATCGGACAACCAAATCTAGTGATCCATCCCTCGTAAACGGTTCTCGCTATTGTCTCGGCGTGGATTTCTTTAACTGGAAAAGCTTCCGGCCATCCGGTTTCCCTGTCTATCATTGTGACACAGTACCTGTAACTTTCCTGGGTTATAGGCAAGGGACCTACGATGTCGATATGTAAATGTTCTAATCTATCACATTTTTCAAAACTACCTAAATTCGAAACGGTATGCCGATTAATTTTGACTTTTTGGCACTGAATGCAGGTTTTGGTCCAATTACCCACGTCTATATTCATACCAGGCCAAAAATACCTATGTGCCATTAAACGCCTAGTAGCGCGTGTCCCCGGGTGGCTTAAGTTGTGTACTATGTCGAAAGCTTTTCTACGATATTTTTTAGGTAAATACGGCCTAATATTGTTAGTAGAAGTGTCGCAATACACTTGTATGTCACTACCTGGTAAAAAAACTTTTTTTATAAGTACACTACTACGGGTTGTAGGTAACAATAACTGTTTCAATTCCTTATCTACATCCTGCTCTGAGGCGAGTTCGGAGTGATTAATATTTGGTGGGAATGTTATTGTTTCAAGCCGGGATAGGGTGTCGGCTACAATATTATCGCGTCCGGTGACGTATTGAATATCGGTCGTATATTCACTTATGTACATTAAGTGCCTTATGCGTCGCGGTAGATCTTTTTCGTTTGCTTTCTTTGTAAATGCGTAGACTAATGGCCTGTGATCTGTAAAAATTGTTACGGGATGCCCTTCTATCCGGGATCTAAAATGTTGTACTCCTAGATACATAGCTAATAACTCTCTATCATATGTGCTATACTTTTTCTGCCCTTGAGATAGTTTTCTTGAAAAATAACCTAATGGTGTAAATATCCCATTTATTTTCATTTGTAACACAGCGCCTACACCTTCGTCCGATGCGTCAGTCATTAAAGCTAAGGGCGCATTCGGTAATGGGTGGCAAAGCGTTGCAGCTTGTAGCAAAGTAGTTTTGCACTGCGTAAACGCTTCCTCGGCCTCTGGTGTCCATACTATAGGAGTTTTATCTCTCTTTTTAGGGCTGTGTATAAGATCGTTGAGTTTGCTATGTAACTGAGCGGCCTTAGGAATGTGGGATCTGTAAAAATTTACCATGCCCAAAAAACGCCTAAGCTGCTCTACAGTCTCAGGTCTGTTAAAGTTTACTATGTCCTTGACTTTTGCTTCCGCCGGACGAATACCTTCCGGAGATACTTCGTAACCTAAGAAGTCCAACTTTGTTTGACCGAACAGACATTTAGACAGATTAATGGTAATGCCAAAATCGTTTAACCTGCTAAAAATAGCATTAAGATGCTTTTTGTGAGAAACCTGGTCTGGGCTTGCGACTAAAATATCATCTAAAAAACAGAATAAAAATTCATTCATGTAATCTATTTTGCCATTATCATTAGTAACTTGTAAATCGTGCAAAACTGAATGGTTCATGAAACGCTGGAAGCTTTGAGCTGCGTTACATAAACCAAACGACATTCTGGTAAATTCAAATAGCCCGAACGGCGTGATTATTGCTGTTTTCTCGATATCCGCTGGGTTGACCTTGACGTTAAAATAGGCTCTATTATTTATTTATTTATTTAATATTTTTTGTTGGTGTCTCCTCTTTGGGCTGAGTGTTGTGTACCGTTGATATACATCCGCCGCCGGTGGTCTCCATAATTTTATCGGCTACTGTGGCTAGCCTGTCTAGTTCTTTTACTGAGTGTGTACCGTTGTGTCGTTACCCTGCCGAACGGATCCAGGGGAGTCTTAATGTTGCTCGTACGTGAAAGCGCGGGTCACGTTGCCGCCGCTTAATATGAATTTATTTCACACGCGTATAATATAACGGGGTCACCACTTTACCATCTTCTTATTATTGTCTCTATGGTATTTGGTACTCACTTCACTAAAGTTCGGTAAGGCAGAAGGGTGTGTGAAATAATATTTAGAAGTTAGGCAAAACTTTATATATTTAATTAAACTGACACATATAATCGTGTTAGCGGGGTGCCGGCCCCATTAAGACTGACTCCCTGCGCACAGGCAGGTAACGTGGCCGCGTCCTTATTACGTATGTAAACATAATGTGTCGCCACAATATGCACACCAGCAAAAACCGGCCCCTAATCTCCGGCGGCCCCGCTCTCCCTAGTTACGGTAGCGGCCAAGGCAGCGACGGGGCAGGGGGTGCTAAGAATCTCCGGCAGAGACCTGGCTACCGCCAACAACGAACTCTGGCCCTGGCAACATTTAACACGCGCACATTGCGGACTGACGAGAAGATTTACGAACTGGAGGAAGAATTGAGCAAGATACGGTAGGACATAGTTGGTTTATCTGAAGTCCGAAGAGAGGGGGAGGACTGGATAATCCTCAAGTCTGGTAACTTGATCTATTTCCGGGAGGGCAAACAACTGTCCCAAGGTGGTGTCGGGTTCATCGTCCACAAGTCCCTCGTGAACAACGTTGTCGAGACCGGGAGTGTGTCGCCTAGGGTAGCGTACCTTATACTCAGAATAACCAAACGGTATTCGTTGAAGGTCATACAGGTTTATGCTCCTACTACGACACACCCTGACGATGAGGTGGAGGCTACGTACGAGGACATCTCTAGAGGCATCCAAGCCTCCACAACTCATTATACCGTTGTCATGGAAGATTTTAACGCAAACTAGGCAAACGAAGCGGCGATGAGATGAGAGCGGGACGATTTGGGGTTGGTAATCGGAACTCCCGGGGCCAACTGCTGGCGGACTTTCTGGAAAAGGAGGGACTCTTTATGATGAATTCCTTTTTCAGGAAGGCTGAACACCGCAAGTGGACCTGGATGAGTCCCGATGGTGCAACAAAAAACAAGATTGACTTTATTACGTCGACGAGGAAGCAAATATTCAATGATGTCACTGTGATCAATGCGTTTAAAAATGGCAGCGATCACCGGTTGGTAAGAGGCACACTGAATATCAATGTTAAGCTGCAAAGACGTCGATTAAATCGTCGCTTCGTCCTGCACCCATCCAAATCCAAAACCCCGAAAGCTTAAGGCTCGAATTGCAGAATCGCTTCGAGTGCCTAAATGATTGCGAAAATGTGGACGAATACAGCAACAGGTTCGTGGAAACTGTCCAAACGGTTGGGTCCAAATCTTTAAAACCCATCGTGCAAAAGGAACCAAAAAGTTCTCAGACCATACCCTAAAACTAATGGAAGAGCGGCGCGCAATGGTTCTGCTTTCCTCAGGTGATGCGTCTCAGTTTCGGCGGCTAAATAGGCAGATCTCGAAGTCTATGTCTCGCGACACGCGCCGATTTAATACTGACCGTATTAAAGAGGCCATTGAGCGGAACAAAGGCTTAAAAGTGTTAGGAAGAGATTTGGGTATTGGGCAGTGCCAACTGACGACGCTTAAAACCGATGACGGCAGAACTGTCACGACCAGGCCCGATGTTATGGGAGAGGTCGAGAAGTTCTATGGACAGCTTTACACATCCACACGGCCACCTGTTCATTTCTGATCCATCAGTATACCAGATTAGGCTGTCTTTCTCCGGAGACGGTGGCTCTCGTTTCCATTCGTCCCTGGTTGGAACATAAATTTTAAATTTCTTTTCGAACATGAATATAGAGGATATTTTATCGCACCCCAATTCCATAATCCTGTCAAGAATGTCACTTGGTTCCCATTTTGTGTGTCTAGTTCTGACTGTGTCTAGTTCTGACTGTGTCTAGTTCTGACTGTGTCTAGTTCTGACTGTGGGACGCATCTAAACCTCTGGGTTTAGATGCGTCCCACAGTCCGGCCACCTTAATCTATGTAACGCTTTCTTTGCCTCTGTTTCTATTACAATGTGCAGGGGTAAAAGGTATGTGAGGACCTCCAACGCCTCCATCAATGATTGCCAGACAAGGTGTTCTCTGAAGTTTGCTACGAGTAAGAGCATTCTTACAGATCTTCAGCCTGGTTCTGGGCCACCAGACGATACTGCCATATGTGAGGATCGGTCTCACCATCGTCATGTAGATCCACCTAATGATTTTAGGGTTGAGTCCCCACATCTTGCCATAAGTAGACCGACACATGCCAAAGACTCTGTAAGCCTTGGCTATGGTCGTGTCCATATGCTGTTTCCAAGTAAGTTCCCTATCCAGTGTTAAGCCTAGATATTTCACTTCTTTGGACCAAGAGAGCTGAGTACCATAAAGTGTTAGATTACCCAGTCCCGTAGTGTTTCTCATTCTTGTAAAGGGGATGGCTGTCATTTTCCCCGGGTATACAGAGAGGTGATGGGCATTGCACCATTCTTCCAGCAAACCCAGGACACGTTGCATTAACTCCAATACCGTTGAGGGAAACTTCCCACTGACTGAGATGACCAGATCATCCGCATAACCAGCCGTATGGAATGGTCCTTTATTCTGCCTTACTACGATTTAATCAACCACAAAGCTTCACAGAAGAGGTGAGAGATCCTTGCGAACATTCTCTGGTTGTTCGTGCAAGTAGACTGTCACCTAGCAGTTCAAAGTAGTAGTAAAGTAGTAGAACTTGGTTCACCACACTTTACAATATTTCATTCCAGAAGAAATATTCACTACAACCTTTTCCTGGAGGCCGCTGTCTTATCCGCGAAGGAACATACCAGTAACTGCTACGGATATAATCTTGTCGTCCTTCTCGGACAGTACAATGAAGCAATATGATTCGTGGTTACGAAAATGGTTTAATTATTTTATTGAAAATACCAGCTGTGATCGAGTTTCTTACTTGCATTTTTAATGGCGGTAGCCAATACCAAACGGTTATTGTTATAGGTCTGCAATATCCTTATTATCAGGACCCTTAGATGATGACTTGATTACAAGGTTATGTAAGGGCGTATACAAACTTAAACCTCCCATACTTTATAACGTGGGATGCAAATATTCTATTTATTATTATTTATTTATTATTTATTTTCAGCCTATATCGTCCAACTGCAGGGTAAAGGCCTACCTTCCCTTTTTCCAATATTCACAGTCTGAAGCTTTCTGGGACCAATCCTTCAAAAATGAGTCAAAAAGTAAAAACACAGTGAATTCACATTAGTACAACTTACAAAAAAATGTGTTACACTTTTGTCTCTTGTTACTCGTACTGCACATCGAGTGCAAATCTTATCGAAAATTAAGATTAATAAGTAATATAATTTATTTACAAAAATAAATAATTATAAAAATTCCGGAACTGATAAAAACATCTAGGGCTGGATCTCGTCAACCAGCCTTACACTAACCTCATTTTGAAGGTAGAGTATCCATTTGCCCGGCAGCAACATTAACTGGCTATATTAATAGCACTAGTAACATTAGAGATTCTAATAGTTTATTGATTAGTTTTAGAAATCCTCATAAACCAGTTTGTGCACAAACAATAAGCAGATGGATTGGAATTGATGTATCCATCTTTTCTGCTCACAGTACTCGTCATGCAGCTACATCAATTGCATATAAGAATGGAGTCAATGTCGACCTAATAAGGAAAACAGCAGGTTGGAGCGGTAATTTCACTGTCTTTGCCAAGTATTATAAATAATCGTCCAGTTGTAAGTAATGATGATTTTTCTCTGCTAGCAAAGGACGCTAGAGACACTTTAAAAATATGTAATATTTATTTTATTGTATTATCTTACGTTAACATTATATACAAGTGATCACATTTAATTGTTGTATCTTTATATGATTTTATCTTATCCATGATAATAAATATTTCCCTTCTCTCAACATCTACATAGTTAATTACTACATTAAGTAAATTAGGTAAGTATACTAATCTTGAGGAGGAAGCAAGAGTATAATTAATAAATAAACGAACATACCTTAGTGAAGTTCAATCATAATTATACGAGGTGCTTCTTCCGAAAAGATTGTTGTTGAAAACTGTTGAAAACAGTTTCCCGGTATTATGGAAATATTTATTTGCTCTAAACGTAATGACGAGAGCGCGCCAATATAAGCTCGGAGGTGGAGTCGGTATTGGCGGGAAATAAATACAACTGTCAGATTTTTTCCTGTTAAAATAAATAATGTGTCAAGAATAGTAATTTCCGGTCTAATAAAATGCTGAATGTGGCAACACTTAAGCGTTACCAAAGTTAATTATTAAATTGAGTAAATTAGATAAGTATACTAATCTTTTCGGACGAAGCACTTCGTATAATTGTGATTGAACTTCACTAAGGCAAGTTCATAGTGCATCGTTCATGAGTAGTTATTTGTTACGTGTTAAGTTTTTAACATATAAAGAAGTACTGTAGCAACCGAGATTCCTTGCTCAGGCATGCTGTAAAAGGAGCAGTTCGAAGTGGAGAAATAATACGACGTAAGTGTTCTTGTCAGCTCGAAGGCAGCTTTAATAATAATCGTCTTCAAAATGGACGACGCCGTCTTATATACATTCCAACGTAATTCAGTCAAATGATTTACTTAATTATTAAGTTAATACAAATTTAATACAAATAGATTTTCTAAATTAATGTTTCAATTATTAGAGTACCTATTCAAAAAAGTGAAAAAGATTTTAGAGTCTTATTAACACATAGTAAACATATTATATAGAACGGAAGTGTAAATTAAATTATGATTAACAAACATTTTAAAATATCATTTATAAGCAACATATTTAATTTACTTATTGATCAAATAACAATAATCAATTAAAATTAAGATATTAATCAGCAATAGTCTAATCAATAATTAACTTAGGGATTTGGCGCTAACTAGCGAGGGACAGGAACCGGAACTTGTAACACTCGGCCATCCTGCAACTGCCGTGGCCCCTCACGGCTTCTCTGGTCTGCTTTTCCACCTGTCAGCGCAGGCACCTGTAATAAAATTTTGCTTACACAGTATATTTGTTTTATTTGAACCGAGCGAGCTTTCCCTTAGTTTCCATAAAACTATATTATAGTACTGTTACATCTGGTTGTTTATTTACTTGAGGTTGTGCAGTTGCATAGATCTTTCTGGTACCTACATTAAATTACATACCTACTAAAGAGATTTTGTATTATTATGTATGTTGTTTCAAGTCACATAGATCTATCTGTTTTATCACACAGAAACAGAATAGATATTATAAAAGCAGGTTGAGTTTTTATAGAGTAATCACTTAGATCTATCTATTATATCACACAGAAATAGAATAGATATTATAAAAGCAGGTTGAGTTTTTATAGAGTTATCACTTAGATCTATCTATTATATCACACAGAAATAGAATAGATATTATGATAGAAGGTCGAGTGTTTATGTAGTAGTCATTTAGATCTATCTGTTATATCATAAAACAAGATATATATTATAGTAAAGGTTGAATGTTTAAGTAGTAGTCACTAAGATCCATCTGTTATATCATAAAACAAGATAGATATTATTTTAGGCGGTTGAGTTGTGTTTATGTAATGTAGTAGTCTAGTCACTTAGATCTATCTGTTATATCACAAAGAAACAGAATAGATTTTTAAAACTATGATAAAATCTGTAGAGAGTGTAATAAAATAATAAAATTCAGTTATATGTTTTATTATGACTCAGGTGTTTACAATAATTTCCATCAGCCAAGAATACTTGTACATTAGATTAATATTTTGGTTCTATAAATTACATTAAATCGAGCTGCAATTAATCAATTCCAAATCTACTCCTTATAAGGATTTTAACTCTCTAACAAGTCGATTAGATCATCCCTATCTACTTCATGGTCGGATTCGGTGGAGCTATCGGATATAGACGATTTGTAAGGACGGAGGGAATCCGAGGGCACAACTGCACTAAATTTTCTGTACCCTTTCATACCTTGTATACTGTTTATGGTATAACGGTCAATAGCGTGATCAGCCTTACTGATTTTGTATGGTCCAGTATACAAACTTCCTAATTTCTTGGTTACACCTGCTTTGTGATCTCGTGCTAAACCACCTTTCCATAATACTAATTCGCCTACTTGATACTTCCTACACTTCTTATGCTTTTTGTCGTACTGACTTTTCATAATCGTCATATATTTATCAATACGTATCTTGGCTCGGCGTCTACGCTCGTCTAATTGGTCTTGGGGATTAGTATCTGCCGCAGAAGTGCTAGGGAAACTGGGTAAAAGGGGATTATCGTGAGAGAACATCAAACTAAACGGGGCAACTCCCGTTACAGCATGTGGAGAATTATTTATACCCCAGATCACATCTGAAAGCTTGTCATCCCAAGTGCACTCATTCTCTGCGGTAGTATTGAGACCGTTAATAATCGTTCGGTTTACGCGTTCTACCTGACCATTAGAACGTGGACACGCAACTGCGTTTAAAATATGTTTGAACTGCTTTTGTATGGCAAATTCTTTGAAGTATCTACTAGTAAATGCAACGCCTCGATCAGTAATTATTCTACGGGGGTTGCCAAACAGCGAAATTATTTCTTTCAAGTTTTTGATAGTTTCAATGGAACTCACCCCTTTAACAGCTTTAGCAAAAACAAATTTCGTAAAAGAATCTATAACAACTAGTATGTAACAATTTCCATTACGAGTTTTTAGAAACGGGCCTAAATGGTCTAAATGCAAAGTGTGCATAGGCACTGCGGCCTTTTCAATAGGGTGTAATTCCCCTTCAGTTTTACCGTAATTACCTTTGCCATAAGCACAACGTAGACATGCATGAATGTACTTACGAATAAACTTTGTCATATTAGGGAACCAAAATTGGGCCTTTATAATCTTTTCACACTTATCAAAACCTAAATGCCCCACCTCATCGTGGTATTTTTGTAACAACGACCATTTTGAGAGTTTTGGTATGACAAACTTATCCCCATGGAATGTTTTACGAAATAAGTATCCGTCTATAACTTTGTAATTATTAATGATGTCGCGGTTGGTAGTACCTTCGCGGAGTTGTTTAATAACCCCTTGAACACTATCATCTTGAGCTTGCAAAGTTAGGCGCCAGTCAACTTCGTCAATGTGAAGAATTGAAATTGATTCCACGGGATTTCGACTTAGTGCATCCACGTGTTTCATGCGATCGCCCGGACGATATTCAATCTCTAGGTCAAAATCTTGTATAGTAAGCCACCATCTAGCCACGCGCGGTATCAAATCTCTCTTACTAAGGGTCGTTCTTAACGCGGCACAATCGGTAACAATTTTTACCGGGATACCTGTGGCGTATATCCGAAAACGTTTCAAGGATTCTACAACGGCTAACGTTTCCAATTCATAACTATGGTAATGCATTTCCTCGGGACTAGTAACGCGGCTAAAGTACGCCACTGGTTTAAGCGATTCATCGTTTTGATATTGAAGTAAAATGCCACCCAAACCTAATTTGCTAGCATCAGTATGAATTTCTGTTTTTGCATGGCGGTCGTAGATAGCCAAAACAGGACGATCAGTAAGGATAGATTTTAATTTATTAAAAGCATCATCTTGCTCAGGGCCCCATGACCAGACTACATCCTTTTTTGTCAAATATGTTAGGGGTCTAGCAATTTCAGCAAACCCTCTAACAAATTTGCGAAAATATGACGCTAATCCAATAAACTGACGCAGTTCGTGAACATTTCGTGGTTGTCTGAATTGCGTAACACTGTTAATTTTCGATTGCCCCGGTCGCACAGAACCCTCAGTGATTTCATGTCCTAAATAATTGACGCTACTTTTTAAAAATGAACATTTTTTTAGGTTAAGTTTCAGGTTTGCTTGTGAAAGAAGTACCAGAACTTCTTCTAATAACTGAATACCCTCTTCTATCGTAATTGTAGGCAAAGTTACGTCATCAAGGTAGGTCGCAATTCTATTATTTAAGGAACCAAGTGCCTTACGTATTAAACGAGAGAAAACTGCGGGCGCGTTGGCTAAACCGAATGGCATTTTCATGAATTCAAATTGCCCTGACGATGTTACGAATGCAGTTTTATGTATTGAATCTTCAGATACCCTCACTTGATAATAACTTTGGGCCATATCTAGAACAGTGAAATATACCTTCCCCGCTAATCTACCTATTTGGTCATCTATGTGTGGCAATGGAAAGCGGTCCTTAACGGTGCATGCGTTCAAAGCGCGATAATCAATACAAAGCCGATAGTCACCTCCCTTTTTTTTAACTAAGATTACAGGACTTGCATAATCCGAGCAGGACTCCCTAACAATACCGGCAGATAAAAGCTCATCTACTTTTTCTTGAACAATTTCATTTTCTTTATATGATAGCCTATAAGGCTTGCAATAAACAGATTTATTGGTAGTCGTAGAAATGTTCATTTCGACTAAATCAGTACACCCTAGTTCACTACTACATTCAGCAAAGCAATGTTTGTATTTATTCAGTAATATTAACAATAATTTAGTATGTACAGGGTCTAAATCGCCTACGTCTAAATCAGACAATAATATTCTATTTTGGCTGTGTTCTCTATTAGCATCACTAGAAGTTTCATAATTAACTAACGATACATCAGTTTGTAGGTACATTTCCGCGCGAGCTATGAGTCTGTCAGCCTTCCACTGTATAACTGAATCTCCTAAGTTAATAACATTGAGCGAGAGGTAATAAGGGGCCATGATAACCTGTGGTATAAAATAAGATTCCTGACCCAACGAGTACAGTACAGGCCTCGTTACAATAACATTATATGGCAATAAGTCCACCTTAGTATGAACATTTATATTACAACTTGTTCCTGGCTGAATACTTACAGTATCTGATAAAAATAAAGAAACTTTTGAAATAAAATCTTCGCACTTTAAAGTTATACTAGGTAACGGGGACTCAGGCTCAGCATTTTTCAATAGCTTAACAGAGTTCGAGCTAACCAATAAAATTGTATTTCTCTGGTTAATTGTAGGTTGACCAATAATTAAATCTGTGCCATACAAGTTAGTCTCTGTCACCTCCGCACTAGTTTCTAAGCATAAATCATCAACAATAAGATTGAAACTTGTTTTACCTAATGAGTTAATCAAAAGTCCACCGAAACCTCTCATGATAACATTTGAATAAGTAATGTATAAACCTAATCCTTCAACTAAATTTAAAGAAATAATGTTTACTTTACTACCCGTGTCAATGTACGCAAGTGCTTTGACTGCATTTATAGTGACTTCTTTTTTGTATAAATCGGCAATAACTTCAGTAGATACGAAATTAATATCACGTACCTGTTGGTTTCTCTGCATCTGCGGATCTCGCGAAGTCTGCGCTGCATACCAGCAGGCGTTGGCTGCATGCCCCGGGCGCTGGCAGATCTGGCAGTACGTAGCTCGGCAGTCGCGAGCAGTGTGTCCCGTCTTGCGGCAGTTGTAGCAAATTTTCGGCATGCTGCCCGTAGAACCTCGTTGCCATGTCGACTTCAGCTCCATTGTCCTAGCTTCCACCTTCTTATAGTTTTCAAGTGAAGACAGAAAACCGTAGTATAGTTCGTCAGGTGTCTTAGAACAGCAGGCCTTAGCGTTCGCACGTAGCTCAGTGGGTAGACCGCGAATAAGACATGATATTGCTTCTTCTCCTTCTATGCCACATTTCTTCATAAGAGATATCTTGTCATGGTAGTAACGAGTCATAGTTTCACGGTTATCTTTTACACGCGCCAGCATTTCTTCAAGTCGATCCACAAAATCCGTTGATCGAGGGAACGCCTTTGTTAATCGGTCTTTCCATAAGTCCCACGTTGCTTCATAGTCATCAAGGTCGTCGTACCAATCGCGAGCTGCACCACGTAGTCGGGTTTGCATGACGAAGATCTTGTCTCGTTGTTCCCAGTCATACATGTCGCCCAGCTGGTCAATTTTGTGAAGCCAGCCTTTTACATTTGTTGTCTTCTTGCCAGGATCAAATTTGGGGATAATTTCAGCTTCCAGGTGAGTAATTCTTCGTTTTTTCGTAGATTGTGGGTACATTTCGCCCGGCGAGTGGAAAAAAAAGTCGTCATTTCTTTCCATATTCTCACCTTCAGTCGATGCGTCGCTGGGCCTCCGTTTCCCCAGACCGAGGTAATATGGGCCGTGGAAATGCTCCATCCCACTTCTGAATTGTAAAAGGAGCAGTTCGAAGTGGAGAAATAATACGACGTAAGTGTTCTTGTCAGCTCGAAGGCAGCTTTAATAATAATCGTCTTCAAAATGGACGACGCCGTCTTATATACATTCCAACGTAATTCAGTCAAATGATTTACTTAATTATTAAGTTAATACAAATTTAATACAAATAGATTTTCTAAATTAATGTTTCAATTATTAGAGTACCTATTCAAAAAAGTGAAAAAGATTTTAGAGTCTTATTAACACATAGTAAACATATTATATAGAACGGAAGTGTAAATTAAATTATGATTAACAAACATTTTAAAATATCATTTATAAGCAACATATTTAATTTACTTATTGATCAAATAACAATAATCAATTAAAATTAAGATATTAATCAGCAATAGTCTAATCAATAATTAACTTAGGGATTTGGCGCTAACTAGCGAGGGACAGGAACCGGAACTTGTAACAATGCTTACTGGCAGTCGCCGTGGCCTGCATTCAAACGTAGTTATAAAGAAAGGATGGAAGAAAAAAGAACATCGCGGACATTCGATGACCGGCCGCGACTACGAATAGTTTATTTAATTGTCAATATTTAATTGTCAATGTATTTAATTCTATAATTAATATAATTCTAAGTTACTTTACATGTATTTCTTTATATAAAACCCCGGTACCTCAAGTGACGATTTATTTATTATTATTTTTATTTCGATCCATCTGGTCGTCACATTTTGGTGGAGGACAATATTCAGAGCACACAACGGAGTAAACAATATCTTTTACATATTATCTTAAGGCGAAGGGTAAGGCACACTAGCGGAGCTAATGGATTTGATTACTGCTAAACTGGATTATTTTTCAAGCATTGCGGACCTTCCGACACTAGGCAAACATCTATTATTTAATAATTGTGCACTACTTTTAGGTTTGTTTTTGTATTCTTTCGCTAACATCAAAAGTGGCCATTGTTTGTGAATAAATGCGACATCCCGTTTTGTGAATAAACCACGCAACAAAAAGTAGTGCACAATTATTAAATAAATACTATGGATGCTTTCCTGTTGTCGGACGGTACGCAATGTTTAAAAAAATATCCGGTCCGTTAGTAATTGTCAAATTATCAATTGGTGGCGCTAGTGTGCCTTACCCTTCGCCTTAATGAATTTAGTCATTATTGACTTGTAATAATAAGGCACAACAAGTCAATAATGACTAAATTCATTATTACAATAATTTTATTATTGAATGAGTGTAAATTAATTTAGTGTAATAAAGTAAAATTCCTTGACTGCTACGGCTTCCGGTTTGATTTGAAATAGCGCGTACAAGAATAATAATATTCAATGAACACCAAAATGACATACTTGATCATAATTAATGATATATCTCACATTTATATTAAATTTTAAAATAATTGGAAACATTAACTCTGATACGTTAAAATATAGTGAATGCTTTATTCACATTTATTCAGTATTTAATATTGTATAGATCTCTTTACAGAACAAGTCGATTTGCTTGCTAGCAAGCAGCAATTTAATGTTGGCACGTCAAGTCGTCCTATAGACAGTCATGTAGGTAGGTAATTGTAGTAACGTAACATGGTATTAGTAATAATAGTACGAGTATTGTATGTATGGCCACTGCTATAGGTTACTCATAAACTATTGCGTAATTTTTTTATTATAATTCTCTTTATTTATATTCTTGCTTAAAACTAGATTTTTACAATATTTTATAAAAACATTATAAAAACCTAATCCTAGAGTAATTAATATTGTAAATTATCAGGCAGGCAGTTGAAACAACTGATAAGTGTTTGTATTCTAATTAATTGTTTGAATTATGATGCGTTCGCTTATTTGACAGTTTAATATTTAATTTCTTTGTTTCTTTTTATTTATTATCCAACAGCGTAGTCACATAATATTCTTCACATTTATTACAAACAAATCTAATCGTATATTACCAATGACGGTTCATCGTGAGAAGGTGTGTTACAGTTAAACAAAACTAGCAATTATTTTATGTTTTAAACAAATAAAGAGGATATGGTTTAAAAATAAAAAAAATTACAAAATGCATTCTCAAATTTACGGCTAAGGCTTATTTTGGGCTTATTATATTATATCTATGAAAGGCACTACGCTAACGTCGATCTTGTACTGCAACTAACCAAGCAACAAAGGCATTTTTCTCTGTTTATTATACAGCGTCAGAATTTTCCATTACAAAACCATACAAGTTTGAAATATGAGTACTCTTAGCATCGAACTGTATAAAAACAAAGAGTTCCTACGCTCATGGAAAAGTTTCTTGTCAAGGAAGTCCTTTAAAGAGGTCAATGGGCATTTTACTTCTTCCTCAAGTACTTACCACTTAAGGAAATTGGATGATCTAAAATTCGTTGGTAGGTTTGCGTGTTTTTAAATTAAGATTAAAACTTGAGCTCTAAAAAAATATTTCTTTTTACACTAGAGAAACATGGTTAGTTTTCCATACAATGTACTTAATAAACAATCGCAATTAGTTTCTGCGAAAAGTTGTTAGTTAAAAGTATTAAACAAGAAAGTTAGCTTCCAATCTTGAAGACAGTAATAATCAAGCTAAAAATCATTAAATTATGTTCCGTTTCAATTAACCTTATATAAAAAAAATAAAGTTTTATGTAAACTATGTGTTACTGGCCTCAGGTCGTGGGGAGACCCATAACCCTCGTTACAGTTAATGTTTAACTAAATCATGTATCCACTTGAAGGTTAAACCTTGTAGGTTATATTAAAACCGCGATTCACTCAGCTCTACGTCTCAGTCACTTCTAGGTACCTAATTAAATAAGTTGAACCTATCTACCTTTTAGCCCTTACGATCAATCGCGGTAACTATTTCACAACTTGATTTGGGCTTCGTGTCGTTTACCTAGGTAGGTACTATTCTCGGCGCCTGCGCACTGGCCTTCGGTTCAGTCGGACAGTTGAGCAATCACAGTATGTTTGTGCTCTACGTCGTTTTATTCACTATAACAGCGATAATAACACTTCGAATACTCCTTAGATACAATATCAAAATATGTACAGTGAAAAACAAAGTGAATGGAAAAGTGGTGATAGTAACTGGAGCAAACTCTGGTATAGGGTTTCACACCGCCAAAGATTTGGCAGAGCGTGGTGCCCGCGTCATTTTGGCCTGTAGAAACGAGCAGCGAGGGATAACAGCCAGGAATGAGATTATCTCCCTAACAGGAAATCACGAAGTCGTCTTCAAAAATCTAGATCTGGCCTCGCTGGAATCCGTCCGAAAGTTTTCTGAAGACATTATTAGTACGGAGCGTAGATTAGACGTTCTGGTAAACAACGCAGGTGTGGTCACCCAAAGCGGCCGGCGCACAGCCGACGGCATCGTCGAGGAGATGCAGGTCAACTACTTCAGTCCGTTCCTACTTACCGAGCTTCTACTGCCGCTGCTCAAGAAGTCCAGTCCGAGTCGTATCGTGAACCTCGGCTCATTGGCTCACTACATCGGCTACATTAACGTGGACACCATCAACCTGGGTCGCTACAGCCGCCTGATGACGTACTCTAATAGCAAGCTGTATAATATGGCCTTCACTGTCGAATTGGCGAGGAGATTGCAAGGAACGCGGGTGGTAGTGAACGCAGTCCACCCTGGAATAGTGTACACCAACATTTTGACGGATAAAACATGGTTGAGCGTGGGGTTTGTTGCCCTCTGTTGGTTGTGCTATAGGAGCGCGTGGGAGGGCGCTCAGTCGGTGGTGGGTCTGTGCGTGGAAGAGGAGTGCAGCACAGTCAGCGGTAAATTCTATGTGGACGGTGCACAATGGCCTATCCCTTGGAGCTGCTATAATAGGGCTCGTGTCACTGACCTTTGGAGGCTCTCTGAACAGTTGGTTGGAAAACGGGACGGTGCCGGTGGGAGTAAAACAGTTCAGTAAAATACAATGAGTTTATTTAATTCAATCTTATAAATTTTCTAAATTGTTTGCTATTTAGACAAATATATTTTTTGTATTGTAATGCTAACTACAGGTTATCGATTAAGGGGTATAACATTTCGATAGGGGATGAAACAGCCTATCAACTTCAAAATCGTGAAACTGTCATATATACAGTTCATTTCACTTTTCTTTTAATATACCCAAAATTATATCTAAACAATTTCGTACACACAATGTATTTGATTCGTCTATATAGAATTTTTTATTCAAGCCTACTTTGTATAGTAGTTCCTAGTGATGTTTTAAATCATAATAATAACCTTATGTAGACAATAAATTATATACATATTACTAATTTAAATCTTAAAGTAAAATTTTGACTAAACACATAATTAAATGTTTCACTTATTAGGGTTAGGAAAACTTATAAAACAAATAGAATAAAACAATATTCTACCTATATAATAAACACAATGGTTCGTATAGTTTTATCATGAATACCAACATTGACTATGTTTGAGATAAAAACGACATTAATATTAAATATTTTTTATTACTAACGACAATGCGTCCTAAAAGTAAAAGAATAAAGCTTAGTTGCATGCTCATGCGCAAGGTGCAACTGTGCTGAAATATCGGATGCTAATTCAATAACACCTCAATAGTGTGTCGATAGCTTGAATGTGTCGTTACTCGTTAAGACTATTGGAAACTTATCAAAAACCGTCACACGATTGAGGACGTTTTTAAATAGCAAAATCGAGGCCTTGATAACAATCACTGTTACTCAAACATGTTACATTTACTTCGGTATCAGATAATGATTCTAACAAATGCCGATACAGATCATTTCCATGATGAAGATGACAACTAGTAATCAGGTAATTGTCTAGCAAACCTTGACGTTAAAGCTGCCTTTCCACCAGAAAGCTAAGCTGCGTAGCGAGAGATATGTATGATGTCCACCATTAGGATCGTTTCACTTTCATAGTTTAGCTTAGCTCTGGTGGAAAATGGTACAGCGAAGTTTTTTCATCATCATCATCATCTCAGCCAAAAGACGTCCACTGCTGGACAAAGGCCTCCTCCAATGATCTCCACAACGACCGGTTTTGTACTGCACGCATCCAGCGGCTTCCCGCGACCTTCACCAGATCGTCGGTCCACCTTGTTGGAGGCCTGCCCACACTGCGATTTCCGGTACGCGGTCGCCACTCGAGGACTGTTCCGCCCCAGCGGCCATCAGTCCTGCGAGTAATGTGCCCTGCCCACTGCCACTTGAGCTTAGCAACTCTTCGGGCTATGTCGGTTACATTTGTTCTTCTCCGAATCTCCTCATTTCTGATTCGATCTCGCAGAGAAACCCCGAGCATGGCCCTCTCCATCGCTCTTTGAGTGACCTTGAGTCTTCTGATAAGGCCCATAGTGAGCGACCACGTCTCAGTCCCGTATGTCATCACTGGCAACACACACTGGTCAAAGACTTTCGTCTTGAGACACTGCGGTATATCGGACGAAAAGATATTTCGTAGCTTACCGAACGCTGCCCAGCCTAATTGGATTTGACGATTGACCTCTTTGCTGAAGTTGGACCTACCTAGCTGGACCGTTTGTCCCAGGTAAACATAATCGTCCACAACTTCAAGGGCAGAGTCACTTCAGAGGAGTGGGTACGACACATGAGTTCGACATAACTTTCGTCTTCTCCATGTTCATTTTAAGACCCACTTGTTGAGAGATAAATTCAGAGGATGGGCAGCAGCATCTCTCTGAGGTTATCCCCAACCTACTACGATCGCCAACCCGCCTGCCAAGCGTGGCGATTACGGCAAATACTCCCCAAAGTTTTTTATATTCTCGTATTTGCCTACGATTAGCGCTGCATAGCATAGCTTGCGTTGCACAATTATCTCCCTCATCTTAATAGCACTTCTCACCATCACCACTTAGCTTTGGCGGAAATAGACACATAGTTTCGTAGCTTATCTATCTAGCACGTCAGTGGTGGAAGGCCACTCTAAGAGGGCAATTAGAAATGCGAAGGAGCTCTAGACGTAATAAAAGGTGAGTACCATATAACATGTGACGTTATAAAGAAAATTGATAAATCATTCACGTAAATAATACGAGTATGACAACTTTTACGAATCTACTTGCAATAAAATTATTTTACATATTAATTTTGATTATTTTATCCTGACGTTTGGAACCCTTTGCAGGGTCCGTGGTCACAGGGAGACTAAGGTGTTACTCGTCTCATAATAAAATTAATAGTAACTTGCTTACTCCCATTTTAGTAAAAATTGACATGGGGGTATGTTTTGTGTTTTATTTAAATGTGTAGTGTTCGCATAAACCTTAAAAAACAATATGTAAATAATGTGTATGTCGTAGGAAAGTAATTAAAAACGCATAACTATTAGATTTTTTTAATACCTAGAATTTATTTCTTGGCTTGATACCAACTCTAAAACTATTAGATTTAAGTAGATATTTATTTGTATGGTATTAGTCTAGGATTTTTGTACTTCATTTTTGATTATTTTAAAGTTTTGTTTTTTCTAAATTAGTTGTTATTTTAGTAATATTATTTACAATACAGTTACTAGATCCAATAATTGAGTTAAGACATTTCATTTATTTTTTATAGTCGTCTGTACATTCTGTCGGAACCAGCCGTGCAAGCATTTGGGTGCGGGCGTTTTCGTGGTGAAAGTAACTCTCGCAAGCACTTTCAGGTCCTTGGCGCAGAGCACCGCCAACGACACGCGGCACTCGTCGCGGCCGAACACTAGCGAGCTGAGGAGGACGCCATCGTCTTCATCCTATAAACCAATAAGGAAATAGTACAGTAAATAGCCTATGACTGCTGGACAAAGGCCTCCATCATTGAAATCAAGTCATGACTACAATTGATAGGTAATGGCTTAATGGCCACGCTTGTCAAATGCGGCTTGCAAAACCCGAAACACACTTTGCGCGACTTGGGTATTGAACCCTGGAGCTTCGGGTATCGGGCTACGAACGCCTGCGTCTAAATAAAGCGAGTACGTACCACATAGCGGGTTTAAGCGGACACCCTCTATGTACCGATCCGATCCGAACCCTTCGGAGATTCTAGTAGGGCACGGGGACGCGCACTAGTGCGCGATGCCGTTCCCTCTAGAAAACCTCCGAAGGTGATTCGTTTCACACGGCTTGAGGGACCTTTTATGTTCCTCGCCGCCCATAAAAAAGCCCGATGAAGCTGAAAATGCCGTCTGAGGCAATCAGCAATCTCTCTCCAAAAAAAAAACCCTCTATGTGGAGTGTTAGAGTGAAGCATGTAAACAAAACTGTCCTTTTTTTTTACGAACGGACCTTTCGAGTTCAGGGTTAGGGGTGTTTGGTCATGGTGTCGTTTCGTTATTAAAAAAAAATGGTGGCGTTTCGTCATTGCTATTTAAAATTAATAATTTTTAGTGTCCTTTGGTCATTCGCTTAAAATACAGTCCGCAATGCAGTTTTATTCTCAAAAAATGCATTAATTTAGTTCTCACTCATTTTGGCAGATGACCGCTATGCTGCCATGCTACCACTGCTGGTGAGTAGTCTTTTAACTTTTTTATAGATAGCTGTGATTGTATTACTGTGATTTTTATTGTTCATTTTTTAGACATGTGAATATTAAGAATTTGAAAAATTAATAATAATAATAATAATTATAATTATAAGAATGATTATTATTACTAATAATCATTCTTCAGAATATTTTTATCTCTGTACCTTTTCTGGGATATTTAGTCTTTATTTCTATAGGAATTAACGTTTCTATAGTTAGACATGCCTGTGATTGATTCTGTGATTTTTAATTGTTAATTTTAAAGAGTGTTAAAAATTTTTGGTTTTTGGATTTTAGCTCCGTATTAGATAATATATCTGTGATTGATATTGTGATTTTTAAGGAGTAGGTATAGTGTTACATTGTTATATTCAAATTGTCGCCTGTTCGAGCCTGGTCATATTGGTTTCATTTATTTAGTTTGTTGACTGTACAATATTTTAAGAGCAGATGTACAAATGACGAAACGACCACCAAATATTTTTAAATTGTCATTAATGACGAAACGACACTACATCTATGAAAGCTAAAAACAATGACGAAAGAACACCATGACCAAACACCCCTAACCCGCAACTTAACATACTGGATCGGGCGCACTCCCAATTAGGCTATCGTAGCGAACTGCAACCCGTGCAAATCTATCAACACTGTCTACTCGGTGCTCGTGGAAAATCTTTTCAACACTTTTTCAATATTACTTATAAGTAATTTGTATGCAACATTTTTTTATAAATATTTATTAAACAAAATGGTTACCTTTGCATCGGGCGTAGGTACAAATATTGGCTCACTGGGATAACAGTCTGCCTCGCTCCACGTCTTCACCTGCCCGGTCTGAGTGTCCACTTTAATTATCTGCGTAAACAAGTGTTACGATAATAAAACATTCCATCGTAATAAAATACTCGATCCCACTTTCATTAATTAATTACAATTATTTTATCATCCGCAGCTAACATCTAATATAACATTAGCTAAAATTAATAATTGGAAGATCAGCGATTGATTTAGTAGCTGTTATTATTTTATTTCCTTTACCATGTAACTTTTTACAAAATACAAAATTAGATTCTTAACAAACTACTTTTAGGGTGTGCGTTTATTATGTTGTATACATATTTTCTTAATTATGTACAACAAAATAATATTTTTAACACTGTGATATAGTATTGATATATACTTACAGCACCAGGGTATTCAGCGTCCACGTCCGAACTAATGGCATAGAAGTATCGATACGGTCGACCTACAAACAAATTATAAATTATTTTATAAATTTATAAAATAAATCAAATTGCCTTCGAAACAAATACTATATTCGATACATTTTTAAGAAGTAAGTGAGTAAAGATTTTTTTTTAAAGAGGATCCTTATTCTCTAATTCTAACTGAGATTCTAATAGAGTCAGTGTATTTTTCATTTGTTACATAAGAAAGTATTAATAGTTAGTTACCGTTATACAAATCGTAGTGTATCCTCGGCGTTTCGCAGCCGACGTTACAGAGGAGTGTGGGTTTGATTTTCGTCAGGTTTGGAGCGTCTAACGCCACCTCGAGTCGCTTCGGTTTTCCACGGAACCACTCTGCGTATTCTGCGTTGCTTTGCATTGTCTAAAAAATAAATTTGATGCAAAAATAACAATCCTTTGTTATTGTTCTAATTCTTTGCTTTTATCTCACCTATAAAATAGGTTACAAAATAAACTTAGGAATAAAGTTGGTCCCAGTATCGTTCCATGTGACATCCTGAATGTTGTTTGCTCAAATGGATAAGGTTGTTTATTAACTACTTTACTAACAAATAATGTAGAGCGTACATTTTTATTATCATTAAGAAATTTTCTGAATCTGTTTAATGCTTCTTACATCCAAAAAAAAATACTTGATGCACTTTCTCAAACGCTATAAATATGTCCATAATTTTCGAAAGTTAAAATAAATGGTTCTACAAACTTGAAGACTGTTAACTTACCTTTATAGCATGTATGTACATAGCATCAATGGCCTTAGCGTCTTTATACGCGCAAAGATCGACGATTAGTTTGCCGTCCTTCTCGTACGAGTTGATGATGTGGAGGTAGAACAAGGGGTCTGTGCTGAATCTCTTCACTTCCTTACCCGTGGTGCGGCTTATTAGAACTATATGGGTCTGAAATAGATAAAAATACATTAAGAAATTATTTTACTCATCGATTATTTTGCTCATCGATTATTTTCACCAGATCTAAATAGTTAACAAAGAGTTTCTACAAGGCACTTAACGTCTGTGCACCTGGGTCTCTACAGTCCCGCATCGAGATCTGTATGTAAGATTTTATACTGCTGCACTTGGAGACGCCTACTAACATTACTTGGTAACAATTTTTTTTCAAATAGTGCATAATTTTTCGTCATTACTAAAATTATTTCACATACAAAACTCTTGCGCGACGTCTTTGAGAGCGGCATTGAGTGTCAATGTATCATTAAAGGACATTTGGCGTTTTAGTGCCTTTTTGAAAAAACCGCATGAACAAGACTTTGTTAGACAGGTAGAGGTCTTACACACAAAATAAATATTTTATGTGACAGCTTGATGTAAACCGTAGACATTCCAAGATATGACGGTGTTATATGAGAAGTTTTTGTATGATCCAAATCTAAAAATTTTAAACTATTAGAAATTACGAAACATAATCTCTAACACTACTAATAGAGCATCGGGGGCTATTTTAATAAAAAAAAGAAAAACACATTATCACATTTTAGAATTAAAAATCATTTTATGTGTCCAGGAATCGAACCGAGTTTTTTGAAAAAAAATCTTTGAACTAATGTCAAATGTCAAACTGAAGAAAGGAGCAAATTGTTAACTTTTAGTTAGTCATTATCATCAGCTCATTTTATGTCCCCACTGTTGGGGCACGAGCCTTCCCTATGGATGGATAGGGAGAACGTGCCATAAACCACCACTTCGCAGTGCAGTAATGCAGCCGGGACCAACGGCTTTACGTGTCTTCGGAAGCACGGAGGAGTGTTTAGTTTGTAAAATCAGCTAATTACAACGAAAACATGCAGTACCAATAGATTCGCTCATATATCCGATCTTTACCTTACATGCATTTATTGTTCATATGCATTTATTGTTCATATGGCAGATCTTTATTTAAAAAACAAACTCCCGTTCGTGCGCATGAATTTTGAGAAAGGCACCACCCTCCATACAAATTGCCCATTGCCTTTTATTAGCAGAAAATAGGTTAGCTGTCTGTCAAAGGCTGACCTGCTGGTCTCGGCACCAGCGCAGCGCGGCGGCGAGCGGGCGGCGCCGCAGCTGCGCGTGCAGCACCGCGCACAGCGACACGCACAACGGCTGCTCCACGATCACGAAGTGCTGCTGCGTCACGCCTGCCCACAAATGCACTGCTCAGGACGTGCCCAGTGTTCCCGGGCTCGATACCCAGCGGGGGTACATGTTTGTATACTCGGTTTGGTTGATGGCAGTGCTTGTTTGTCCGCCTGGCTAGCTACCACTTTTCTTTTTCTTTCTAAATATTTTTATTATTGGTAGTTACAAAAAATCAACCTGATTATCCTGAGACTGGTTATTTTTTTCATCTTAAATGACGCCATAACATCAATGTTTGTAGCATTGTTGTGTTCCAGCAGCTAGGGATAAGATAGCCAGTGCCTCAATAGTTGAGGATTCTGGTTGAAATGCGCTTCCACCTTCCACCAGGTCAGGTGAGATGAAGGCCAAGTGTTTACCTATAAGATAAATTAAAATGCTTGTTTTTATTCCTTACGCTGGCTTTACACTTTCGGGCGAGATGAGACGAGGGCGCAGTGTACATCAATGCTTATCGTTTGCTTCTACACCTAAATTCCTATTTGAAATCGTCAAAAGCATCGATGTACAGATATACACCTTCATCTCACCGTATGTTAAGTGATGATAAGGCCGAAGGTAGAAGCGCACCACATCCAGATACCAGAATTCCTCACTACTGTGGAACCAGCTAGCCAACCAGCAGATGTGGTAGTTAGCTAGGCGGACTTTAAACAAGCCCTACCAACAACCACACCAAATGAAAGCATGTATTCCCCTCTGGAAATGGAACATGAGATCTCTGGTTCTGAGACCGGGTGGTCTTATTCACTAAACCACAAAGGTGGTTAATTTGCTGTAAATATGGTTCTTTAGAGCACATATCACATTACATACACGCTATCATTTAATAAATGTTCTTCAATGGGCCATTAGTGACACGCATTGCGGCTGTTCCACGATCACTGAGTAGGTACGGATGCTTCACGCCTGCGACCACAAGTGCACTGCTCAAAACGTTGTTGTGGCTCTTTGGACCATAATATATCACATTTATCTAAGTACATATTTCTTATGGGTAAGTACAAGCATTAACAATTAAGGACAAGCATTAACATGTAAACAATGTGATTCTTAATACAATGGAATTAGAGTCAAAACGAGTCTAAAATGTGTACATCTTAACGCTCGTGACCTACTTGGTTTTCATCGCACCTAGTGATATATGAGAATAAGGCCGAAAGTAGAAGCGCACTTTACCCGAAATACTCAACAACTTAGAAACTGAATAGTTAACTTATTGTCTGTATTTTGGCGACATCTATACTAATGTTATAAAGAAGAAACCTTTGTATTTTTGTATGTATGTTTGTTTGCAACGAATAAACTCAAAAACTACTGGACCCATTTTAAAAATTTCTTCACCATTAGAATGCTACATTAGCACTGAGTAACATAGGCTATTTAAAAAAAATGTGGTACGAAGTCCGCCGGGTCAGCTAGTAATTAGATAAGATGATGGTAGCTAGCCTGGCAGATTTAAAACTGCCAGAGACCGGTGGATGTAACCACTAGACACAGAGGTGGTTTAAATGTGCTGTTGATGAGGCTCTTTGAAACACATATCACTTCTTATAGTCTTTATGCTTTTCGTATAACGAGATATAAGCTGACCATGACAGCTCCGGACACCTGTCTAAAAAATAGGGAAAGATGGAGGAGGAGCAGAGCATGGTGACTTGTAGATGGTGGCATGGTGGCTTCAGACGGTTGGTGGATGGACTATTGCTAACAATAAGTTTAGGATATGATTGTATCGAGTGCTCACCAAAAGTGTGCATGTATGAGGGGTGCAGCGGCCAGCGCGGCCGCAGCGCGCCCACCACGCGCGCCGCGGCAAACATGTCACCTAAAAACCATTTAAAATGTTCCATTCGAAATTCAAAACAGTTCGTTTTGTTTTGTTCTTTGGAAACAGAGGGCCTACCACGAACCACGTTCGACGTATTGCCTCCCTGTCACACTTACGCACGAATTTACAAGTGCGACAGAGAGGCAACACGCCGAACGTGGTTCGTGGTAGGCCCTTAGGTAACTTGGAACAGGAAACTATGTCGTTACTACTTTATGCTAGTTTTGCAGAAACTTATTACATTATACCGATAATGGTTTAAAGTGTTTTGACAGCAATATGTTGCTCAGCGAAATCTATTGATTGTAGCATAAAAAACCGTCTATACTGTAGCTATACAGGGAGCCTAGTGCAAGTTTTGTTTACTATCCGTATTCATTCGATTACGTTTACGAAAACGAAAATTAGTATGGCATTGAAGCAGCGCCTCCTGGCGGCATACGAAAGGAGTTAACATTTTGCCATACAAATTCTCGTTTTCAATCGAGTGGCAAATGAAAGTCGCACTTGGCACGCTGAAGACGATTCCTTATCCTGATCAATTGATGAATAAATCTCGCACAGCACTCCGGGCGCAGCTTACTTACTCGGTACCATTATGACTGTTGAATTTTGTACCATCACGATTCATGACGTTTGTGCTACCATCTAGCCTCCCTAGGAACCATAAGCCAGTTAAGTAAGTATCAAAAACATGGCGCATATCAAAACATATAGCTTTTACAATTGGTTTTTACCTTTCTCGGTGTAAGGGAATTTAACGACGACGTGTCTGAGGCGGCCTTTGACCAACGACATCCCCACGTTGTACACGTCACCTGGAACAAACCATATTAGCATTTAAGTATGTATTTGTTTAATATTTAATTTACAGATCAATATTTATACAGTATATCTGGAAACAGGACTTTGAAGCTTTAAACCACATATAGTGTAAGTTACGTACATTTCATTAAACCCATAAATTGTATATATGTAAGGGTTCATATTCGTAAATCTAAGCGGTATAGTACCATTTTACTCGAAGTATATAAACGACTAGGTATATATAAAGTTTTTAATTGAATTGCACGCAAAACCTAGTGTCAAAGATGAGCGGACACATGCCGATGGAATAAGAAAAATAATTTGGCTTAGGAGAGATTGGTATCAGTAGCTTCTACTTATCCAGGCTATTGTATTGCTCTAACTTTTAAAGTTAGCTAAATTGATCTCATCTTATCTTAGTGGAGCCTGCCAAGGCTAGATAGCGCTTTAGAAGTCATGTGCAGAACCGGATTAAGCCATGTATAGGCTCCTGCTCTGCATGTTTCTAGGCATCTTTTCTGCATCTTCTAGGCTCCAAAAAAGTACGTTTGTTTTCTCTGGCCAAGACCTAAGCGACGCGGGACCCATAGACACGTGCCTTTTTTGCGTTTAGATTAATCGAAACCAGACCAGCACGAAATTTTTACTAATTTATCTTAAGTTAGGTACCTACACAGTGTAATATATAATATAATTATATATTACATTATTTATTACCTACCTATATAATCGAAACAGGAGATTGTACTTAAAATAATTGATCGATTAAATTAAACAAATCGCACTAACTAGGCACTCTTGCTTGCGTTACTCACAACCGCATGCGGTAGGTATGCCTCATGAATACTTATTAGCTAGTTTGTATGTCAATGCCTGCGGGAACAAACATACTTGTATTGGCAGAGTCGAAAGTAACTATTTGCCGTAAGTATGTGTGTAAAATAGGCGAACTTGTATGTTGATGGACATGATTGAAGCACGTGAATTATGGCGGGATAGTAAACATTCATGTTTGCAGTATGTACTGTTTCTTTTTCTATTATGTGTGTTTTGTCGAATATTAATTTGAAACAATGGCGGAACACCTTGGTGGCCGAGTGGCAAATGCGAAAACAACTCAAGCAAATAATAAAACTTTGATGGCGCCTTTTGAGATAAATGAGTAATTTCATGATTTATTTGAAATTTCGCTCTACCCTGATCTAGGACAAGGGCAGGCGCTAGTGTTAGATAAGATAAGATAAGATATAGTTTATTTAAAACAATTGCTACAATACATGTTACTGTGTTGAGTGTAGTGTATAGTTACCGTTGCGCATGACGTGCGGGTGCGAGGTGTGGTTGACGAGCGCGACGTCCTGCGACAAGTCACGCCGCTGCAGTGTGTCCAGCGTTACGGGGTCTACCCTGCGCGTGCGCAACAAACAGCTACGTCACCACCATATTCCATACCATTCAGTGGCCGACCACTGAGGCGCGTTTGTGACTCTCATTATAAAGTAATGAAACGCATGTGGTCTCAGAAGTACTTATGTACAAAATGAACACATTTTGTAACAAACATGTTTATACCTATAATATACAGTGTTTTTTTTTAAATTGGAACAGTATAAGGAAGTCTGGAACCCTAAGAGGTAAGGAGAAACTGTCTTAGGAAGTCTCTGTTGTGAAAACAATTTTGACATAGCAAACTTTTATTGTTTCTGTGTATCTCTTATAGTTTCGGACTTCCTCATACTCTGCCAGTTAAAAACAGTCTGTATAAAAGGTGCAAAAAAAACACATCATCATCATCATCAGCTCATTTATGTCCCCACTGCTGGGGCACGAGCCTTCCCTATGGATAGATAGGGAGAACGGGCCATGAACCACCACGCGGGCCCAGTGCGGATTGGTGGTTGTTAACGACTGTTAATGCAGCCGGGACCAACGGCTTAACGTGCCTTCCGAAGCACGAAAAAAAAACACATTTTGTACATATTTCTGAGGGTTTAGTGAGTCGAGCAGACCATCGCCTTACCCTACACACCTCCCTGGTCCTAGCAACAACCCATTCGAGACGGTCCGTAGGGAATTCCACTCATTAAAAAAAGGGTACGAGTCACGCTTTCTGGAAGTTTAAACCATTTTTCTGAATTGAAATTATGATAATTTAACCCCTGGAGCTCGATGGCGCAGTGGTTAACTTGCCCGGTCTGCGAGTGCTGAGGTTAAGCAACTTTCGCAAAGGCCGGTCATCGGATGGGTGACCAAAAATTTATCATCTCGAGCTCCTCCGTGCTTCGGAAGACACGTAAAGCCCCGGCTGCATTAGCAGTCGTTAACAACCACCAATCCGCACTGAGCCCGCGTGGTGGTTTAAGGTCCGTTCGCCCTATCCATCCATAGGGAAGGCTCGTGCCCCAGCAGTGGGGACATAAATGAGCTGATGATGATGATGATGATGAACCCTGTCCTGCTACAAAGCTGCCATGTGTATTATATTACTTTGTAATAAGAGTCACAAACACGCCTCAGTGGTCGGCCACTGAATCCGGATGTAGGCTGTTTACTTTATTTTAACTTACTTTAACTTTTATATACAACGTGTAACAGAAAAATGTGTTCAAAATGATAAGATCCACAGTGTATCCGATCTAGATCTTGTATGTGAAGAGATTTTTTTTTTTTCATTTTGTTGATGGCTTCGTGCGATTAGCACATTTAGCCAGTGTCAAAGTAATTTTTCTAACAAGTAATACATAAATAAACAATATTTCTTTTCTTTATGATGATGATGAATGATAATAGAAATGAGAATTGATATACCACCCAACCCCTCGAGTATCTCAGTAAAGATGTGGGGCTTTACTAAGTTCTCGGGCGGACTTCTTGAGAGAATTTGAAAAGTGACGTTGCACTGTTTTGTTTCATTTGCCAACACTCATGCACACTCACGAACACTTAATGGTTAGTAATCCACCATTATTTCACATTAATATTCGACATAACACAAATTTTAGAAAATAAAACAAAACAGCAGACATGACTTTTCACTTTCCCGCCAAGAACATATACATAGTTACATGAGTGTTAACTTTAATTTGTTATGCAATTTCCAATTAAATATCTCTATTGTAACGTCACATGAAAAATCAAGTCTCAGCCCTAGTGGTTTAGTAACCTCTGTGTACTTACATTAACCTGTCATCTACCGTGAATACAGACACAAAAGAATTATAATTGTTTATGGAACTGATCAGTGCTCGCGGCAGATGACAGGTTAATGATCACTGCTGCTTGATTACCCGCGCCTGACGCGCATAACTAATCATTAATATAAAAATTATGTCTTAATAGCAACCCATACACGTTTTAGATGGGATACATTTTGGATCTTTTCTTTTTGACCACACCTTTTTGTTACACGTTGTATTAACAAAACTTCCCTGACATTGTAAAAATGTTAAGTACGAATCGGTCGACGACCTAGTCGTTGACATTGAATAAAGCTTACTTGCTTGAATAGATAATACCTATTGATTATAGTTGCACGGGTCGTGTACCAATCACAGCTCACGACAGGACAAAAGGTGAGGGTACGAGTTACCCGCGACCACAAAATAAGGAGACCCACAAAAGGTAATGCTTCATACAAACGCGCTCGTGCAACGCACACAGTGACAACTAGGGAATCCAATCCCGCATCAAAATCGCAATTCCGCAAGCCTGCGGGATTGAGGTCCATAATCATCTCGCGGGATTGAGATTTTTTAAACTTTTCTTTTGTTTTAAGCACCTAGATTTTAAAAAAATGCAATATAGGCAAGTAAATTTACTTTATTATTAATATTATTATAAAGAGTTTTATTACTAATTATCAACTAAATAAAATTCTTTTAAGAAACGATATAAAATCAGATTATAATTTTTGATAATACTTTCGAAGAAATGATAAAGAATTGAACCTTATCTTGTTACATAAATAGCTTCCGCATGTGCGGGATCCCGCGTTTGGGATGGGATTCCCTAGCGACAACCTTTCAAGGTCACGGTCTAGGTCTCTCAATCTCAAAAAGCTGCGCTCGAACTGCCCCGAGCCGTTCCGAGATCCGAGTCCGTGAAAGGGTCTTTATGTGCGTTGCTCAAGCGCGGCATTTATTAAGCTTACCTTCTGTGGTTCTTCTTATTGTATGCCCGCGACATAGGTACCAAGTGATGGCACCCCCTCGTACCCGGGGGGTTCGGCGCCTTTGTAGAGACCAAAGGGCCGTAATGGATTTACCTAGTAGGGACCACCGCGCGGACCGCAAAAGGCTCCGTTGAGTTCACGGGGTACCGAGTGGTTTAGTGAGTCGAGCAGACCATCGCCTTACCCTACACACCTCCCTGGGGGCCGACCGCCTAACTCTCTCGCTTTCAATCGCTTTGAAGGCGAGGCGAGGAGGAGGCGTCATCTTATCATTTCGAAAGCAATATGAAAGCAATATCGAAATCTATAGGTTTATTTATTTTTATAAATAAGGTATATTTATCGTTATTATTTGTGCTTCATTTATAATATACACAATATTCTAGTATGTTTTAATAGTTTCACCTCTGATCTTACAGTTTATTAGCTCTCTCCATCCAACTGGTTGTCTGGAAGAAATCGCTTTAAAGCGATAAGACCGCCAAATTGTAGAGTGTTTATAAGGTTTATTTTTTTTTATCTATCTATCATCACCGTCATCGCCCAGTTATATTGGTCCAATACTTGACATGGGCCTTACTTACAAATTGAATGTAACTGAGCACTATTCACAGTTAGGGCTTCAGTGTCAGTATTAGACACTCTATTCATCGCCATAATATATCATAGATTTATATTGAAATTTTACGGACTTATCTAGAAATCGAACGAAGGAAGATCGAATCGATCCTAGGAATAGGATAAATAAATTTAAAAAAAATATTTGGAACATAAAAATAGGTAACATTACATAATATGTATTATATATATTATAGTGGTCGTAAGTCTGCAGCCACAAACGCCCACCTCTGGGTAAAATGGCGCGTTCCAAAATTTTGAATTGACAACAAGTTTTCAACTTATAGTAAGTACTAACTCTCAATAATATTGTATATGTGTCAGGGTGTGTGTGTGTGTGTAATTCAGTATGCGACCGATCTCATTCCTAGCAATACGAAAGTAACACTTGGGATCAATTTTAATAACCACTAGAATAAAAAATGTTTCGTATTATTACTATTAAACTATATAACAAATCTTAGGAGCCGTCCTAAGCATTCAGCTAAAATTAAATATGAAGGGTTCTGGTGGTCTGTATTAATTTGTTGCTAATGGCTAAGATCAGTTACTGACCCCTATATTTACGCTGGTGCCACTACACTACTCTCATCCAACTCTTAATTTCAGCAATACCTGTGTATGAAGGGCGCTTCAGTGAACGCGTACATCTCGTCCCCAAACGGGTACAGCGAGATCATGGCGTTGTCGGACATCGACTCGCCTGGCTTGAACACCGCCGCCACTCTGCACAATGAAATATACCAAAGTTAAAAAACCTATAATATATTTTGAATTTATTATATATTGTGAAGGAAAAGGAAAGAAAGACCGTTATTATTTTTATATTGTACAGAGTGTCAAGTGCGAGTTTCGTTCGCCATTCGATTACGTTAACGAAAACGAGAATTCGTATGGCAAAACTGCAACTATTTTCGTATGCCGATGCCGCCAGGAGACGCTGCTTCAATGCCATACTAGTTTTCGTTTTCGTAAACGTAATCGAAAGAATACGGATAATAAACAAAACTCACACTATATGCACTCAGATAAAATAATGCGTCAATGAAAATGGCTGACATATTGCTGAAATTTAAATAACTTGCTGACACTTTTCCGATACATTGTTGTCTTATTGCTGAAACATAGCCGAAACAATGCTTTTCTACATATTACACTTTTTTGACACATTGCAGACATTGCGATCACATTGCTAACACATTATTAACATAGTGATAACACATTGCTGTCACATTGCTGACACGTTGCTTTCACATTGCTGTCACATGGCTGACACATGGCTGACACATGGCTGACACATTGCTGACACATTACTGTCACATTGCTGACATATTGCTGACACGTTACTGAAACATTGCTGACACATTTCTGACACATTGCTGAAATAGAAGCACATTGCTGACACATTGCTGACACATTGCTGACACATTGCTGACACATTGCTGACCTGTCAAAGATAGTGTGGCAGGGGTCGGGCACCGCCGCCGTGCCGAACTCGGTGACGACGATGCGGCCGGCCGCGTGGTTTCGCTTGTACGTCTGCGACTGCAGGAAACGGCACTGGTACGTCACGGCGCCTTCGCTGATCGCAAACCTGGAGTATTCATTAAAATGTTTATTCCAATAAGTGTATACATACGCAACACAATCTTAAATGTATACCTATAACGACCCGGTGGCCGCGTGGCCAAAGTGTGTTTCGGATTTTTGAAGCATAGCCCAGGTTTGTCATCACCAACCCGCATTTGGCAAGTGAGATGGTTAAGCCATTACACATCAATAGGCATGACGAAAGATTTTGAAATCCTATTCCGTAATGTAGGTACACATTTACTATTTACGAAAAAACTTTTATTTCGGTAATAAACTTAAGTTTAAAGCCATTTTTCTAATATTTTTTCAATAGTGCGCGAAAACAGCTCGCAGGTATCAATCATGGCGTCGTCGGCTCTGACGTCACGCTTATGTAAGTATGTCATTGTAATGACATTGTGTCTATGCGTAGCAAAGAAAGAAAACCAAACATTAAGGGTGTGTTCCGGTATACACTGCGAGCACTGTCCAGTGCTCTTACTGGTGAGAAATTTGTTCCGTTATGGACTGACAGTATACTGCCGCAGTATCATAAGGAAATATATGACGTCATACATCGTCGTCATTTTCTTACTGTAAGCACTGGCATTTTTGAGGTAAGGTGCTCTCAGTGCTTTGATCACGTGATCAACAGCGTCCAGAAATGACATGGATGACAGCATGGATGATAGTATACTGGACTGCGTTCCATTTTAAACAGTAACCAGTATAGCTAAATATAAAGGAACGGCTTCGCAGTATACTAAATTGACGTCACACCTTACAGTGCTTGCAGTGCACCCACACCCAACAAAGTGTTTGCACATGTTCCAAACAAGAAAATAATGAGAGTGAAGTGGTTAAAGGTCGTACGGCGAAATTTTAGATGTTTACTATGAGGAAAAATACTACTAGTACTAGTAAGTGCTTTATAGTTATAGAAATTTACTCGTTTTATCGGGTATTAACATGGTATCACTACATAGTATAAAACAAATTCCTTCCCGCTGTCTGTCTGCCCTAACGACTGTAGTGCTCTGGTGGGTTACCCTTGAAACACAATTGCAATAATCAATTTCCAATCCCAAATCTAAAAAATTCAAATGGCACTCTTAAAAGCGATAATAGCGCTACATTGGAATTAAATTGCGTGGAATTTGAGTGAACAAATTATTATCGAGATGGGGAGCTCCGAAATTGCGAAACTTATCCCAATATCGATAAATATTAATCGCATTGGAATTGTATTGAGATTGAGTTTGCGTCAAGAGTAGCCTACCTGGTTACCACAGAACATTGGAATTATATTGTCTGGGCCCGATGGCAGTCAACCCACTATGTATGTATGCTTAGATCTTTAAAACTACGCAAAGGATTTTGATGCGGTTTTTTTTAATAGATAGAGTGTTTCAAGAGGAAGGTTTATATGTATAAATACATGCATGCAAGCATTGTACCTGTGCGAAGCCGGGGCGGGTAGCTAGTTAACTCTAAAGTAACAACTTACAAGCTGTGAGGGAGCTAACTTTAAAATGAACAATGACAAGTTTATTGTAAAAATAACCTATGAAAGTAAAATAAAATAAACTCGCATGAGTTCAAAACGAGTTTGATTATATCTAAGTTGGTTAGTGCTAAAAATAAATAATTACAAAATTTACTTACAAGGAAGTTTTCACGTTTCTAAACTCAGACGAGCAAAATCTTTATTTATTGCGAGGAAGTCGCCCAACATCAAGACATCAATCCTGGGCAAATTTGAGCTGTTTGCCTTAACAAAGCTTAGTTCCATTGTTATAGGCGAGAGGAGTCGATAAATCACACGTAAACGAATAAAAAATCAATTCAAATGCATAATCAGTAGTATTCACAACAACAATCCTTCACTGTGTTTTGTTGTTGTGAACAGCGGAGTTTACATAATCGTGACGTCATGCGGTGTTTCAGTCAAAATGGCCGATTGTAGTATTTTAATGTTTTATTTATTGAAAACCTTAATAATCTCAATATTTTTAATAAAACTAAACCAGTGTTTTAGTTTTTTTTAATAAGTATTTTCCCCTGTAATGATGACTTGATTTCAATGATGGAGGCCTTAGATCAGCAGTGGGACAGTACTGACCCACTATCCTTTTACTTTATTTATATTATAATTATGAAGTGAGTCCACATCGCAATAATAAATATTAAAAATATTAATTCTTGTACGCGCCGTGTCAAATCATCATCTCAATCCAACCCTTCCAACCCTAAACGCTTGAACGACCGATATTTTATAATCAACGGTCTACACAAAATTTACATCAGTAATGTAAGTACTGCTTAGCAAGTCCAAACAATACGTACCTACAATTCGTACGTGTAAGTACGTAATATTGGTAATATCCACGGCATACATGACGTCACATCGCCCTTAATTGCCTTTGATCCATCAGACGATTGGCGTATGAAGAACCTAGAATGCGACCCAGTAATCTTGAGGATATACCGATTACGTTTATCATCATAATCGCAATTGCCGCAATAGACCGCAATCTACGAGTATTTGTCTCAAGCAGTAATGGACCCACCCGATCGTTAACGCATATATCCTCCATTACCGATGATGCGATGGTAGCCTCATAGAAAACAAACGTTATTTTATTTTGCACATTATATAAAAATTTAAATCTTAAATAAATAAATTTATTAAGTTCTGAATGCCCAATAACTTTAATTTATCATCCGATCACGTTAATGAAAACACGAATTTGTAACTGGAAAAAAACTGAAAATTTGTAAATTGTCTTTTTTAATTTGATAAGACATTTTCTTTTTCTAGTAAGTAAATAATTAAAATTTGTACATGTCACCGGTATAAAAATCGCAACCCAATTCTAGAATCCCAGATGACCACAACGGTAGCGTTCGTCAACAAATATGTTTGTTTAAAGAGAAATGGGAATTACCTAAGTAATTCCATTTCAAAGACTGATGAAACGGTTTCATTCTATAAAAGTTTTATCTGTCCCCCTAATTAGTGCCGGAAGGACTGCTGAAACTTTTTATCCCCATCGCCCGCCGGGGGAAAGATGAGAATAATTCGGATTATATTCGAATGAATGAATCACCTGTGTAACAAAGCGGAGCCGTCGAACAAGTGCTGGAACTGCTCATCGCCGACCTTGAGCGAGCCGGGCCCGTTGCGCAATAGGCTGCCATTGAGCCACGAGGGAACTTCGCCTGGAAACAACACCATCCATCACTTTTCACTACGAACAAGCGCTTGGCCTTCATTTCACTTGAGCTAAGTGACGCAGAAGATGAAAGCGCTCTTCACTCGTAACACTCAATTGAAGATGAATTGCCACAGTTACCTACTTTGCCAATTTATTGTAATACCTACCTATCTATTAACTAATAGTAGTGGTCGCCCCGTGGTCGAAATTCGACCGTAATTTTATTAAGGCTGCACGGATTGCTTCCTAAGCAATGAAAAATTCAAAAGATAGAATGTGAGTTGGGATTGGCATTGACAGATTTCGGCCGCTCCTCAAAAATGGATTTTGAAATTTTTGAAAAGAGTATACTTATATTATGCGTGTGTGTCAAATACATGGTAGTGTGTGTAATGTTTGTTTTATTGATTTATTGTATTTTTATGCATAATTTAAAAAAAAATTAACATTCTGCAATTGTTCAATAAATAGACTATAAGTGTGCGAAATTTCATACTCCTCCGTCCGCGCAATTTTCGTAAAAAGGGGTACAAAATTTTTCTTCACGTATAATATTATATATAGATACAGTCGATGTAGATAAGAACAGGATTGACAGAAACCATAGTTGGTTTAAAGATTTGTTATGTACCATTGTTGTTATGACGACAGACATAAATTAGATCATGGGAGATAGCTGGCAAACTTAAAATAAGCTCTACTAGCAACCACGGTACAATAATAAATAGGTAGCCTTCCTCCGGTGGGAATCGAACCCTGATCTGAGAGCGGTGGTTTAACCACTAAACCATCGAGGCGGTTGAAGTCTTCACTATTCAGGACATGTGATATTGACTTTGGCTTTGTGTGGCGGTTAATAACTAATCTATCGCAGAGAAACTGTTCGGTGCGTACCTACCTACCACTGATTTACTTTAATTTATTTGTTTTTTAAATTGTTTTTGCCGTTTCTAAATTATTGTGTTGTCTATCTGTTTTGTTTTCTAATTCGCTTAATCTACATAAATTACTTAAATATATAGTTTTACAAAGTAGGGATCTGTAATTGGCAGTAGGTTAAGTATACAAAGTAATAACTTAGTTTATAAAGTGCTGTAGATTCCATGTTCATAAATAAATAAATAAAAAATAAATAAGAAATGAAATAGATCTACGAATTTCGATAATTTAGTTCTTCGTTAATTTATGTTATATTCATAGGTGAAGCAACAGTTATAACAAAAGCCAGTTGTTATCGTTCTTATTGTATATAACTAGACATCAGTAAACTAATGACAGATCCAATTTTGGTAATACTAAAGATTGTTATGAGACCTGCCTTAAAATCTTAAAATATTCAAGTCACGCTCAAAACACTGACAAGATTTTCCATGCAGCCTTATCGTAAGGTCAATTTTAGAGGTGGTGACTTAAGTGTAAGCGCGCTTTAGTGTCAACAAATTGGCATGATGTATGTGTAGTTATACCTACTGCATTCATATATTATGCTTATGTAAAGCGACCTTATAAACTTATATGTAGGTACGGCATAGGCATTACAGATTTTTCTTATAGATATTTATATATATATATATATATTTATGGCGAATATGCAAGTGAATTTTCAAATAATTTAGTTGAATAATTTCTGAATTTATATCGGACTTAATCCTATATGTTTTCCTGTTTTATTGTTCGTATTTTTTTATAAAAGTTTGTGTATTCAGGTGATAGTTTTCTTAAATAGGAAATCTAACTTCTGGTAACGGGAGATCGTTCGTAGTCGACGGGCCTAACCTAACCAATCAGAAGTTTCTCTTGGCACTGAAAATTGTATAGCGAGGTCAATCAACAATCCAAAATAATACGTATTGGCCTAAATTGGTAAGTAGTGTTGGAATAATTAGCATTAGCAATCACATTTAATTGCTAATAGTCCAATAGCAGCAATTAAATTGATCGTAGTTGCTAAAATTAATTATTGCTATTTATCATCCATCGCGTGAAATCATCTGCGTTTGTGCTATCGAGAACACATAACGTGCCCGCACTGCACGCCTGCCGCGGCGCTAATAGCAGTTAATGCTAAAAATCTGCTAATGCCATCTCGGCCGGATAATTCACGACGCGCGGGCGAACGGCTAACGAATAAATAGGAGTGAATGAGAAAGGAACACGCTTCCTTCTGCATTGTGCATGCAGTTTTTTATTACGATACATGTGAAATGCTTGCGTTTTGAGTCCATTATTATATGGTTGTTTTTTTTTTGTAAATGATGAAATGAAAAATTGCCGAAATTTAAAAAATACACAAACATTTATTTACTCACAGCTATTTCACAATAATTCAATTCAATTCCATTCAAACATTTATTGCTCTCCATAAGTATACATTGTGAATAGCATTTTACAATCATATTAAAAATCATATTAACAAATAGCATAGCAATAGCGCGTAGCATGCTAACATATGAAAAAGAGCATGCTAATGAAATTAATGAAAATTAGCATTAATTTCCATTACTATTGGTAAGTAATATAGTTGACAATGAAATTATTATAAAAATATTTTTATTTATTGACTAATATTGCATAACATATTTGATCTGAAAATTAAATATTTAAGGCTGCTTGCTACGTAGGTATCCTAGAAATATCTATTTAAGTACCTACCTGACATAAAGGTAGCGTTAAATCCCGTTAAAATCTGTTTATATTACCTGTGATATCCCCCTCCAATGGTTCCGTAACTTCCTCCTCGCAAGACCTCAGCCAAACGGACGAGTCGCAATTGGGGTACAACTTCTCACCATCCGACGCCATTTTAACTGAAAAATAAACTTTCGTAAATGGAACGAACCCTTTTTTGTTTAATTGTTATTTGTTTCTCAACACAATTCAATTTAAAAACATACCATACTTCTTCGAACAACGAATAAATAAAAACACACCTTTTAAAGGTATTCAAATAAATAGTATACCATTGAAAGAAACTTGTAAAAAAACCAAGTCTCGCAACTCAGTTCTTCTACCGTAAAAAGTTATGAGATCCATGTAATAGCAAGTTCTCAATATTAAAAATCTTTTATGTTTTAAATAAATAGATTGACATGGCCATCGCATGAAAACACAATGTTTCTCACAAGTAATACATATATTATATTAAATTAGATTGTTTAGTGCGATTGCCAAGTCAATCTATTAATTTAAAACATAAAAGATTTTTAATATGAAGAACTTGGTATTACATGGATCTCACAAGTTTTTACGGTAGAAGAACTGAGTTGCGAAACTTGGTTTTTTTACTAGTTTGTTTTAATGGTATCTCATTTCTTTTTGTAGATAGTCAAACTTTTTTTCCTTTTCGGTACCATCTAGGTACCTATCTACACCTATTATTCCATTATAGTATACATACAGGTACACTGATTCATTAACTGTAAATATAACTTTGTAATCTTATACATTTATATACGATTACAAAGTTATTTATGCAGTTGGTGTATCTAGAAAACTGAACTAAAATTGCAAAATATTTTAGTTTTTCCTTGATTTATACACTAAATACTCATTGTATTCAAAATTTGAAGCTTCTATGTCTGCTAGAAGTGCCTTAGAGTTTTGATGATCGGTCAATCAGTCAGTGACAAAATTAAGAAACTTGACTAGTTATAATTCTTAAACTACTGGATCAAATTGAATGAAATTTGAAATATACCGTATTTATACAATGCCTGCTTGGTTACTGAAAATTTAGGCTTCTAGTTTTATCAACAACGAAGTTATAGGGGGTCAAAAAGGCCTGAACTGTCAAAAAAGGATGGTACCGCCGTGCCGCTTTTTTGCTTGGACTTGGCGGGGGCACTGCCGTGCCCCTAGATTAGAACAAATTGTGCCATTAATCAATTTTAACTTGCATTTATTTACAACTTATTGCGTAACGATATTCCTAATTTTTCATTGAACTATGAATTTGAAAAACATAATATTGTTTTCTTTAACTGTAGCGCTGACTCGATGTCAATGATAGAGGCCTTTGTCTAGCAGTGGAACAATCGTTGATTATTTCCTAATTGTTTTCTTAGTCTTACCAGTTAGTCGTACATTTGCTCATAACGTCAAGCTAGATAGACACCTAGTTAACACATTATGAACACTAGCTACCTACTAAATATATTTTTTAAACTTGATTTTGGAAAAAAATAGAACTTCAATCTTTATTTTATAACAACTCTCTCAATCTGAACGAGAAAAGAACTTACTGTTACACAATGATATTGCGATGTGTGTTCTCGGGAACGAAATTCAAACTAACATGGTTGAGAGTATACTCACTTTATTTTAGAAAATTCTTTATCTAAATAGTAGTTTAACAAAAGAGAAGTTCATTAACCTCTGTGGTCTAGTGGTTAATTAATTTTTATCGCCTCTGTGGTCTAGTGGTTAAGACCACCGGTTTAGACCCAGAGGTCCCGAGTTCGATTCCCAGCGGGGGGTACATCTTTGTGTACTCGGTTTGGTTGGTGGTAGGACTTAATCGTCCGCCTGGCTAGCTACCACCATCTTATCTAAATATGTCGCCATAACATCAATGTTTGTAGCATTGTTGTGTTCCGGCAGCCAGAGATAAGATAGCCAGTACCTCACTAGTTGAGGGTCCCGGGTGAAGTGCGCTTCCATCATTGGCTTTATCATCACTTAACATCAGGTGAGATCAAGGCACTGCTTACCCGTAAATATAAAAAAAAAACTAACTAAACACTGCTTGATCACAATCAAAACAACATCAGAAGGTTTCTAGAGGGAATGGCATCACGCAAGCGTAACCGTGCTCCCGCACTCTGCTAGATTCTCCGAGTAGTTTGGATAGGATTGGGATGGCCTTTACAAGGTTACAATATAGTGGTGTGTACGTTATAAGCAGATGTGTGTCTAAATCAGAGTATAAACTCTATCTATGTATATATAAACCCTAACTATCCTAACTAATAGTAACCTAACTTAATATGCGAAAGTGAGTTTGTTTGTTTGTTAGGTATTTGTTACGCTTTCACGCGTATACTATTCAACCGATAATCATGAAACTTTGTACATAACCACACTAATATAATAAATGCGAGTTTGTGTGTATGTGTGTATATTTGTTGCTTCTTTACGCGGCAACGGATGGATGGATTTGGATGAAATTCGACATATAGATAGTTTATAACCTGGATTAACATATCCAAAGTTTTTATCCCGATATTCCCACAGTCGTATTCTTTCCCTCGCTTCTTTTTTCAAGTCATATTATCAGTTTATGGAAATCTTACTAATATCACAATATAGGAAGATTGCTGGACTGGCTTTGTGAGCGAGCAATTTATCACCTTAAAACCAAGAAGTGATAGAATTAAATAATATTATTATGGAGCGAGTTGAAGCGTCACAAGTTGAGTACACTGCCAACAGTGTTGTCGACTAAGATGAAGCTACGACGTATCCAGTTGAGTTTTTAAATTCTTTGTCCGCACCTGGTTTTCCGGCAAATATTATTAAATTAAAAGTTGGAGTGCCTATAATATTACTGAGAAACTTGAGAGAACTTGTGGTGCAGGAGAGCGTGTTTTCATTCCGCGAATACCGCTCATTCCAAATAACTACTTACTTATCCGTTTAGATTTAAACGTGTGCAGTTCCCAATATCTGTGAGTTTTTGCATGACGATCAATAAATAATATTTAAATAAAGCCCAGGGACAGACTATGAGTCGTGTTGGTGTAGATCTGCGAAAGTCCTGTTTCTCTCATGGCCAGCTTTATGTAGCTTTGTCACGTGTAAGCAGTGCGCAAAGCCTGTCTATACTCACTCACGTACTTGTTTTTACAAGTAAATTTACAAGTAAATTTGATTTGAATTTGAATCTACGTACGCGCAAACGAAGTCGCGGGCATAGCTAGTTACAAATATAACTCACTATACCTACTACAATATTATAATTCAAAAAGTTTCCTTTATTGACATTTTTACACAATAACGGGGTAGTACTTTCCTTTATTTTAACTGATGGAAAGTGGTGATAAGGTGTGCCTGTGGGCAGGCAGGTGGAAATTCATTGCTGTTACACAATAACCACAAAATGCTAGTCACCCTTTGGTAAAAACATATAAGTATTAGGTACTCAAGTTTGATAACAAGAGTTCTGAGTATTGAATCAAAACCGTAATAGATTATACACACATGAAACAACATTTAGGGAACCACGCAGACATTTTTTTCATTAACTGGTGAATCATGAAATTCTGCGAATTCAGTTGATTCTCTTCGCGCATTTTATTTCAATGGAATGGAGTACCTACAAGTCACAATGAAACATAATTTTACTTAAAAGCGAATTTTTTTTCCAATAGGCGTCACTTTCGCTTCGATTTCGTTTCAAAGCTATATTGCTCTGAGGATTTGTTTCTGTCTTGGGAAACTCAATAAAAATAATGATAAATTACTAGGTATTTTTCAAATAAATTAAAAGTACCGTTTATGCAATATATAAGATATGCAAAAAAATTAAGCTTTTTTATTTTATTCCGATTATTTGTAACCAAATAATAGGGTAACAAATAATAACCAAGTCAACTTCGCATGCTTTGCAAACATTTTCCATTTTTATTTGCAACAATTAAAAGTTAAGAAAAATTCGACGTATTTGATTATTTTGGCCCTTTGGAGATGGTAAAATGGTTATAACTTCATTATGGAACACAGTTTCATTCGTTTCGTGATATTGTTATTGCAAAACGAATTAATTAATTAAAATGATTTAATCACCAAGTTTCATTAAATATTTTGGCGGCAAAAATTCAATTCTTTCTTTAAACAACACGCAAAGGTACTCACGTCATTCCACCATTAGATTATTTGTCTATGTGCAGAGTGGATGTCGGGAGCTTGGCAGATATTCGCGGAATGGTATTCGCGGAGCGTCGCGCCGCAGACTGAGCGACAAGGGTGGCTGGCACCGCCGGGGATGGGGACTCGGGAGCCTCCACACGTGACCTTAACCGTGCTACTCCACGTGTTCAAACTTCATAAGCCACGCCAGCGTCTATGTGTGCAATTATTTTGCACAATGTTTTTTTTTATTACTGAGCCGGCAATCGGATTGATGGACGCTTTTTTGATGGATTATCCGAGGATATATCACTAAGGTAAGATTTTGGAATTAACCTCCCAGACTAGTAAATGATCGACGCGACTTGCATAAGCAAAGAGGCAAAGAGAGGCCTAATGCCCAGCAGTGGGTCGAGCGGGGCTGATGATGATGATGATGATGAATCTCCTTCACTTTATCTAGTAGCACTAGATCTGCTTAAACTCAAAGTAAAAGCATTTTCGTTTTTTGTTAGCGAACTAGTAAAACGAGATGTTACGATTACGAACTGATGAAAACCGGCCACCGCAGCCCGTGGGCGTGGGCATCACACACGTGACACCAAAACGGTATTATGTAGAAATAGAAATAATCTTTATTAACATTGAAATTTACATAAGTACTTTTGACAAGTAAGTAACATAGATAACGGGTTTACAAGAAAAGAAGAATAGGTACATGCCAAAAGAATAAAGTTGCCAGCGGTTTCCACTAAATTATCTTACGTTATTCTAGAGAGATTTGCATAAAGTCATAATAAACAAAACATAGGCACAAAGGAATCATTGTCTACCATACTTTTGTTGTGTTTGAGTACGTTTCACATATTTGCAACCTGACTATGACTCATGCAACCGTTCCAAAATATATTGGACAACTCAAAGACGCATTGGGAGCCTCCACACGTGTCCACGTGTCCTGAACTCCTCGCTAGCTTCTATGTGTGCAATTATTTTGCACATATTTTTGTTACGAGCCGGCAAAGAGCTTTTAATCAAAGTGGCCAACGCAGCCCAATGACCCTCGCGACACCAAATGGGTATCAATCAATCAGGCTAGTTGCACCAGTATCTGAAAGGAACCAGTCGACATTTTCTTTAATCATTATAAATAACGGTCAGCAACCGATTTTAGTCTTATAGCAACAATTGAATACAGACCAGCATCTGTAATTCGTCTGTAATTCCATATAATTTCAATGTTAATCTTTCGCGACAATAGTTGTGTCGAAGATTGGGCTAAAAGTGTTGAACAATGGTGCCATTAGCCTAGTTAATTACCCGACTGCAAAGGAAGGGTTATGTTTTTCGCGCCTATCTTGTATGTAATATTCTTTATTACCACATATCTCCAGAACCGCTGAACGGATTTACATAATTGAGGTATCGTTAGATTCGTCTTAGCTGGCCAAGTGTTCTTAGATAGGTGATATTAAAAAAAAACATGGTGGCTATGCGACGCCATTAGAGTTGGTGAAAAACTTTTTTTTTCGAATACTTCATTATGAGTATCAAATTAGAGGGCTCAACACAAGGATTTCAAAAAGGTATATCATGAAATTTGTCTAACTAAAAAGACATAAATAAAATAAAAATTAAAAAAAAACTAAAAACCCGCCTGCGTAAAAAATAATAAGTAACTAAATAGAAAATCAACTGAAAAGGCCGGAACAATATAAAAATTCAATTAATTCCTTTTCAGTTGATTTTCTATTTAGTTATTCCATGGAATGAATGAATGAATACACAATCGACATACGACAATACGGCCCGTCTGATGGAGAGCCGCTGTCGCAGCCTATGGACGCTTGCACCATGTGTATTAATCATTATCATCATCTCAGCTCTTTGGCTGCTGGACAAAGGCCTCCACCACGGATCTCCATAACGACCGATTTTGTGCTGCTCGCATTGGGTATTATATAAAGGTATTAATATTAAGGTTATTATATATGAAATAAATATCTCACCTTATCGTAATTTATCTTATCCTATTAGGTATTATATTATTATCTACAAACAAATGGAAGCACTAGAGTAATTATTAACGGGATTAGTACTTACACTTACCATGTTTTTTGTTGTTTTGAGTTTTCGATATATTTGCAACATGATTATGGCGCATGGAACTGTACCTAAAAGACCTAAATATATTAAATTCTACAGCGAAAACACTGAATGACCGTCAATATTACTCACAAGTTATTGACCATGGTAGTTTAAAAGTTAATAAATTAAGACACTTTATTATTATTGTACGAAGCGACAAGACATTTTAATTATTTTGCATTGTACTTAACTACTTACATAATGATAATTTAACAACTAACCAATGTTCTTAGGTTCTGCTAACATTATACTCGTAATAGACGTGACATAATAGAACAATATTAGCAATGACTCGAACATTGCTAATTATCATTATCATTAATTATTATCATTATTGATTGAATCACAAGGAAAAAGTTTTAATAAAGTAATATGGAAAGTATCTTAGTGCCTAAGTTGAACTGCACTCGACTGTACATTTTATTATTTATTTATTTTATGAGGATAGATCATAGTTTATATTCCCATGTCATTTATTTAAAAATACCCATCAAAAACAATACTTGTCAAAAAAAACCAAGTCTCGCAACTCAGTTGTTCTGCGGTAAAGAGTTGTGAGATCCATGTAATACCAAGTCGGTTATTAATTTATTCAGTCTCTACTTAAGCGACTTTCTGTCTTAATACGTCCAGTCTCTAAGACCACAATCGTGGTCCATAACATTCTTTAATGTTTTATATAAATATATTGAGACTTGGCCATCGCACTAAATAATTGAATTTACATGTGTTTTCAGGCGATTGAATTTACACGTGTTTTCAGGCGATGGCCAAGTCTCAATATATTTATATAAAACATTAAAGAATGTTATGGACCACGATTGTGGTCTTAGAGACTGGACGTATTAAGACAGAAAGTCGCTTAAGTAGAGACTGAATAAATTAATAACCGACTTGGTATTACATGGATCTCACAACTTTTTACCGCAGAACAACTGAGTTGCGAGACTTGGTTTTTTTTGACAAGTATTGTTTTTGATGGGATCTCATTTCTTTTTGTATTTTGTAGAGACATTTCTACTTTTTTCCTTTCGATTTGGCAGGGGCACTACCATGCGCCTATATTTATATGGGACTAGCTTAAACCCGCGGCTTCGCACGCAATAATAATAATTGCCGTAAAATAAATAAAATAAAACATCGTTACGAATAAAGCCAATATTGAAAAATTTAACTGAACCTATTATTCCATTATATTATACATGAATCAGTGGATTCATTAACTGCACATGTAACTTTGTAATCCTATACATTTATATGGGATTACAAAGCTATTTATGCAGTTGGTGTATCTAGAAAACTGGACCGAAATTGCAAAATATTTTAGTTTTTCCTTGATTCATACACCAAACACTACTTATATTCCAAATTTGAAGCTTCTAGGTCTGCTAGAAGTGCCTTAGAATTTTGATGATCGGTGAGTCAGTCAGTGAGTGACAAAATTAAGAAATTTGACCCGTTATAATTCTTAAAATACTGGTTCAAATTGAATGAAATTTGAAATATACGTGTCTTTACAATGCCTGCATGGTTACTGAAAATTTCAGTCTTCTAGTTTTATCCACAACGAAGTTACAGGGGGTCGAAAATGGTCTGAATTGCTTCGAGAAAAGGATGGTACGGCCGTGACGCTTTTTTGCTCGACTTGGTGGGGGCACGGCCGTGCCCCCAGATTTAGAGCGAGCATCACTTTCAAAAATGTTTATAAATGGCATTGAATAAGTGATTTCCTATTATATTTTCCATATTCACCATCTAAGTTGTCGAGATCGAAACTAAAAATTATTTTTTTAATTGCTAATTCATTAAAACATTTGTTTGTACGGTTTTAGAATACTGATGTTTAACGACAACGACTTTAAGGAGCTCCAGATATTTTAATTTGGGTTATTGAACATTTGTCACAAAGTAAATTCGTCACAGAAAAAAATACTTATGTGTAAATTTGCCACACTTCTATTTTTATGAAGTAAATTTGTCATGTTTTAGTTTGGACCTGTGACGAACTTACACATATTTTTAATGCGTGTGACGAACTTACTTTGTGGCAAATGTACATTAACCCTTTAATTTGTTGTTTAACCCATCTGTTGACTCACCATTGCAATAGTCGCTTAGCTTGTTTGCACGGTAACCTAACATGTTAGCCACTGCGTCACCGATAACGCTTCTTAATGATAATTATTAAATTAATTAATTAAGAGATTAATAAGAACTTTGTGCCAAAACACTCCATTAATCCATTTAATCTTAATCCATTTGGAATGATCCTGACATTGGTGATGGAATAGACACCGGAAACGCGTAGCTTAATCGGTCATATTATCATGTCCAATTCATAGGCGATGGCGTCTTCGATTTTAATTCATTTATTTAGAATAAATTGTTGGTGTCCTTATCCTGACATTGGTGATGGAATAGACACCGGAAACGAGTAGCTTAATCGGTCATATTATCATGTCCAATTCATAGGAGATGCGTCTGCGATTTTAATTCATTTATTTAGAATAAACTCATAAGATCACCAAAAATTATGAGGTTTTCGGTAAAAAAGTCTTTAGATGCTATTTTTATATTTCAGGGCCGCTTGGTGTTCATCTCATGTGATGGTTAGAGATCATAAAGTAGGCAGTGTAAGTGGTTTTTAATCGCTTTAATGGTCTTATCTTATTTATTTATTTACTTTAACTAAAACGTACTTATCAATTACATTTTAAGGGAATTATTAGAGTTCTTTCAGAATCTTGCGGGTCGGCAAGGTGAGGACGGCTAGCGAAGTGAGGCTCTTCTACCTGTCTTCGCATCTGGACTCCACTTCAGGTAGGCTACTCTTGACGCAAACTCAATCTCAATACAATTCCAATGCGATTAATATGTATCGATATTGGAATAAGTTTCGCAATTTCGGAACACCCCATCTCGATAATAATTTGTTCACTCAATTTCTACGCAATTTAATTCTAATGTAGCGCTATTATCGCTTTTAAGAGTGCCATTTGAATTTTTTAGATTTGGGATTGGAAATTGATTATTGCAATTGTGTTTCAAGAGTAACCCACCTGTTTATAAGCCAATTCACATTACAATATCCTCTACAAACTACATAGCTCTAAAACAGATTGACCGATTATAATGTAATTTCCTTTGTTTAAGAAAATACAAAGATGATTTAACTTTATAATTTATACTAAACATTTTATAAGTTTGTATAACTGAAGTTATGCGTTTTAAGTTCACTTTGCATACTTTCAAAATGGCTCATAACGTCAGGTGAAACTAAATTATTTACCTACTCATCCATAGAAGAAAAAAAAATATTTACCTTATAAACAAGGATAGGGATACGCAGTGCGCTAGCACTTGGACCGGCTCCCACGTGTCTGGATTACCTCCCACCGACGGGGTGGCTGCTGGCCTCGGTCGCGGCAAGGCCAAGTATCAAGTTCACATGTACGTAGTATAGTTAAGCTTCTAGTATCATTTGCTCGTATTTCTGCATCGATCGCTCCGGCTTGCGGCTGGACGTTGGGAGAATCCTTAGGGAAATCAAACGACGTACGTACAGTTGGAATCGACTTGTAGTATATGCGTGGTATAAGAGCTGTACAGTAGGCAAACTAAGTGATGAATAATCTTTAAAAATAATGTTATAACCATTTCTTCGATCGCGTAAGATTCCCGAAAAAAATCAACTAAAATTCATTCTGTAGTTTGTAAACCTTTTTTTGATCCAACAAGTGTTTGTACTTTATTTTCTTTTTGCCTTTCTTTAATTTTTAATACTATTTCTTCAATTCGCATAATAATTCTTGGCCCAACAGAAAGAGCCTGTTAAAAATTATAAAATGATAAGTAGTCTACTGCTCTAGATTTACATTGTTATAGTTGTTAGTTGTAACTGTTGATTCACCTGTTAGTTGTAAAAAATTTTTGATAACTTAAATATTAACATTGCTATATTATATTAACTAATTTGTAAAGATATTGTTCCACTCGACTGTATTCTACTCAACTTATAGGTATAGCAAGAAGTCCCTATCTACTCACCCTGATAGGTAGGGTATGGCAGCTGGAACTACGGGTCCGGCTGTCTTTTCAAGGGTACCACGAGAGTTCCGGATCCTAGGCCCCCTGTCGGTTATGCCTTCGCGGGCGTCTCCGACAGGTCCCGGACATGGGTTGGACTCGTGGTGGCATGTGGTTAGCTGTAGAAGTGGGAATGTTCGTCTGCCTGGTTGATGTGGCCAGGCTCCCATTTCGTGCACAGCGAGCGGGTCAAAATAGCGGTCTCGAGGGGCCCGATGCGAAAGGACTTGCGGGGCACGTGAGTTGCCCATAGTTGGTTGTCATGCTCGGTGGTTTTCACTGAGCAGAACTCCAACATCTCCGGCACTAGTCTGGATAACTAGTAGAGGTGCCCGCTAGATGCAATACCTCCGGTTGAGCCAACCGCGTAGGATTGTGAAATTGGCAAGGTCCGCCACCAAAGAGGATATTTGGTAGTCAACTTAGAGTTGACGACCCGAGCAGTGGAATCTGCGAGTTGTGCTCTTAGTGCAACGAGAAGTGAGCGAGCTTACAGCTCCGGTAACCTATCTGGATAATAGGTACTGGACTATACGTGTCCACGGGGCAACTAGCTTGAGACACTAGTCTTAAAAGTACCGGATGAAGAATGCGCTTCGGTGCGTCCTGATCTGGCGTTATGACCTGACGTAGATGGTCCCTTGTGTTTGCACAAGGATGTCTGACACCTACTTTGTGACCTAACGGTTGGTAGGGGGTGTCAGTATAAACTTTAAAGTAGTGTTAAGTTGGGTTTGTTGATTCACCTGTGAATATGAAATAAAATAAATAATAATAATAATAATAATAAGTATATTTATTTGCCAAAAAAAAACATAGACAAAAAGGTCTATGGCTCAGTGTTTGCAGGAGACCCACAAACCCTGTTATTCTGCCATAGCCATAAATTTATACATGGTTTAAAACATAAATTGTAGCTAAATCTAAACTTACAATTTTTAATCTACATACAATATTTTATTATATTATTTACCTATATTTGTAATTAGCTAGTGCCAGCGACTGCTCGTGGAGCAGCCAGTTCCGACATCTCCCGCGAAACGTTGGTAACGAGAGGTTAATCCCTGAACGAACAGGCGGCGGGAGGTCATTCCAAATTTTGGCTGCACTGTGCTTGAAACAGCCTCTGGCACTAACCAATCTCAGTTTGGGGACCAGTAACTGATATCCCCTATCTCTTAATGAACTAAACGAATTGTGTTTCGGGGAAAGCTTTTTATACAAATAAGTTGGCTTTTTTGTTTGATGAATCGTATGCAGAAAGCACGCATACTTTAAGGTGGATTGTCTGGACATACAGAGAATGTTCTTATTGATTAAAATTGGATTAAAATAAATAACGCTATTTATTTTCTGTTTGCTGTCTGGTTGGTTTGAAATTAATGTAACGAAATTGTTTTATTCAACAGCAACGAGTGCAGGGCAAAGGCCTCCCTTCCTTCCAATCTATCTCTATTCTGAGCTAGTTCGTGCCAATGAATGCATCAAGTGGAAATCTAACTCATCCCGCCATCTCCACATTTAAAACAAAAGTATAAATTATCAGCAGTCATGTAGTTATATAGAGGATTTAATACTTTTTTTTGCATTCAAAGATCACCTATCTGTTCATCAGCAGCCGACGTTATTTAAATTATTCGTAATTTTATTAATTAGAAGCATTGTGAAAAAACATTGACTCTCCTATTGTTATTTCTTTCGTAAAACAAAAATTGGATGTTTTGCAAGTAATAAAAACAAAGATTTCGTTGAGTTGCTCATTGCTTAAATTGTTTGTTCGTGTTTTCCTTGTTCATAAACATCACGACAATCGTGTTAATTAATAAAGTGACTTATTTACACTCCATCAAATGTCAGATTCCCATTTTCTATTCAACCCTCGGAGAAGCCGGATTACCAAAACGAGCCAAAACGTGACTTTTCAACATGTGCTCGGAGTTGTAGAAACTCGTGCAGCGAAACGGCGGCCCTCAGTAGCGTTTTGTTTCACGTGATCCCTTTTAGGATAATGCTATTCATAATGACACGTTGTACAGTCGCTAAAATTAAATTAACCAGTAAGGAAACGGAAAACTTTTTATAAGATATAAATGAAAACTGAGAATGGTTTTAGGTAAGTTTGGTACGTAGATTACAAAAATGTTGTTAGAAATTTGATAAAATGGGGGGAAGGGGCTTTAGGTGGTGGGAAATAATTTCCCTTTATTCGTCACTGTATAGCAAAATAAATATCACCAAGTGGGAAATAATTTCCGGGTATTTGATTAAGGGCTTAGTGAAATCATTTATTATGTGATCAATTTTGATTTAATACTTAGAGATTCAGCTGTAAAATTTATGCTAGGTTGGTCGTGGTATCAAATCCTGTTTAGAGCAAAATAGCACACATCAGGCTGAGGAAGTAGGTCTTGTGGTGGTGCTAAGTTAGTGTTTCTAGAGACTTCTCAATGTTTAAAATAAAAAAACATATAGGATCTATGTAAGTCGTGTTAAAATCTGAATCTATGTCAAGGATTAACCGTTTTAGTGAAATAAAACAACACATACACATTATTATTCATGATCATACATTTTTTATTGCATATTTTCAATAAACCATCAATAAAATATAAAAAAATAGGTATTGTACCTAGTAAAAAACTATTTGACAAGATAAAATCATTGTAAAACATGCACTTATTGAAAAAAAAATTAATTGTAGGTAACCATGTTGCATCATATAATCAAATTAAATGTTCCCTATACAATATCACTCAACGGTAAAACTCAACAGTAAAACCCGATTTAATATTAGGTATACAAATCATTCACACAAAGCCAATTTTCAACTGCAATCCACTAAGCCAGCTAATCGACAATTGACGTCAAAAAAGACAAGATTTCTTGTTGCGCGCTTGGATCACAACAACTTAAATGAGGCATTTTAATTTCTCATAAAAATTACATTTGCAGCCATGAAAAAAAAAGTATTAATAAGTAATTGTAAAACTTGTTAAACTTAACAACATGATCAAGGCAAGGTTTCAGCAGCGGCGCATCAAAGCCTTTTTTCATTTTTATTCAGCCTTCTTAGCCGGCTTGCAGACTTCACAAGGACCGTAGCAGGGCAGGTTGTAAAACCGGCACTTGTGGAGGGAATACTCCTCGCCCAGTGCGTAGGAGCGACCGAGATTCAACATATCGAGCAGGTCACACCTGGAGAAGGAGAGAGGTTTTTTATTTATTTAATTATTTATTAGGTTTACCAACAGTTAATTTTACAAAGCAATCCATTTTATAAAAATGCACAACCAGTTAAAGGCAAACACTGCATGTTCCATGATGAGGGTAATTTAGGTATACAAAAAAATATATAACAAAACTACAATTTGAAAAAAGACAAAAGTGTTGAAAAATTTCCACGATTAATTTGTTCGCAACAATATTTGCGTAAAATTATATGTAAATAATCATAACAAAAGTAATCGACACCAGAGATCGATCTATATACGAGAATTAACATAGAGCTGTTGTCATATGCTCACTGATGTTTACAGATGCTCACTTTTAAAGGCTAGATACATACATACGTACGTACGTACGTATGTATGTATGTATGTATGTATGTATTGATAAGGTCATAACCTGGAGCCTTATTATTGTCCATTAATTTAATATAGCCACGTACCTCCCCAGGCGTCACCACTTTGAGAGGCAGGTGAAGTTGGAAATCCCGATCAAGGGTCGCGTCTATATCAGATTTATCTGGGTTCGGTTTTGCATCATTTGGTTTAAACACAAGGTTGGAGGTGGACTGCAAAAGCCTCTGCTTTTTTTTCGGTTCTAATCCACCGCTCCTCTGTCGGCAGCGGCAGCTTGTGTTGTAAAGGTCGATTTTCATTTTTGCATGCTTTCCATAACGAGTAATTAGTTGCTTTTGTTGCTGATAGGCCCTCGAAGTAGGTCTCAAGAGCGACATCATTCGCTTCTGTTATTAACTCCTTTAGTTCTCGGGACGCTCTATTCAGTGTAGTTTTGTCGCTTGGATGCCTACTGGTGTGCCATACTCGACGAAGTCTTCTTTTTTCTAGAATTTTCAGTCTTATTGATTCTGAGTAAATTTTACTTTGTGGCGCGCGGTCGGTAGCTTCTGGCGTAGATGCCCAACAACTCTCTTGGATCACTGTTGTTAATGTTCTTGCAGCATTATCGATATTCACCTCGGTTTTCAGGGGTATCAGGAGGTCAAGCTTCCCGTGAACCAACTCTAGAAATAAGTTCCAGTCTGTGCGCTTGTTATGTAACTTTAGGGCTTTGTCAATGTTGTGAACAGTAGTACCAATATTCAGTATTAGCGAATTTCTCACTCACAAGCCCATGTACCTGCGAGCACCGGGTGCTAGCCGGATTGCATAGCAAAACATTCTCGTTATTATCACTCATTTTCATTACGGTTGGGAGGATAGTGTGATACTTTCCCAAGGCACTACACATCATGATTTCAGGATGATGCCCTAGCCTACGATCTTAACATTAACCTACAAAAATATTTTTTACAATAAAGACTGACAGATAGAGATCTACCTATCTGTCAGTCTAAATAAAACAAATTTTAAAAAATTCTTTAAAAGTATGAAGACGAAAGTGGCTCAAAGGAATTATTACTTGCTATCCTCAAGTAGCTTGGTCTCGAACTCGTTGAGCGTAGGTATGGCGTACTCGCTGATGCCTTTCTTGCCGACGGTCACCGGCGTGGCGCACATCTTCAGGCCGAAGCACTTTTCCGGGTCTGCTTGCTCTACCAACGCGCTGTCTAGGAAGGTCGGCTTCTCGAACAACCCTGGACGTTGAACAACAGTTTTAGGCAGTTTACGTTCAAAGGTAAGTATCTTACTAAGATGAGATGGACGGAGAAAAGAAATGTCTCGAAAACAAACAATAAGCCTAGAGGAGAACTTAATAATCGATATGACTAATTAATTATGCTAAAATCGGCAGGAGATAAGTGGGGTTGTATTGTCAACATCTAAACCAACCTTTCATAATGTTCACGACGCATCTGGCAGTTGAGAAGCCGGTGGAGAGGTAGCCTTGTTCGTTGTTGCTCTTGACCTTGCATATGATGTCATCCGCTTCCCGGACTAGACGCGTCAAACATTCAGCTTGCGTCTGAAAAAAATACCTTTAATAAGCCGTAGCCGGTAAGCTAACGCAGAGATGCTCGGATTAGGTTTAAGAAATCGTCATTAGCAATTGCTTGAGAGGAACAGGGTGCCTGATGTAGTACCTAGCGGCAATGATGTGCTGTCAACGAGTGGTCTGCTTTTGTTTACGTGCAGAGGTTAAAGCTAGATGGTCACCATCTTATTTCACCTTCATTCTCACCCTTACACTGGTCTTTCTTCTGTGGCCTTACTTTGCTCGTTGTCATCGTTTGTTGTTACCTGAGGGAAATTTCCCGCCTTTCCCGCGGAGAACACCGGCACCCTGGTGCAGCGGCCAGTGCCGCAGACGACGGGCGTGCTGCCGGCGCTGGGGTCGGTGCCGGTGATCGAGCAGAACAGCTGGTTGGCGCGCATCGCGTTGATCGCATTCACGCCAATCACGCGCCGTTTGTCGTACGCTCTCGCTTTTTTCAGAGTCTGGTGTTAATTTTGATAAAAAATTATGAGTGTGCCTACGGTCAAATTACTATTGCAATTGTATGGCGCATTCTCAACTGAACGACTAGGAAAGTTGTTGACCAAAAATGTTGCCACTACAGCCCATGAAAGCTTGCAACACCAAGGCTACAGCGCGCGTTGGCGAACCTTTTTTTCTACTGGAGAAAAAGGCTTGCGCCTACCTTTGCGTTCGGAGAGACGCAGATGGTTATGTAGGACTCTCCTCCCGACCGCCTATTCGTATGCCTCTTATCTACGCTCTGTAAATTGCATTAGATCTAAAACAAGAACTTAACAAAGCTTAGCGGCAGAGATATTTATGATGGAAAACTGCTTGATCCTTTCACAAGGGCATGGTTGTCTTGGAATTTGAAACAAATACCCAGAACAATACGTAAAAGTAGTGATATATAAAAACTTATTTCTTCAGAAACTTTGTAAATACAGCACAAATGAAACAATGATCCGACATCAAAATGTTTGTATTGATATTCCGCAGGGCACTGTTGTCTTATTTTTCAATAAAAAAATATGAATATGAAAATATTAAGACTTTTATAATTTTTTACCCAAACGCCTATGATTTTACGAAAGTAAACATTGCTCTAATTAAATCAGCAGCCTACTCTGTACAGATATTAATGTGCGTGCGTATTCGTAGTCGTGCGCCGTTGTCACACCACTGCCACGCGCCGCTCGCTCGCTATCATAAAGAAACTTGAAACTCGCAGTTTTGCGTCCGCGCTGCACCCCCTTAAGTAATATCTGATATTCATAAATAATAATATTCAATAACATATTCATACTTAAATCTATCTTTACATACCGTATTACAAAACAAAACGTATGCATAGGTTAACACATAATTAAGAAGTATTAAAACATGCCCGCACATATTTGCACAAAGCAAAGTTGCAGTCGACGGGCGGCGTCTGCACCGCAATGATGGCTTGCGGGCAGAACTCCGCGCAGGCGATGGTGGCCGTGCGCACGCGCCGCATGTTCTGGAAGAACAGCGTGCGGTCCGGCAAGTTGCAGCACGGCGGCAGCACGTGCCACCCGCCGCAGATCACCACTACGTCCGCGTCCTGGACATATTGTTGCGTTATCGTATTTAGCGACATATCTCAAGGAATAACTAACTGAAGTTGCAATGGGCTGGTCAATTAACTGCTGGGGTACCTAGTAGACGTGTTCTGGAATGGACATCGTGACATGATATTAACTTAAGGACGGGCATCCTCATCCCATGGCGCGTACATCTTCAACACGCGCCGCTGCAACAGCAACAATAATGCAGCTGAAGCCAATGTGACTGTGCCTACCTAAGATATCGGCTTACATTGAGCTCCAGCTTGAAGAACATGCGATGGTGTCGACTGGGCGTGCCACGCGCTGCTGCTACGGAAACATTCACATTATGCGATAGTTGCCACTGCCTGCGCCTGCATACATCAAGGCGACAGCCTTGACAGCTAGACTGACTGACTTTGCCAGAGGATCATTAACATCGAGCTCTGGTGTAAGGAACATGTGGCCCTGGTCGGTCTTCACCGCGGTGTTGGTGTCAATGTGCGCGAGGTTGGTGGCCGCGACCAGAACGCCGCGCTATTCGTCCTCATCCCATAGCGCGAGTATCTACACCATGTGCTGCAGCTTCAGAAATATCGTCACAATGCAGCTGAGGCCAATGTATGTGCCTACCTAAGGTAACGACTTACATCAAGCGCTGACTTGAGGAACATGCGGCCCTGGTAGGCCTCCACCTCGGTGCTGGTGTCGATGTGCGCGAGGTCGGTGGCCGCGCCCAGCACGCCGCATTCTCCGTCCTCGTCCCACATAGCGAGTTTTTTCACTATACGCTGCTGCTTCAGAAACAGTGACACTATGCGGCCGACGTCGCTGCCTGCGCCTACCACCGACACCTGTTTGATGGATACAATTTTTGTACCGCAATACTTAACCATTTATAACAGAGCATGTTTGAATATTACAATCTTATCTCAAATATATAAAGTTCAAAATAAGGTAAATTTTACCTTAAACCTCAAGTAAATAAGTTAATAATTGGTTTATTTGCTAACCTGGGTCAGTAACATAGGCCAATTATTAATTATCATAGAAATCAAATCATCGCTACAATATATACCTAGGTATAGGCGTAACCACAACGCTTGCCATGCGGTTTGGTAATTAGAACCCTGGGCTATGAGTCATAAAGTTAGAAACACACTGCCCGAGTTGGGAAACGAACATAAAACCTCTGGATGTCCGGCCAAGTGATTTGCCACCAAAGCTTATATTTTTGAAACCGCCTAATATCGGTTAATTATTGTCCACCTGATTAGCTACCGACTTCTATGCTATTAATATAGAGGTAAAGTTTGTGACTTATTGTTTGTTTGAGGAGAGTAATCTCTAAAACTACTAATCCAATTCTAAAAATTATTTCACTGATAGAATGCTACATTCTTTGCGGGTAACAGTATGCTACATTTTATTTTTGTAAAGTAGGTATTTCTTTTAAAATCTCAAATCCACGCGGTCAAAGTCGCGAGTAAAGTGTTAATCTTTTATCAGAAGATACTAGGATATGCGGGTTTCTTGTTTGTTTCCTATCAACATGTAGGTAGGCTAGACATCTATTATTATAAAAACAGCGACCACAAACCTTCTGCGGCGGGAAACGCGGCACCCGACAATACTGATCGCACAGCCGCTCCATGTCTGCCATCGCCTCGGAGGTCACAAAGTTCTGGTACTTTGCTGACGGCACCACCACCGAAGAGTAACATGACAAAATCTTCTTGACACATGGTCGATACATTATTGTTTTGCACTTGAAATATTACTGTTACAATGCTGCATAATATTTTTCTACAATTTTTTTGTTGGTTTTTGGTGTTTTAGTTTGACATTTTAGAGTTCACGAATAGTTGTGATTGTGAGTCGACTGTCAGACAATGATTATACTCTCTTTGGTGACTTATGTCATAGTGCCGTCAAATATTCTCTGAACATTGCTCTGATGAGCTCGATGGCGCAGTGCCTAACACGCCCGGTCTGCTGAGGTTAAGCAACTTTCGAAAAGGCCGGTCATCGGATGGGTGATCAAAAATTTATCATCCCGAGCTCCTCCATGCTTCGGAAGGCACGTAAAGCCGTTGGTCCCGGCTGCATTAGCAGTCGTTAACAACCACCAATGCCGCACTGGGCCCGCGTGGTGGTTTATGGCCCGTCCTCCCTATCCATCCATAGGGAAGGCTCGTGCTCCAGCAGTGGGGACATAAAATGAGCTGATGATGATGATGATGATGATGATGATGCTAAATGATTATGAAGGGGGCATCAGTTCATACATTAAGAAAATCTTCTTTATCTTTTGTATTGAATATCTCATCTCATACAAATTTTATGAATTTCTCTAAGTACGTAAGTACACACGCCATCAGACTACCACAAACTATCTTTCCTCAGAAGACTTTGAACTTTATTACTATTGCATAAGGTTGAACATTTAATAAAGTAATTTGACAGTGCAGTGCAGTGCAGTGCTGACGTTTGTACTAAAAAAAATATTAAAAAATATTATTTGTATACATGAAAATGTTAGCTCGATATAGGGATACCTATTAAAATCAATCAATAATAAAACACATCATAGAACAGACATCAAATTTAATAGATATAAGTTTCACCTATATTATGTTTAACATTCATATTGATTAATTATATTGTCTACCCATATACAGGCATACTGTTTATGCATAGATACAACACGGAGGAATTAAAATGACTAGAACTATCAGAGAGTGGAAGCCGCCGCTGACATGCGCTCGCGCACACAGTACGTTCAAGATGGCGTCTCCTCCAGCCATACATACGTGGAAAGTGCCAAACAAGTACTAGGTACAGTCACTGTCAAAAGTTGCTACAATATTGCTATGTATTGTATCGTCATTATATATTTAGCACAATCAAACAGTTAACAAATAAAAAAATAAGTAGAGTAAGTAATAAAAATGCCTTTTTATTATTTTGTTTTTAGTATCTTTGAAAGATTAATACTTAAACTTATTGTGAGCTCTTATGTGCATTTAGCAACCATAGACAGACAAAACCACTTTAAACGTGACAATTGACAGCGACTGCACACAAAATTCCATTCTGGTTTAATATAATTGAAACAAACATTTGAAGCACTAAACTGACAAAAAATCTTAAAAACTGAACGCATTTAATATACCTATATTTTAAAGATGGCTCGTATTTGGCTTGAATTAACAGAATATTCATTTAATTAAAAAGGCATTTTGTATAATAAAAAATACAATACTTGAATGAAACTTTACGCAGTATCAATTAGTAGTTCAGCAGCAACATTTGAATCAACAATGTACACAATCCATATCACAACTTAATAGATAAAATATGTCATTTGAGCCGCCTTTTATAAACAAACCACTAACTTAGTAAATAGAATTAAAACACATAAATAATTTTAAAAAATCTGGCACAAAAATACAAACTATACAGAAACAGATCTTTGCTTAGATTCAATAAGTGCATATTAAAAGCTACTAATACATATCGATATTTTCAACAAAAATGACAACAACTAATATTAATAGGTAAACATGTTCATGATCTTATCGCGATCGTAAAATAAATCCAAACAACAAAATGTTAATGTTAAAAGTCTCGAAACATCGAGTTAACATTAACAATTCCACTTAAACAATGAACGACAAAGTTCATTTAGTTTTATACCAAGAAAACAATGCAATCTTAATCTTTTAACACAATACATGGCTTGTTTTACAACATCATACAAATCAGATATATAATAATATTAATTTTTGATTCTGGATATAATTTCATGAACTAACTAACAGATCATTTGATTGGCCCAGCCACAACTATTAGAAAAAATGCAAAATCATCACGTCTTAGCTTCTCGAGATATTCTTGGAAAATCGGCTAGATTCACAGCGAGGCAATCTCGCTGCTAACATATGCATTACATTTTACACAACCAACACACCAGACGAACAAGCACAAGAAAATACCAATTCTCTATTTTACTTCGTTAAAATAATTTCTGTATCTATTTCAAGCGTAGCAATACTGTAAACCGACCATTGTGCTTTAGCTGCATAGATACTTTCGCAACACCCAAGAGATGAGTGAAAAATACCCTACAGAAATTGTCTTTACAGTGAGAGTGATAGTAACAAGTCTTGAACTCTATACACTTGGTATAAGATCGCAAATCTTTTACAGAGATGATCAAATCAAAAACTATTGAATAGTGAGAATTCCAGATAGTATATCTACCTATACGTTTGAGTAAAAGTAGCTTCAATTGTATTAAGTAGAGCTATTTTTACTTAAAAATTAAGTTGCAATGTAATCGGATATTTAAATGTTTATCGAGGACGTGTTTTGCGAAATGCGAACTGTCAAAATAAAATTTTAAGAACAGAAAATTTTAAATAAAACCTTATAAATTATTTATACCTAAGTCAAAAATACACTTACGAAATTAGTGTACCTATGAGTGTAGACTACGTAGGTACTTTTTGCGCTCGTTCGTCGTGTGCTCTCACGTCACCAGACGGCTTCCTCTATATCGGGTCCCTACTACGAACCCCTGCAGCTCCGTACTACTCACAACCCGTCGCCGCAAGCGACGCTTATATAGTACATCATAAGAAATGTGCCATCACTTGACGCAACCCCGCTTGTCAATGTCGCCCACTGGCATCAAAGAAATAAAAAGATAGCGTAAGTTAGTACTCTGACAACGTATGATACATACTTATTTCTTCAATTCAAGCGTCAAACATTCCAATTTCACCGCTTTATTACAATGAAAGAGCGAGCAAATTACAAATAAACCCTCTTACAAATAAACTGAATGAGTGAATAGTTAGTCAGTGTTTTGTTTATGCCCAAATATGATTTTGAATAGTATTATGAGACAAAACGCTGAATAACTTTAATAATCTTATATTAAATTAATTTCTTAGAGGGATTGTAATCTTAGGTGTTTAATTAAGAAATCGCGCGCAAATGTAAGTATTACTCAATCATAATAACAAAAGAGCAATGCCATTTACCTGGGGACACTGTGTGAGTCGGGTTTCTCAGCACATCCGTGCATTCATTGTGAAATCGGGTCGGAAATTGCAAAACATAGAATGCTGAAAGAAGTGTAATCTTTTATTTATTGCCAAGGGTTTTACACCTAATTAACGACATAACAAGCGGGGACGAGATACCTATCATTAAAACTATCTAGAAATTTTACAATTAGTGTTCACATGAAGGAAGGTAAATCATTCTTATAATAATCGGCAAAGGTACACTATAGTATTTATTAGAATTAAGATAAAGTATTTGGGCCTAGATTCTGCTATTTTCAAACGTCTACACTCATGTGTTAATGGCTTGATTTAAGCATTTAGATTTATGGGAAAAATCTGGCCATAGAGACACAATTGTGGAAGTTGCAGAATCGAGGCCCTGTTCAGAGAGATAGAACTTGGATAATAAGCGACAAATAACATTTTCCTACACTTATTAAATGAAGTAGTCTTTGCAAGAATAGGAAGAAAAGTTTTATTGCAGTCATAGACACTGCAAACTAAAGTCATGTAAAAATATCGAAAAACCCCCCACTCGACTACAACAGTAAAAAGTATCGAAAAAATAGAATACACATCATAATGAAATATACAAAGTATCGAAGCAGAAAGGATCAACAAGAGTAGACTCATTATAAAATATGGATTATGTTTAGATAATTTCAACAATTTTAGTAATACACCCAAGTCTAAGTATAGAATACAAAATAAATTTTAGATTTGCCTCAACTCCGACATTAGTAAACATTTATTGCGACGTATGTTGTGCTGTGCAATTCACGTTTTTTAAACTGTGTTTACACACAATGTAGATAGAAATAAAATGTTCAATTTTATCATCTTATAGCTAAGATGTAAAATTATATCAGAGATAAGATGGCTGTGACACGTATCAGATAAACGATTTCATCACCTGCAATATTTTAGGGTGTTTTAGCTACCATCGATCTTAAATAACTGTGGGAAGTATGGTTTTGCCACCATTTTTCACACCCTGATAGCGCAAAATAACAGATACGTACCTATCAATATTAGTAGATCTATTTCTCACCTAATAAATTGATTAACGAACCATTTTTCTGATATGATGATCTTATGATTTACCTGCCAATTAATTCGTTCAATATTCAAATGCCAATCTAATAGGTTTTTACCATCAAGAAAATACTTGGATATGTTTTTGTACGAAATTCAAATGTTATTGCCCCTGGTGTATCTTTATTAATCAATAGAACTAATAAATAAGATCCGAAACCTAACAACGCTTATCATATTACAGGTGACAAAATCGACATCGTGTGTTTTTAAAGTTATTACAATACTCTTACCAGCTATGTTTGTAACCTAACACACCGAGTACACACCGGACGTAGCGAACGTCATACGACCGAAGCTGCAGTTGGACCGTTACACTAGAACGAAATAACTTCTAACTCTTAACGTCTAGTTGGCTGAATATACGTCAATAGGTTTACATTAATATTAAGAATACACGTTGACCACGGCTGTACACGCTAAACTGACTACAGTATTACATAAATATGCACACGTGCAAAAAGTATCGACTCCACTATTCATGATGAGCGTCCAACTTTTGCATATTCCGTGCTAAATTAAAAGGAATCGACGCTACACGTTCAGTCTGCTGTCACGAATGACCTAAAAGTTCTACGTTGAAAGAAGTTATAATATTCCCTATAAGTCGAGAAGGATGGGGCAATTGTGGGGCATTTCAAGGTTAAAGGAGGTAATAGTATCTACACGCTTAGGCCTCCCAAATACTATGAAATGTAGAATCAACGAACTGTGAAAGACTATTCTCATGTCGAGGGTTCTCATTGAGTAAGGACGTAGCGTGACCTAACTAACATTAACATTACACAAGGCAAGAACAAGTCGTATTTAACGCAGGTTCGTAACTACTCACCGACACACTATCTACTGATAAATAGTGTACACATTAGGACTCACAAAACCGGAGAGATAATCAAATTAAATTAAATTTAATTTAATTAATTTAATTTTTTATTAAATTTATGGGCAATAATCGGTTTACCGGTTTTTTCAATTGTGTCTATATTTACGGTTTTTTTAATAAAAAAAGTGTATTTAAAAACGATTTTGAGATAAGTTATCCTCCTATGTGCATTATACTATGTATTTATGTAATGTAGAAACATCATAAATATTTCTAACGACACATCGAAATACTCGGCTTCAGCTTATCTGAAATCGGGTTTTGAAAAGTTACATAAACCCGGTTTACCCAGTTTTTTCGATTACGTCCAAACTGGTTTTGTGACCCTAAGTGACAATTTTCGAAATGCCATGAATATGCCAGGACATCTTATTTTGTGTTAAACAAATAACTTTGGCTTTGACTTTGTGGCTTATAAGTGAAGCCCATTCTGCATGGATTTGTGACATAGTGTTGTTACACAAAAAATACAATTAATATCTCAATTTAATTTTGATCACAATTTCTATATAATGGGTTATTCATCATTATTAAATATTAAAACGATTACATTTTACCTACCTATTATTCCAACAAGGAGTTACTTAGATTTATCACTGAAGGCAGGCAAGAAGATCTCATTACTTATTCAAATAAAATAATGTTACCATGATTTAATCATGCAAAAGACTTTTATCTTAGTTAGAATCTACTGAGGAAAGCTCTTTGTAAACTTAAAAAGATTCTGGCATTTCTATAAGTATGTATACTTTACACAAATTGCCAAGAATTCATTTATACCTTCGGTGTGGTTCACTTGATTTAAGCTCATTGGAGTTCATCAAACAGTAAAGGATCTTTATAATACCCATTAACATTCCGAACGATCTACATTAGTCATCACACCAAACACCTTTCAACAATGGAAAAACTATCTTCGAAAGCACTCATCCATTAAAGGTATATTATACTCGAGGGTTATCACAAGGCTCTGATTGAAACCTACATACGTTATATCTAAAACATCGACACATTCGCACATAATTATTCATTTCTTTGTTTGTGCCACTTACATCCTTAAAAGTATAAACAGATCGATAAATATAATCGAGAGATAGAAAAAGGTTCCCTGTTATATTACTTGCACATTTAGTCTCAGAACAATTTACGGTTTGTTCTAATCGTGTTATAAAATGTTTTAGATGACTAAAATGGTAACTTTGCCAATATATTATATATATAGATTATATAGGATAGATTGGTTGTTTAATTTACCATAACATATTTGCTTTTCATAATGAAACATCGATAACAATTCTTCTAAAAAAAAATTAATATTGTGAAATAAAATATTATAATATCTAATTTGTATAAGTAGAGAGCACTGAAGTATTTCAATTGTTTATAATTTGTATGGCACTTTGATCTCCGATAACTAGATGTTTGTACGAATAGATTTAATTTTAACGATCAAGGCTATTCAACATATCAAAACTTTGCAACATCAATACGAATGTAGAAGGGTAGCTTTCATATTTTTACAATATAATTGTAAAATAATTTTTAACTAAAAGATTCGATTTAAATTCAACATAATATTGAATGTACTCTCGCATTCTGTACAGCAAACTATTTTATACGATTTTCAGCATTATTACAAAGTTTTATAAAAAGTGTTGGTAATTAGATCGGTATAGAGAACGCATTAGTTTGTTAATAGCAAAATTAAACAAAAAACGAAGTAACATTTTGTAATGTATCTCAATCTCAATAGAGTAGACTTGTTCTAAAGTTTTATTGCAATATACAAGCGTACACATCTTACTCACTCTTTCTCTCTTTTCTCCATTTTCGAGTATTAAATTCTAAGAATGTTATTGCAATGTTCGTTTATAGAAACAGACGGACATCTTATGTTACTTTTTAGTCATATTATTGCTGTTACTCACTTTTATTTTAACTAATGATCAAATTTAGCGTTCATCAAAAAGCTGTAAATGCAAAAAAACAAATACAAAATGTAATAAAAATTTCATCGAAAACAGATAATAAATATTATGGGCTCTTGAGCAACCGAGACGTAGAAAAATCACAATTTATAATTTATCAGATCTATAAAAATCACACGGTGTTATATTATAATATAATTTAAACGCTTTGCACAGTACCAAAATCAATAACGGCGATGTTGTTAACGACTGAAGAAACTTATATTTTAGAAGATATTTTATTAACAGATTTGAGAAGCAAATTGGAAGTGTTTTTGATGTATACTTTAAGAAATGCTTAGTTACTAAAAATATTATTGTATTTTATGTTGTAGTAGCTACTTATTAAACTGTTTTATAATTATTACTTTCTACGCAAACATACTACTTATAAGTATAAACATTATTATTTAGGAATGAACCGTATGTATTAGATTTAGAGAAACTGAACAAAATGTCTATGTAAAGTATTATTGTGTTAGTGTCAGTACCATAATTAATAACAGCTGTTAGAGGCCATAGCGACCCAGAAAAGTATAGGAAGATCAAAATAAGCTGCGTAAATAAATATTATTAACTAAAATGCACAACTTATTTTACAAAGAGTTAGCGTTAAGTACTTTGAGCCTATATAAGGAAGCACCATTGAAGAATTTCTTGTACAGTCAGGATGAAATTGAATGCACCATAAGTGATCAAACATATCTTGGCATTTAAAAAAAATATTTGAGAGTATATTTGAAACCTACGCATTCCTTACCTATTTAAGTTAAATGCGAACATCTTTTTGAACATTCAGTATGATTCGATCATTTTGATGCTGACTGTACCTACACATTATTTACAGCAGTGTGTTAAAGATGAGACTTTCATAACTTTATTACAGTTAATGAAATTATGAAGCATGACTTTGAAATAAATATATCGAGGACATAATTAAAGCGTAAAAAAGGACGAAAATCATAGGAATATTGTATTATTTGGCAGTGTTTAAAACAAACGATAGGACTGTGTCCATCTTTAACAGAATAAAATGGGTAAAAACTATAAAATAGTAGTATTAGTATATATAGTATTAGTGACTTTTTTTAGAACTTTTGTTTAGACGATGGTACTGGATAACTTTTCTCAAGAAACATACAAGAAATCGAAAGCGCAGTGCGTATGACCCGTACGGTTCGTCAGCCTTCAGAGCGGACACACGTCATTGAAACGTTTACGAAAGCACCCCAAACAAAGCACTTACATGCACGGTTTGACGGTGTAATATTACTGTCTTGACCCATGTTCTATACACTTTTTTTTAAATAGATCAGTCTCACAGTTTGAACAAAAACAACAGTTCATACGCATTTTCAAACCAAAATAACCCAATTAGATTAAATCTTTCTATGCTTAAGGAAAATAAAGAGATCTAGGGAGCTAACAGAAGGAGAACCTTATTCAAAGTCGAAGATTGAGAATTCCAGTCAGATCGTTTACTAACAACAGGACAAGGCCCCTACAGATTTTGCATGTGAAAATTATTGCTAATATTCTTACTACTGACACTCGTTGTCTCGGGAGAATGTTCACAAATAACATATAATACTTTATTGTAAACCGGTTATAGAGGTTGATATCACAATGCTATTCATTGGACAATTCACACATATCCGTGCAAGAGAGAGACGGCACAATTGCCGTGGCGTCAGCTTTTTTTGTCTCACGTTAGAACACGCTGTCAGTTTACGGATTGCCACAGACAAAACATACTTTTTAAACATAATTTTAGTGGATCCTGAGCGTTAGTTGTCAGACCGACTGCCTGGTTTTATTGTTGTTTTAAATCACTTATGGACGAGCAAAACTATGGCTGTAGCACCAGGATTGACGCAACGAGATCATGCAGAAAGTGTCTCAGTCAAAAAGTAGAAGAACACGTTCAAATCGGTTGATTTAAACTATAAAATCGAATCGTAATTATTTGTGCTTCTATGCTCCTAACCAATTAAGGCTTAATGCCAACGGATCGGATATGTGTGAATCAACCTTAATTCACCTTCACTAGAACTATTAGTATGCACAATTTAAAATGGAAATTCTTTTACACTAAATTTGAAGTTGATATTATAGAACCACGTAGGATGAAGACACAATAGAGTACTTCGTGCTATTCTGACTGTCACCTAACAATGGGTACCTATCGCTAACTGGTGTTCAATTGCAACGAACACAGGTCGTCCTTGGCGTGTACCGCCAGAAAGGTACCGCAGGTATATGACTAATAAATACCTCACTAAGCCTACTTATAACACCCGATAATTCCTATGCGATATATCGACTAATGCTTTAAATATATTAAGTTTGTGCAAATCATATGGAATGTTATCCTACAACCTACGGTTACTGACGCCTGTTAGTGTATTATGTATTACAAACCAACCAAGCCAGTAAAGTATATTACTATACGAATATTACATTGTTTATCCACACACACGCACACACATATACATAATATGAGATATATTCATGTCGTGCAATAGATATTATATATACATAATGAATGACAATATACGCATTTTGAAAACGTAGTTCTTAATTTGTAACAAGTGCTGTTAAAAATGTTAATATATCGTTACAAAGAAAAAATACATGATTAAAAAATAGTTATCACATAACCGAAATAACGATACGGAATTCAATTTTTATTTAGTAAACCCTAAAGTTAGAGAATAAATAGTAAAATTTAAACTCTCTCTGCAAAACACATTCACTAACCAGAAAATATTTTGGAATAACCATCATAAGAATGAATTTCATATTTCAGTTTGAACGTCTCGGTACGACATTCACTACCAACTACGAAGTATACGTATCGAGCGAGAACCGTCGCAGGACCACGTGCGATACAAACCGGCGTGTTGTGCTTTAGATATGTATAAAGTCGACATAGTTCTACATCTCTAGCGAGAAGAACGAAGACGGCGTTCACATCAACGAGAATAAGGAAACGATCGCTTACATATTTATAAAAAAAAGAATACAAGTTCGAACACCGCTCCCCTCCCATAACAATAGTATTCTGATGACTAGCATGTCGATCCGATGCGAGCGTCAGGTTGCAACGAACCTCCATCCATCGACGACACGTTCATTATAAATGCGGATATTTCAGTCCCGGGACTCGCGTCCATCTACGAAGGCAATATGTACACACCGTGAACGGGGCGGCGGCGGCTACGAGGCGGGCCGGGGACTACGACGCGGGCGCGCTACGGGCGCTACGAGCTACGCGGCGGCTCGTCGGCGCGCGTCGGCGTCCGTCGGCGTCCGTCGGCGGGCTCCTTAGGCGATAATATCACAGATTGCGTCACGAGGTGACGCTCTCGAAGTGGGGCCCCGCGAGGCCGGTGAAGGAGTGAGCTCACGTGAGCTACGCGACGTCCCTAGCCCTCCGGGGCGCCGCCGCACAGCCGCTCCAGCTCCAGGAGCTCCTGCGGAACCAATCATTATTCTCTTACTGTTTCATCATAAACTTTTGTTAACATTGAATTAAAATATTAGGTTTTATATCTTAAGAGCCCCTTTTCATATTGGCGTTCTTCTGGCGTGGGCGTTCGTTCTCTGTCATACTATTAACTGAGAAAGCTGGCACTTGGCTTAAGTCAATAATTTTTATTCAAATAAACTTACCTACATTTTGAATCATTCAAACATTTTTTACCTACTACCCATTCAGGACGATACACTCACTCCTTTTTTTAGACAGGAAATACAGTTAGCTATGTTCTGGGCGATCTACTAAAATCTCAGTACATCCTTCTACCGCTTGGGATCCCTTCGGATCACTCTATGAAGCGCTAAATACCCATGGTGCGGAGGATGAGCGCAGCTGGGCAGCTGCGCTCATCCCCCTGTGCGCCGTCTGCTCCGAACGGGTCCCTGATCTGTGGGCTTATTGTCTAATTTCAACCACTAACACGATACCTTAACAAGGTATTTTACGTTTGTAATTTTGCATAGACGATTCCAAATAAATGACAAACGATGTCGTTCATTCAATTCACTGTCACATGTGAATAGCTTTCAAATGTCAAATTGTAAGGTATTACGACAGGTATTAGAGTTAGACAATCCTTATTGTCTAACTCTAATATCTATCATCCCCTGTGGGCTCCCTCCCCCCTTTAGCCCCGCCGCGCGTGTGAGGTGAGTGACCTGGTCGCGGTGCTTCTGCAGCAGCGCGCGCAGCCGCTCGTGCGCACGCGCCAGCTGCTCGCGGCGCCGCGCGTACGCCTGCTCCAGCCGCGAGCACTCCGCCACGCCGCGCTCCACCGACTGGGAATGACAACGCTTTGAGCAAGGGGAACCTAAAGCCTCAATACTCTCAGGCCAGGCACTCTTTGGATACGACTTCGTACGAATTTGACTCGTACGAATACACACGATACATCTCCCCTTACACACACAAGGTTAGCTCGCACCAATTGGCTAGCCACGACTTTTGGCTTAGTGTTTTTACAATAAATATGTATAAAGGCAATAAATGCCTCGGTGCTGAGTGGCAAAGCGCTCGGCCCGACACCCGAAGGTTCCGAGTTTGATTCCCGGGTCAGACAAAGTGTGTTTCGGATTTTTCGATGCACAGCCCGGGTTTATTATCACTAACCCGCATTTGGCAACTGTGATGAGTTGTGAATTGTAGTGATGACTTGATTTCAATGATGGAAACCTTTTTCCAGCAGTGAAACAGTTCTAGGCTATTTATTGTTTTATTTACTATGGTGTTAAGAGAGCTAATTCATTCTGTCAATAAGTTATGCCTAATATTTGCGGCTATGTTTGAGTTATGGTAGCGGAGTATTTCTAATATTACATTTTAATCAAAGAACAGGTCACAAATCACTTTACACAAAAACTACTTAATATATAATATGTCCACACCTATAATTGTAGTGACATTTGATTTGTGTCGTACTGTGCGTATTTTATTTAAAATTGTATTGGTGTATACTATGTTGGTGCTCGTTTAAATAAATAAATAAATAAAAATATAACTTACCTGAGAGTGTATTTCTCTCTTTATCCTAAGAATTTCATCCTTGTCTCTGTTTGTTTTCTTGGCAAGAGCTTTGACATCCTCCTTTCGAGAGTTTGCTAGCCTATTCAGGATCTCCTTTTTCTCAACTTCCAATAAATCCTGAAAATAAATGCAAGTTTACTAATAAAGTCATCAAAAAGTAAGAAACTAATCTCGTAATCTATCATTAAGATTAACCTCTTTGAGAATAGATTCAAAGAGGCGAGTGTAGGTTACACAAGGGTGTCAAGTCCAGAGATACGCGGTCATCGCCTGGTGGTAAATATCTGACCAGACTTGCGACTATCCGACCTCAGGAATACAAAAGGGGCCCTCTAAAACCAGGGGCTTCCATTGGCCGCTGGGCGAGACCCCAAGTACTCAAAAAGTCGTTCACGGCCGTCCTTAGTCCACCTCGCCTCGTGGCGTGGCCTCGTTTCACTTCATCATCAGCCTACACTAGTCCACTGCTGGACATAGGCCTCTCCTGCAAGCCACTGAGCACGATCCGCGGCTACTGTCATACAGCTTTTTTTCTCTCTTTTTTTAATGTTAAGGTGGGTCACCTGATGGAAAGTAATCACCGCCGCCCATGGACACCCGCAAAACCAAAGTAATCGCAGATGCGTTGCCGGCCTTGAGGAAGGAGTTGGATCTTGAGGAAGGAGTTGGATCTTGAGGAGGAAGTAGGAATTGGAAGGGGGGAGGGGTGAGAGATGGGCTCTTGCCAGCCACCTTGCGAAGGCCGTCGCTCCACCTAGTCTGAGGACGTCCTTCACTACGTTTGCCGATACGCGGTTTAACTTCGCTTGTCCTGATTTCACCCCGCCTTGTCTGATATGTATACACGCACCGTGAGCGCCATCACCTGAGACCACTGCGTATACCAGATACATACGGTGAGCGCCATCACCTGCGCCCACTGCGTATACCATGATACATACCGTGAGCGCCATCACCTGCGCCCACTGCGTATACCATGATACATACCGTGAGCACTATCACCTGATACCACTGCGTATACCATGATACGTACCGTGAGCGCCATCACCTGCGCCCACTGCGTATACCATGATATATACCGTGAGCGCCATCACCTGATACCACTGTGTATACCATGATACGTACCGTGAGCGCCATCACCTGCGCCCACTGCGTATACCATGATACATACCGTGAGCGCCATCACCTGATACCACTGCGTATACCATGATACGTACCGTGAGCGCCATCACCTGCGCCCACTGCGTATACCATGATACATACCGTGAGCGCCATCACCTGATACCACTGCGTATACCATGATACGTACCGTGAGCGCCTTCATCTGGTGCTGCTGGTCGCTGCGCACGTGCTTCTCGAGCGCCGCGTAGATGGCGTGGTGGTACCGCAGGCGCAGCTCGCGCTCGCCGCCGCCCGCCTCCTCGGAGCTGCCGTGGGCCTCCGCGCTGTACCTGGAAGCGAGGGCGCTTGTGAACACCAGGACGAAACATAGTAACTGAACGTAGCACTTAAAAACTTCTTGCCTCACATGGGAAAAGTCGTCTCTTTTATAGTTTCTATTCCTAATTTTTGATATGGACAGATAATTGGAATATGCCGACTCTATCTTACAAATACAAGACAAGTGGGAATCATCATTTCATTTTTACGTAACATCGCGCCAAACTTCTAGTCCCCCCTGAAATTTCTTCGTTGCGCAGCTGTACAGTCAGGCCCTGCCGCTCGTCCCCGCCTTCGCCCTACTGACGCCTATTTTTTACTACTGCGACACGAATCGCGCCAACTTCAAAGGGGAATAGAAGTTTGGCGCGATCTATCTAAGTTCTCTGAATTTTTTAGGTAGCGGAGACAGCTCCTTAATCGAGCTTGTTGGTGACGTAGAGCCTGACGAAGACGGGCCGCTGCGCCTAGTTCTAGTTTCCGCGCAAGCTCCTCACGTACTTTTTGACACTAAAGGTTAACAAAAAGCAACTCACAACCATTTTAAGGGGATGCCGCGCGGAATTTCGAAAATTTACGTGTTTTTAAGTCACTGGTGCTAGGCGCTGAATAGGTCATATACATTAAAAGAACTAGTGTAGGTAAGCTTGATCCTTTCACAAGGCCATGGTGGTCTTGGAATTTGAAACAAATACCCAGAAACTGCATAAACAATACGTAAAAGTAATGATATCTAAAAACTTATTTCTTCAGAAACTTTGTAAATATAGCACAAATGAAACAATCATCCGACATCAAAATGTTTGTATTGATATTCCGCAGGCCACTGTTGTCTTATTTTTCAATTAAAAAAATATGAATATGAAAATATTAAGACTTTTATTATTTTTTACCAAATTTACGAAAGTAAACATTGCTCTAATTATATCACCAGCCTACTCTGTATAGATATTAGTGTGCGTGCGTATTCTTGTCGTACCCGTTGTCACACCACTGCCACGCGCCGCTCGCTCGCTATCATAAAGAAACTTGAAACTCGCAGTTTTGCGTCCGCGCTGCACCCCCTTAAGGGGACAACTTTTTAACAAGCTTATGGCTGACGTAGAACTTGGCGGAAACAGGTCGCTCCTCCTTATCCTGCTTTCGGCGTCGAGTGTCGAGTTATCTTGCAAGCTCGGCCCGCTTCTTGACACCTTCTTACCGTTTAAGACACGTATTTTTTTGTAAAAACCAACTCACATATTTTTGGAGGACAGCTTCTTCACAAGTTTATTGCTGACGTAGAACTTGGCAGATACAGGTCGCTTCTCCTTATCCTGTTTGCGGCGTAAGGCATCCAGTTTCCTTGCGAGCTCGGCCCGCTTCTTGCGCACCATCTCGCCGGCGAGTAAGGTCTCCAGCGTCTCCGCGAGAGTCTCGTCCGAGCCGCCGTTGGACTTACTGTCTGTTTGATCTGCGTATATTTGTGTAAGTGTTATTTCTTATGTAAAAAAGGAAAGTATAGCTTATGACTGTACAGTCAGCTTCAAAATTATCTGAGCGTTCAAACACAGCAAAAATATCTGAACATTTGACAAAAATCAAACTTATCTCAAGACGTAGAAATTCATTTTCATTTGTTGTTTGAGAACAAATGACATTGAATGAAAGTACATCTTTCACGTATTGGGCTAAGAGTGATTTTTGTCAAACGTGATATTTTTGGTAGCTTTGAACGCTCAGATTATTTTGAAGCTGACTGTACCAGCGTTAGGTAAAGGCCCCTAACACTGAAGGCAAATCATCGCTACAATTGAATGAAATAGGTTTTGGCTGAATCACCACGTTTGCATGCAAAATTACATTAACGAAAATTTACTTTCTCATGCAAAAATTCATATTAATTTTATAACATTATTTTTGATTAGCCCTGGCATGTTTTGACTTCTGTTTCGTTAGGGCCATGAGGTTGTTGACCAAGAACAATGTATTAATTGAACCTAGGCTTGTTACAGTTAAAGTTAGCCTGTACTATCGCATTGGGCAAAGGCCTCCCCCCTTTCCCGAAACTCTTCAAGATTCTGCACCACCGTTAGTGTGAGTTTTGTTTACTATCCGTATTCATTCGATTACGTTTACGAAAACGAAAATTAGTATGGCATTGAAGCAGCGCCTCCTAGCGGCATACGAGAGGAGTTAACATGTTTTTGTTTTGTTTATATAATTTTAACGCAAATTTTGTTGCGAAACAAATTACAAAAACACAAATGTTGAAAAAATTTCCTCGAGCAGGATTTGAAACTGCACCTTTCTGACATACCGGGTCAGGTGCTCTCCCAATTGAACTATCGTGGTTTTAACCAGACCGCCGAAATTATTTAACACTATTTACTACAAATCCTGCTCGTGGAAATTTTTAAACATTTGTGTTTTTGAAAGGAGTTAACATGTTGCCATACAAATTCTCGTTTTCGTTAACGTGATCGAATGTTGAATGAAACTCGCATTTGGCACCCAGCTCGTCCTGCCACCGACATTTACTAAGTTTTACTAAGTAAAAAAAACCACCTTAATATCGGTCATACAGTGCTTTCCAGTTTGGTGACGAACCTTGCGCGTCCTTGTCGTTGGCGGGCATGGTGGCCGCGGACGTGAGCGACTCGCTTTCGATGAGCTTCTTCGTCTCCGCCATTATGATCGACGACTTGCTGGGGCTGCCGTCGGTCGCGCTCTCCTGTTTTATCTGAAGAAGGTAACATAATATAAACTTGTTGCAGTACAAAACTTAGTTTATGTACAGACGCCTGTACATTACCTATCTGAACGGGTGCCGCCTGTGGAGGCTGGTCTGCTCTTGCATACTTATCTTATTTTTAGTATTATTCACTATAGTTTGACTTTGTTCTTCTAAAACAATTTTTGACTTTTACTAGAATGCTATAGTGGTACTGTATGACATTGTGGAAATTGAAACTTTTGCCTGATGTAAATTCGTTAACCTAGAATTTTTAGAAAGTGTCCTGCTATGATCGGGCATTTTCCAATATTTTTGACGCTGTAAGGGAGAAAAGATCTGGACACTTGCTGAGTTTCTTGCCGGTTCTTCTCAGTACAAGATCTCCCGCCCAGAGTAGACTTACGAACCGATGGCATAGTGAAATTCATAAGAGCTACTTGTAGCCTAAACTGTATAAAATGATTTTGAATTTTGAATTTTGAATTTTTGAAACAGTCGAATTTCTCCAATAATTTCCAACCATATTCCATATACATAATGTTCAAAGTCTATTGAGGAAATTTGACAGTTTGTTGTACTCATATGTGCAGGCGTGTGAATATAAAAATGTATGTTAAGTAAGTAGTGCTATTTTTTCTTAAACTATCATGGTCACTTACATTAGAATAAATATTATTACCATGTTTTTTGTTGTGTTTGAGTATCCGATATTTCGGCACAGTTGCATGCGCCATGAACACAACAAAAAATGGTAATAATCCCGTTATTAATATTTATTCTAATGCTATTTTATTTTTTATTTTTTATGGAAAGGTTAGCAAATGACTCTGCTCTGCCTGATTTTAAGCAAAAGCAAGGTCCAGCAAAAAATATTGCTTGTTTTTATGTACTTATTACCATAACAATAGGTTAAACGCTTATTTACGAATATGATGTGAATTGTAGAATGATTAGCATACAATAACTAGAAAGTGACCAAAGACCAAAGACAACGGCCGTTGTAACTCAAGGTATGATACCTTTTTAGTAATTAGTTTGCGTTAATACCCGTTTAAATTCTTTGTTTAATTATGGAACGCGAAAGTTTAAAAGTGTAACTAGAAAGTGCTTCGCCTGGACTCTTTTTACTTGATGGTAAGCGACGATAACGCCGAAAAAGGTGGAAGCTCATTTTACCTGGAACTTGTGAGAAACTGACTACTGACCTGTCTCGAATTACCGGAACTTAAAATTGTAATAAAGTATTTTATGGCATGACAGTATTTTGTGTTATTTTGACTTACAGCCGAAATTAATAACCTACCTCTGGTAAGAGATAGGCCTATCTCAGTTTAGTTACCAAACAACCGCTGTTATTTTCCGATAATTAACAGAAATTACTAAGCAACAAATCTCTAGTAGGCCTATCTGTTGCTGAGGATAGGTCGCTCTGGTACCGACGGGCGGTACTCACCGGCTTGGCTGCGGGGCGCGGGTCGGGCGGCGGCGCGTCCGTGCCCTCGGTGAGCACGGCCAGCTGGTGCTCGCGCTTGTCCAGCTCGCTCTGGTACTTGATGGGGTTGGCCAGAGCTTCCGCCAACTCCGACAGCCGGTCGGGCACGTAGTCCTGTGGGGAGAGCACGCGATTCAAAGGAAGAAAAAAAATCCACCGTGACCCAGACGTGACCCAGACGTGAAACAATAGGAGGAAAAAATTAGTTAGCAAAAAAACAACTAAAAGTCTTGATGACATTATGTTGCTTGTTTTAGGTGGTAGTAATTAATAACTACTGACCCGCATTGGTCCAGCGTGATGATGGACGTATTTTTTCATAATTCAATTAAAGATAAAGAAATAAAAATGATCATTTGAAGATCAATAATGATATTGTCATCACTACATAATAACAGTTCTAAACAAAAGCAGCAAATATCACTAAAATAGCTACACATAAAGATTTATTTATTTATTAAAAATCCCTGTCATATCACACAAAATACAAAACGAAAAATTAGATAGATATACAATATATATATATATATATATATATATTGCACACATATACAAGGAAAAAAGGTACAAATCATCTGAACGCTAGTGGTAGACAAAGACGATAATAACGCTAAAAACGGAAAATTCTAGTATCCGTGACAATTTATATTTGACATCAGACGATTATTACCTCCGTGCTTCGGAAGGCACGTAAAGCCGTTGGTCCCGGCTGCATTAACAGTCGTTAACAACCACCAATCCGCACTGGGCCCGCGTGGTGGTTTATGGCTCATTCTCCTTATCCATCCATAGGGAAGGCTCGTGCCCCAGCAATGGGGACATAAAATGAGCTGATGATGATTATTACCTTAACAACAACGAGCAGCAGCAAACTAGCGGGCAGCGGCAACCCGAGCTCGGTGCGCAGATTGACGTGCCGGTAGCCGGGGCAGAGCCCCACCACCGGCAGCACCCGGTGCCCGAGCAGCCGGCCGCTCTCCTCGTGCGCCGCGATACGCAGCATCGCGAGCTCCGGCAGTACCACCTGGGAATGCAGTCATGTTACTATACATACCATAGTCTGTTCATCATAGCTTAAGACGACATTTTAAGTATTAGTAAGCAAGGCATGTTGATTATGTTAGTGCAATTTGACCGTACCATAATAATTTTTTATCAATTCGTAAATTTATGATTCAATCTAATCGAAACGATCAAATAAACATTTCTAAACATCCGATAAACGTAAAAATATAAAAACATAGTGCATAGTGTTGAAAAATCAAAATGCCGTATAAATAAAACTTCTGATACGCAAACATCAAACGATGCATACAAACGATTCCATTTGAAGTTTTTTTACGATAAAGCGAATTTGAATGCGGCTAGTTATCGATCGGAGATTCTGTTTACGTCAACATTCCTTACTTTACAGATTGATTGACGCAAATAACTATACAGATGGAACTTTACTTATTTACTAAACGAAAGAGGCATCGATACGCAACGTCTGCTTTTGACATTATAAACGGAATATTGCCACTTTTAAATGTTCAAATAAATTTAAACGAAAAATTTTGTTGCAAACAAATTACAAATTGGAAATTGGAAGAGCACCTGACCCGGAATGTCAGAAGGGTGCAGGTTCAAATCCTGCTCGTGGAAATTTTTTCAACATTTGTGTTTTTGTAATTTGTTCGCAACAAAATTTGCGTTTACATTTATTTGAACATTTATAAATAGCTTGCTTACTTCTTAACTGACCTTTAATATTTGTAAAAATATTATGATCGGATGTTAGTGACGGTAGTTGTTGACATTGAATGGGCGCCTTTGGCTTTCAAAGTAAAAAGTGTTGAATAATTTCGGCGGGCTGGTTAGAACTACGATAGCTCAATTGAAAGAGCACCTGACCCGGAATGTCAGAAGGGTGCAGGTTCAAATCCTGCTCGTGGAATTTTTTTCAACATTTGTTTTTTTTTTTATTGTCACTTTTATTAAGCTGCGTGTGTTTTGTTAAAACACTTATATCCTCAAAAATCTTACTATTGAAGTCTGTTTTTTTTTTTGATTTTCATTCTTATCCAAATAGTTTATCAAACAATATTTTTCCTGTTCACTCCCTGCCAATGACTACCACAATCTTGATCGACATTGCCACAAGTCAATAAACTCGGTAATGATATACGCGGCGATCGTATCCGTCCGTCCGCGCGCATTACCCGCGCCGCCGACAGCCGTGCGGTGACGCGTAAACAATATGTCGGCCGACGTCGCGTGCGAGCGATGCACTGGCTAATGGAAGATGTTCCTGTTTGATTGATATCCGACCTGGGCTTCGGGTATCAATCGTACAAATATTTAAAGTAGATATATTTAAATGAGAATATACAAGCTACTAATTAATTATGAGACGACCAACACTTTACTCTCCCTGTGATCACGGACCCTGCGAAGGGTTCGAAACGTCAGGATAAGTATTAAAAAAGTAATGTGTAAAATAAACGCGAGTAGATCCGTAAAAGTTGTTTCATTTCAATGTTAGATAAATTGATTCAAAATCATTTTTATTTAAATAACGGAGACACCTCAAAGACCTTTCATTCATTTAATAAAATAAATATTGCTAGGTAAAGTAAAAGTAGTCCGAACATGTCCACCTCCACGTTGGGCGTAGCCTATGTACATATATGCTATGATAGGGCATTTTTCCATATATCAACGTTATATATATAAATGATATACCCCCAACCCCTGAGTATCTCAGTAAAGATGTGGGGCTTTACTAAGACCTTACGCGGACTTCTTGAGATAATTTGAAAAGTGACGTTGCACTGTTTTGTTTCATTTGCCAACACTCATGCACGTTCACGAACAGTTAACGGTTAATAATCCACCATTATTTCACATTAATATTCGACATAACACAAGTTTTATAAAATAAAACAAAACCGCTGACATGACTCTTTACTTTCCCGCCAAGAAGTCCATATAGACGAGGTCCATATGGGCGCGACTCTAGTGCGAAACCGCTTGCGCACGATATCAGCGTCGAGTTCGAACATGTCCACTTCCACGTAGTGCCGTAGCCTATGTACATACATCTATATACATCTACAGCGTATTGTTACCAACCTTCTTGAATACGAACGGGTCCTCTCCATAGACGGGGTTGATTCCGTTGCTGGGCGCGACTCTAGTGCGGAACCGCTTGCGCACGGTGTCGGCGGGTAATCCGAACATGTCCACTTCTACGTATGTGCCGCATCGCTTGTCAGTTAGCAGCTGGCCGGATAGAACGGTCACGGAGAGCGAACCGGCGATGATGCCGTCCACGGTGCTCTCGGCAAACGGGTCTAGGCGGCGGTCCTATCGTGTATAAGAAAAACGTGCTAAATTATACACAGGGTCTATTTTTCTGCGAACGGGCCTAAGCGACGATGCTGTTATAATGACACGTGCTAATTCACACTCACACGCTCACACCTACATTCACACGACACTCCCACGCACCCGGACACACACACGCACATGCACGCGCACAGTCACGCTTACTCCCACACGCATACGCACACGCACACGTACACGCACACACACACGCACACGCACACACACACGCACACGCACACACACACGCACACGCACATCGAATCTAGGCAACGATACTGTGGTGCATAATGAACCTTGCTAAATTACACACACAGTCTTATTTTCCCAAATACAAGAATATGGATCGACTCTTGCAACTCCATATCTAACGCACGTTACTGACTCAGAAAGCTGCTTAGTGGTAAAATATGTTTAATCTTTACAGAAATTAATCAGCAAAATACATATGATATGTCTATTAACCGTGTTATGATAGTACCCACCTTCCGCCGCATGAACTCCGGCTTGAGCAAGTATCCACAGCGACGATTGTACTCGAAGGTGCCTAAATTGAGTTGCATTGCCAGGTCTAACGTTTGGAAGTTCAGCGCCACAAGCTGGCAGCCCGCGTTCCAGAACACCTGCGCATAATGGAATGTAAAAATACGACCTAATTTCATGTAATTAGAGTATGATATTAAAAAAACATTTTTTTATACCAGCAGAAATTAATTTAGAAAATTAAGAATAACTTACTATGAATAATTTTAAATGGTTTTTTTGAAGAAGTACTCAGATTTTTTTATTATTTTTCAATCTTAGACCCCTGCGTCTAAGATCGCTTGTTTCACCACTAGACTTACAAAGACAAAATTATATAAAGAATCTTTGTTTGTTTCTATCCGTATGTTCAGCCAGCGTCAAATTGATCACTAAATATACTAGATATATACCAAAACATTTCAGAATTTTACCCACTAAAATATCTGAACATAGTCAGGACAAAAATCAACCTTATGCCAATACACAGTACACTATAATTTTACCCTATAATTGAAGTCTGAGAACAAAGTGAAATTGCACCTTAAAGTCTTGTAATAAGATTGATTTCTGTACAAGTATTGTCACACAGCTCACCTGCGGCATGAAGTTGGAGGAGTCGAATCTAGTGCCGGCCGGGTAGACGCGCGAAAGCTGGTGCTTGTTGTAGTTGACGAACTCGATCGGCCGCTCCTTTAGCAGAGTTGTCGCCTGCTTCTCGTCGAACGACGACATCTCGTAGAAACGGTTCTTCTCTGCGCACAAACGAGCCTACACTCAATTTACCAGTACATGATACGTATAGTGTTATATTTAAACTAATACAGGCCAAATAGTTTAAAATATTTTACGTCTATAGGGTAGGTTATATCGATATTTCGAATATTTTGATCTTAACTAAGACAACAAATGGATTTAGATAATGTATTTGAGAATGTCTGAGGAATCAAAAACCATTTAATATATCTATATGGCTTGCTCTCTCGCTCCTTGATCGCAAATCCCAAATCCCAAGCAAATTAATTATTAATTATTAGATTTCGGACATCGGAACTAATGCGCGCGTGCGTCTCGCAAGGCTCGTCTGCTTCCCCGCCACCCGCCTCCTCCTACCGTAGGAGCTTTCACAGTTGGACGACGATGGCGACTCCTTTGGACAAGCAAGCAATGTACCATTAAAACTGTCTACGGTACTCACTCTCAGCGCTCTCGAAGGAACTAAAGTGCACGGGCTGAACGTAGTTGACGAGCGCGGAAATCTCGGCGCCCGCGTGCGTCTCGCGAGGTTCGTCGGCTTCCCCGCCGCCCGCCTCCTCCTCCCCGGAGGAGCTTTCAGAGTCTGACGACGATGATGAATCCTTAGAGCCTTGGCGCGCGAGCTGTGCAACATTAGTTTTTATTAATGTTTTTATTTTATCATTATGTATACACCGTCACTTTTGATCGTTTTAATCCCGCGTGTGGGTTGATCAGACCATGAAAATGAACAACTTTTCCCAAGAAACATATGTCAAAAAACGAGATTTTTTTAACCTTCCCATACAAAGCCTCTATTGACCGATCATGGTTTGTATGGGAAAGTTAAAAGAAAAAATGAACCTTGTGAATATCGTACATACATGTACATAGTACACAAATAGTGGTACAACAGATTTCGGTTATTTGGTCATATCAACTCCGGACAGCGCGTTGACATTCCGTGTACACTAGCAAACCTAGTTAGTTCCTACTAGCAAACCCAGGAAGTTAAGCTGCACAAGATACTCTCTTCTATAAGAAAATCTCTTCTGGGACATGTCTGTAATACGATCATCTTTATCGTAAGAAGGTAAAAAGAGGTTCCATACCGTCCCATGCGCAACTTCGCCGTTGCCTTGCGGCGGCGGCACTTCGGGCAGCGGCTCGCTCTCCTCAGACGCGACCGAGTCCTCCTTCTTGTGGTGGTGGTGGTGTTTCTTCTTGTTCTTTATTATTATTTTGTTGCGGAGCATAGACGGCGGTGGCAGTTCCCCTCCTATTGAACACATGAATTAATTTAACGGAGATCAACGCATACTAATTAGTACCAAAAAAAGTCAATTTGCAATTGAAAGTCCCATCATAGGCAAGTCGTCTATTTCAAGTGTTACTTTCAATAACGATAGTTGTATTGTTTTTGCTAAGCTTAAAATGATAAAACGTTAACTAGTTTTTGAGTTATCTAAAGTCGTAAAAAACAATTAGAAAAGGGAAGTGGATTGGAGGCGGAAATAGATAACATAGCCAGTGCCTCAGTAGTTGAGGATCCCGGGTGAAGTGCGCTTCCGCCATTGGCCTTTATCATCACTTAACATCAGGTGGAATGAAGGTACTGTGCTTAAAAAATACTTAATTTGTTGAAACTGAACTTCGAGGAGCTCGATGGCGTAGTGGTTAACGCGCCCGGTCTGTGAGTGCTGTGGTTAATCAACTTTCGCAAAGGCCGGTCATCGGATGGGTGACCAAAAATTTAATTTCTCGAGCTTCTCCGTGCTTCGGAAGGCACGTAAAGCCGTTGGTCCCGGCTGCATTAGCAGTTGTTAACAACCACTAATCCGCACCGGGCCCGCGTGGTGGTTTATGGCCCGTTCTCCCTATCCATCCATAGGTAAGGCTCGTGCCTCAGCAGTGGAGACATAAAATGAGCTGATGATGATGATGAACAACTTCTAAGTTGTTATACAAAGTTGTGTAAAGTTATAATGTGACTAAAAAGGATAACATCGCACCGTTTCCGATTCAATGAATACGCTCACGGAATACCTACCAAACAACATTTTCTCGTACGCATAAATACGACGTCACCGTATTCACAAAACATATCAACAAGACAGATATAATTATCGCGACCGACCGCAAACCACAATCGGGCGCGCGCGTCCGGCTAATCGGCGGAAGTCGGTTCCCGTTAAATATTTTACTGTCTTCAGTTCACTGTGGTTTTCATTTTCAGACTGAAAATTTTTGAATAAAATCATGCGGCACTAAAGTAACGTGCTTTTAGAAGATAACTAAACATATGCATTAAAAACACGTTTGGGTAAAACAAATCAGTGTTTTTTTGTTATTCAAAAATATACAAGGTAAATACCTTTATAATCCCGAATATGGCAGATACGGTACAGCTGATACATTGATCTTGGTCGTCAACCCCATGGTCCAAACGGAATTTAAAAATGGTGAGGATTAATCAAAAATAATGTAATAAAATTAATTTGAGAGAGACTTGTTTTTGTAGGAAAGAACAAATCTTCGTAATTAATATTGCTTGATTATCACATGTTCTGTATATGTACTTAGTTGCATCTTGCATGTCGATGTTTCAGGATTATACACCTATAACCAAATACCCTGTATAAAAGATAATTTTAACCTTAGCATATGCTTGTTTTCTAAAGTTAACGCTAACACTACAAACTGAAACGTAACGCTTCTGAAATGCACGCAGGGCCCTAAAAGTCAGGTTAAAATAATGTTCATAATAAACGCAAGTATCCATTTCAAAGCGTGAGTTTATCGATTACGAACTATAGGTAAAAATAATCATAGCTTCGTAATTAAATCAGAAAGGTATTTCTTGTCGTAAACAAATGATGTTGTCGCTTGGTCCTAGGCCAACGAAAACAGCGTGCCTAGACTTCAGAATGGAAATTTAATGGACTCACGACTACTTTTCCAAGCAAACAAATTGTTTTATCAGTTCTATTTCTTTTGAGTCATCCGTCCAGTCCAGTCGCTATAAAACTACTCGCACTAATCTATTAGCACTCACTTTAAGCAATTAAATAGGTTATTTTAAGAGATTGAAACTAAACTAATAGTGCAATAAACTGAAACGTAAATATAACTATTTGGGATGCTCAATGCTTATATATTTAATACGTGAAGAGAAGACTTCGTGCCCCTTTTTGTGTATGTTTGCAACGAATAAACTCAAAAACTACTGGACCGATTTAAAAAATTCTTTCACTATTAAATTGCTACATCAGCGCTGAGTAACAGGCTATATAAAAAAAAATACTAAAAACGACAATTTAATTTTCCAATACAAAATGATTTGTTTGTTTTGTTGTCATGGAAACCATTGATATATATTTAACTCAATGATGGAAACTGTCAAAGCGGTACGAAGTCCGCCGGGTCAGCTAGTTTATTATAAAACGGTAGAATTTGGACCAATGAGCGATCACTAAGTAAGTACCTGAAGATTCGTATTTTATTGATGAAAAATACCTAACATAATTATGAAGGCGAAAATCTGCATGCTGCTCAACTTAACATGCTGGTATGGGTTATAGTGCATCTCTAAAGCACCAGGGATCACAGAATATATTCCCAAGTGTCACCTCACCACCGATACATATGAGACATATATGGCGGTGACTTAGCGACCTACTTGGGGCCGCGCGTCAACACTATTAACTTTATAAATATATTTTTATTGCTATTGCAATTAGGTCGCTAAGAAAGCAAATATTTACGGTGGTGAGGCCATACAACGAGCAGTTACATGTTACAGTTACATACTTACATATCAAAATATATGTTCGATAGTACGATAGCGCAGCGGCTAGAGGGCGTTCGAGTTTCAATCTATCAATTTAAGGAATTACCAGGAAGCCGGATTACCGGATAGGTGAGCTGATAACAATATTTCGATCTCCAACTTGCACATAACATGCAAGGCGTTTAAGCCGTTGATCCAATTGATGTCGTTAGATAGCAGTCGTTTGAACCCACCTACAAGCAATAGGTCAGCGTAGTGTGTTATGGACCCAATCCCTCCATAAGCTATGATTTCTGTCGGAATGCCCGAGCCGAGCAATGGAACGTTCATAGACTTTACCTAAAAGGTGACAAACGAGCCAACCGCCACACATGGACACCCCTAACTCCATAGAAATCGAAGATGCTTCGCCAATCCAGAATGCGTAACCGGAATCGGTTACCCGTTTCCTCAAGCCGTATGATCTAAACACCGATATTATAGTACTGCCTCATAATTATTATGGATATTAAATGTATGCCTAAAGATGATTCTGACTTTAAAATTATGGGTTTTGAATGTATGATTCATTAAGTGTGTGCCAAATGATTTTAAGTTTATGTTTTCCGCTGTTATGCATAATAAAATTATGACAAAAAGTTCTGCGATAAAGGGTAGATAAAGTAAGGGATAAGATAAGGGCCCAAAAGAGGTTCAGCAGCAGCGGCCTGTCGAGCATCATATCTCCACCAGCGGCGTAGAGCTTTATGACCCAATCTCCCCATGTGTTATTGTTTCTGTGCGAAGGCCTTAGCGCTACAATGAGACGTTTATAGACTAACGTTGAGATCAACATACCTGGCTCCAGCTGGTGCGAATCCAGCGGCCTGTCGAGTAACATATCGCCGAATATGTCCCGGCAGTAGTTGGCTATCTTGGCCTGCTGGCGCGGGTTGCAGTGGTTCTCGAAGCTCAGTATCACCGGGAAGTCGGACGTCTTGAACGCGCTCTCGGCGATCGCTTCGAGCACCTCCCTGGCGCTTATCTCCGGCACGAAGGTGTAACCGTGCACGATCACCGGCTCCTCGGTACGACCGTTCCAGAAGTCGAGCTCGACGCATCTGGGAGATTAAAAAAAATATTATCTTATTTTTTACAAGCTTTTATTTAACTTGCAATGTATGTATGTTGTTTGTTCGGGTGGAATCTTGCAACTCAATTTTGAAGCAGATATCTTCAACCGATTGAGCTGAAATTTTCTATACGTGTTCAGATCGGATGACAATGCATGGTTAATTGTGACGTCATTCTAAATCCAAGACGGCGGTACACCCAAGATGGCGGACTAATTATTTTTAATGCATTCTTACAATATGGGTACCAAATGAAAGGGCTTGCTGAGAATAACTAGAAAAATAAAGTGACGTCACTCTAAATCCAATATGGCGGACTTCTAAAGCTTGAAACTCAATTTTGAAGCAGATATCTTCAACCTATTGAGCTGAAATTTTGTATACACGTTCAGTTTGGATGACAATGCATGGTTAACTGTGATAACTAAAAAGTAAAAAAAAATAAAGAAGAAAACTTTTTTAAAAACAAGCTATATTTAAATGCGCTAACAAGAAAAAAAATTACTTTAAAATTTTTACTATCAATTTATGACGTCATAACACAATTTACTTATATGATATAAAAGCTTGTCGCGAGATGTACTTAAATATGTAGATAAACCAGTATTAAATAACTTGATGTGATTGATTTTAACTATTAAAATGTTCAATCTAAGTAAATACGAGTACGTAAATCTCGCGACAAGCTTTTATATCATATAAATTGTGTAATGACGTTATAGGTTGATAGTAAAAGTTTTAAGGTAAAAATATTTTTTTTCTCTTCTTAGCGCATTTGAATAAAAGCTTGTTTTTTAAAAAGTTTTTTACTTTTTATTTTTATTTTTGTTATTTATTTTATTATCTATACTATTTACTGTAATTGGTGTTAACCGTTGTAAATATAACTAAAATACATACTTAAATAAATAAATACAAAAATGTATAAAATAAAAAAATTAAAACAACCTTTTTAATTTAAAATACGATTCAGCATAATTAAAAAAAAACTGAAAATATCCACGAAGAACATTAAACAGGAACTTAAGTTAATTTTTATTGAGAGGTTTTCTTACTAGCAATGTTTACTTATTGACTTTATCTTAAATGTTATGTGTCTGTAAATTATATATAATTAATATTTTTTTCGATTTAAAATTAATATAGGTAAGTACCTACATAAACTAAAAAAACAATTCATCTAAAAGGATTTGTCTGCGATTACTTATTTCAATACAGCATTTTATGATTAAAAAAACCTTTTAACGCGTATCTACTAATGAGACAATGAAATGCTTTATCGTAATATCGAATAAAAAAGCATATCGTACAAACATAACACTACAATTATCATGTAACTAACGATACCTGTTTAACAAATGTGTTTATATACGAAATCATTGACTTTTAGTACCTGCAAATGATTTTATGTGCACAGTAGGTACTAGTGTTTATTTTAGGAAGCAGCGAGCGTTCGCTTTACATTCGACATCAAAGGATGCTATTAGTAACTGAATGTCTTTATCTTGTGATGGCCAAAGGAACGCATAAATAGAATGTCCATACTGTTGCAATTATGCTTACAGACCACTTATTGAGAATATACAGTTAAGTAATTGTATCTATGCTAATTTGTTGCTACAAAGAAGTGTAATACTTCAGGGAAAATGTAAACATGTGATGTGTTGACACGCATTACTTACAACAGAATATTTAACACTATGAGTTTATGAAAGGTGGCACTCGCTAATGCAGACAAATGTGAAATATAAGGTCACATTTTGTCAACTGCAAATATTTTGACAAAACATATAGGTAATATTTTGACAAAACATATAGGTAAAAATTATATTAGGGAAATAAGGCCCTAGCATTTAAAAAAAGCTCGAGAAGCTCGATGGCGCAGTGGTTAACGCGCCCGGTCTGCGAGGACTGAGGTTAAGCAACTTTCGCAAAGGTCGGTCATCGGATGGGTGACCAAAATTTATCATCTCGAGCTCCTCCGTGCTTCGGAAGGCACGTTAAACCGTTGGTCCCGGCTGCATTAGCAGTCGTTAACAACCACCAATCCGCACTGGGCCCGCGTGGTGGTTTATGGCCCGCTCTCCCTATCCATCCATAGGGAAGGCTCGTGCTCCAGCAGTGGGGACATAAATGAGCTAATGATGATGATGAATGTTTTTTTTATTTTCTTAGCATCTATTTATGTTCATACTATAAAAATTGTAGAGTAGTGTGTTTGTTTCACTAAGTAAATATAGCAGACATTAAAAAGAAAACATCAAGTCCCATCAAAGCTACAATGAAACAAAAGGTCAATTCCGCGAACAAAAAAGAAGTCAATTTAAAAAAAAAATGGGCGACAAAGACACAAAATGAATAATCATTGTTATTACTGAAGCCTAAGTAACATAGTCCTAATTAAATGTGTATAATAATATTAACAACCGGTATTGGCTTTTAGAAGTAATACACCTATTAATAACTGAGAAAAAAAACGTCAACTTCATAGGTAAGGACCCAATATTATACTCGTAGCATGCAGTCGAATCCAACGTTACATAAAGCACTCTTGTTGCCTTCTTATATTCCGTGGCAACCAATAATATAATAGAGCGACAGGGTTATTATTATACTGTTGAGATATTTTGTGACTCGTACTGTAATATAGCTTTTTTTTCTAATGGAAAAATGATCGGCCCCCCGTGGGGTCACAAGACTGCTAATTTACCCTGGGTTTGATGTCGTCAACGACAACTCATTACAGATATCAGACTTTTTATGGCGCGCCCTAATTTGGTATTCGAGTAACGGTGTTTGTTGTTTGGCCAAATATACGTGTATTTTAAGAATATCGCCAATATGTGTTCCTTACATTTAAAGTACACACGCAAATTATTCAAACTCATATATCTTACTAATAATATAAAGCTGAAGAGTTTGTTTGTTTGGTTGAACGCGCTAATCTCAGGAACTACTGGTTCGAATTGAAAAATTATTTTTGTGTTATAATTATATAACTATAACTATATAATTATATAACTATACTATAACTAATATATTCATTAGAATATATATATATATATATATGAATAGTCCATTTATTGAGGAAGGTTATATTTTAAAAAAAATGTTTAAAAATAAAAGTACACCCGTGCGAAGCCGGGGCGGGCCGCTAGTGGAATAATAATTGAGACACAGGCATGAGACACGCGTTGTAGAAAACTTAAAAATATACAAATTCATGACAAACACTATCTAAGTAAATCAAGTTTGGTCATCATATCATCATTATCATTATCAGCCGAAACTAGTCCACTGCTGGACATAGGCAAAGTATGGTCGTGATCAACGAATATTATATTATTATTTTTTTTTACAAAAATAATGCCTACAATAAGTAACTTTAGCAAGAGAATCTTTAACAGCTAAAAGCCGACAAATTAAAGAAAATATATTGTGAAAATGCAGCACAAATTATTAACTAGCCCTCTAAATTTTTTTTTCGGTTAGGCGAATAATATATCTCGTATTTACGCAAACACGATAAAACCAAGTGAAAACTCGTCCATATAATCGAAAAACTGACGCGTAAACAGCACCGATATCAACGAACTAATTAAAACCGATCAACACAAATCATTTCGGAAGATTCCTAGACGAGAAATTCATTAAGGAATAATTCCCTAAATATTTACATTTATTTATATCCGTTAACGGTGCAATTAAGGGCGATAGACGGCGATAAAACCGATAGTGGTGTGCTTGCGATACCAAGCTAATTGGTTAAACTATTAAAAATCTATCACGTACACATGGAGATTTTTACAAACATCAATTTATTTTGATAACATTCTCATTAGTTCGACATAGCGCGATAAGCACATGTGTGAATTAAGTTTTTTAGACGCAATATTTATAATTTTTAACGTCATCCTTTGGTGTCGAGAATAAATTATACATGTGAAATGTAGGAAAAGTCACAGAAAATGTTCCTAAGGCTACGCTATAGTGCACTCTTCATCGTTAATAGTCATTTGTATATAATGTTATCGATAAAGATCTGAACATTCGTAAACATTTCGAAAAAAGGTGCATGTTGTCTGTTCGTTTTACTTTTCTTTACAGTTTTCGACATAGATTTGGTAACCTTAATTGTTGTAACCGATACTTCGGTAGCCGGTACTTTGGTAACCGGTACTTTGGTAACACGCACGGATAGTGTGACGACAGATACTATGACAACACACAAAACAAAACGCGACTGACCTGCATCCGGCTAGCAGGCTCTGACGGTAGATCTCAACGCTGGACTTGCCGGTGATCTGATGGCCGGTGAGGTAGGTGTTGTGCGAACTGTTTATAAAGTAGTGGGCCATTGGCTGCTCCATGTCGTCGCATAAGTCCATCTTGTTGGGCGCCACGATTGGATTATCTTCTGACATCAAAAATCTGAAACATATGTGCATGCTGTAGGAATCATAACGCATACCACGACTTAGAACCCGAATAAACTCTCTCGAATAAAGATAAATGACGCGCGGAGCATCATCATCATCATCATCAGCTTACACACGTCCACTGCTGGAAGCATGTTAGTTTGAAATAATCAAACTGTTCTAGTAAAGTATTACAAAAAGCCTTTGTCAAACCGCTTTGGCGGCGTAGCAAATAGCAACCTTAGGCGCAACAGCGTCGTATGTTTGTCGTGCTAATTAAAATTTGATATAAGATTCGTGGCCACAAAGAACACGCCATGCTTACACTAGCTTCGGTATCGGTCACGCTAGCTAGCCGCGCCAGAATAAACTATAGTTGTACCGTGGGGCCTACGGTCTGCGAATGCTGTTGTTAAGCAACTGCCAGTCATCATCACCATCATCATCTCAGCCAAAAGATCATCATCATCTCGTCCACTGCTGGAAAAAGGCCTCCCCCAAGGATCTCCACAGCGACCGGTTTTGTGCTGCTCGCATCCAGCAATCCAGTCATCGGATGGGTGAAAAAATATTTATCAAATCAAGCTCTTCCGTGCTTTAGGCGCTCCGCAAACGGCGGGACCACCATGGACCCTGGACCGGACAATTTTGTCGTGAACGATAGAACAAAGGGAATCCTATACTACCAACGCACACACAGAGCAAAAAGAAAGGCGGCGGTCCACCGCAAACTTTGGATTCGCGGTGCGGGTAGTCACGAGCATACGTGGTCTTTATTGCTTCACGGTCAAAAAGACCGCCCCCTCCCGCTGTTTGCGGTTACTTAGAAGACACGTAAAGCCGTTGGTCCCGCCTGCATATGTAGTCGTTAACAAACACCAATACGCACTGGTCCAGCGTGGTAGCTTATTGCTTGTTCTTCCGTCTCCCGTGGGGACACGAGAGCTGGTGATGCTGATACTCTTACTCCTTCCAGCGTCCACGTACCTCAGGAACCCGTCGAAGGTGAGCTGCGACCGCTGCTGGTGGTACTTGTTGTGCTCGTACGCGCGGATGAGGTCGCGCGCCCGCTGGATGTCCGCGTACGGGTGCAGGATCTCGTTCAGCCGCGGGTCGCGCTGTATTTCGTTGAGAAAGTCTACTAGCTGCGTCGCCGACAGGTACGGCTTGCCGTCCGTCCTAGTGGGAATAGGTATGTTAGAAGATTATCGGTAGGAGCAACTTAAGCTACTGAACACACAAATGCCTACCATAAGTTGACTATCGCCTGTTAAAGTGACCTTTGTCGCTGACTGCTTAATTAATGTAAGAGCTTTGTATTGTGAGCAATACTATGTATGTGCTGAATACTTTAGTACTTAACATAGCATTATTTTATCATTATCATAACTGAATCCAGAAATTGAAGCCTATTAGAATAATTAGTTCCGTTTACAAAGTACTGAAGTATTCAGCGACTTTTGTTGCTGACTGTACATTTTGACACGTCATAAATTTATTTTAAGGTAAATCGCCAATCCCATTATTAACAGAGCATTCCTTGTTACTCTTAAGGTGATAGATAACAAAATAGAACATATATTTCATTTTAGCGAATTTAAGGCGGCGGGCGTTCAATATCACACATGCAAAAACCTCTTTACCTACTCAATACCGCGAATTTATTTCTAAAAAACGTCGCAAAAAATGGCTAGTAACAAAAGTCCCTGTGGAAAGAGCTCAAAAAATATGCGCTATCAACTTTCGAACGTTTCAATAGCCCGCCGCGTCGCCTGTAACAATAGAGTTCGCAAGTGCTCACACACACACTCGCGTCATCCTCATGTTTCTTTCCAAAAAATTCAGCTTCGCTGAAATAGTACCTCGTATAAAAGTGCTGGCGGCAATATTCGCAAGTCCTCCGGCGGACAATTCGTTAGAGAAGATTCCATTTGGTGCAGCGCAAAAATAACTGAACGGGTAAACACGCCTGAAATATCTTTTGTTCTTTATCGACTTTGACCTATTATGAGAATTGGGATCTTGAACTTTAACTTCGCTATATAGGCTGTATAAGGATATGACCACAAACTTTGTGATCCATATAGCAAATCTATATATTAATACGTGAAGCAAAAACTTTGTACCCGTTTTTACGAAAATTGCGCGGACGGAGGAGTATGAAATTTCGCACACTTATAGTTTAAATAGAGAAGGCTATCCGAAAGTTAATATTTTTTTAAATTATGCATAAAAAATACATTAAATCAATAAAAACAACATTACACACACTACCATTTATTTCACACACACGCATATGTATTTGACACACACGTATTGTTTGTCTATAATGCGGCGGACATCTATCAATGCCAATCCAAACTCACATTCTATCTTTTTTTAATTTTTCATTGCTTAGGATACATCAGTGCAGCCATAATAATAGGTCGAATTTCGACCATTGGGCGACCGCTAGTATTAGATAGATACAGATATACAGAAAGCGTTCCCGCTTTTTCGTTACTGGTATTAAGAGCAGATTCTACCTGCGAATTGGCCTGCGTTAACTATGGCCCGTCACAAAAGCCTTTAGCACATGCCAATAGCACCATCGAAGTACGACTTACGAGTATATAATACGCCCCTGGCCTACAATAAGGCTACGGTAGCAATTATTAGAAGGCTCTATACAAGCGCACCACTTCATAACTGCGTTCATTCTATAGCGATATGACGATACTTGATTGAAAGCTGCTAAGAAATTGCAGAAGCCGAGCCGAACCTAGTTAATAATACGAAATTAGTTTGATCGTTGTTTGAGAACTAATTGCGCTATTCATATCCCGACGACGTTTAGTTTATTATTAGTTCTATATCGGTATATTGTTAAGGGGACGTTATCGATATCCTAAAGGCTAAATATAGTGCTTAACCCCTCACAGAACGCTTGGCCTTTCAATACACTTTGGTATTTTGTTATTAAGACGCAAATAGACGTATTACTTTTTAAAGAGTAAAGAGAGGTACTAGGTATTGAGTATGGAAGTTGCTACGAAACAAATTTAATAATACAATTCTGAGATTGGGTAAAGTGTTTCGTATTTTTAGATGCATTGCTCGGATTTTTAAAAGGAAAACTTGGGTTTGTAATTGCCAACCCGCATTAAATACAAGCGTGGTAATGAAGCCTATACTTATCAACTGTAGCTGTTGAATTTTTATGATGGGAGGCTTTGCCCAGCATTGGGACAGTATATAGGCAGTAAAACATCTAAAAAAAAAAATCTTTACTATGTCTGTGCAAAAAATCATGTTTCTAAATTTAGGGATGAGGGTTGTCGTTGATTAGCGATATTACCAGTATTGTTAGAGCTTTGTTATTTAAATATAAGTTTTTGTAAGTTATTTATTATTTAATGAATAATAAGTAGGAACTTAGAAGCATTAATAAGATAATTATTGTTAAGTAGGATTGGTTTTTAATTTATTTTGACTATGAAAGCCCCTATGAAATTATATTTTAGAGACTGGGCAAAGGTTTTGTGAGTCGCCCTATGGTTTCCCTTTCTCAACAACCGACTCGAACGCCTTAGAAAATCTAATAGCACGAGACGGGGACAAGCTTGTGTGATGCCATCGCCTCTACAATACCACCGGGGATGGTTCAGTCACTAAAGCTTGAGGAACCTTAATTTTCTCGTCGATCCTTAAAACCCTTTTACGGCCTAGCCATGAGCGCGGAAAAATAATGGTAGTTTGTCCACGGGACGGGGCGACCGGGTGGCACGGCGAGCGAATTCTCACTTCATTGCGCGATCGAAACGCTCACCGCACAACGGTTAATTGGCATCACACGCCACGTATTAGGAATTTGCTCGCGGCACCAGGCAGATACGCTGCAAAGGCCAAAGGCGGCACACAAAACAATATTTCCAAAAACAAAAAAGAAAAGAAAAAAATATAATACAGTGTTTTTTTATTAGGACAGTATGAAGGAGTCCGAAACCTTAAGAGATACAGATAAACTGTCTTAGGAACCGTCAAGTCTTTCTTAATGAAAACAATTTAAGCGCATCAATATAGTCAATTGTGAGTTGTACATAAAATGAGTCAAATTGTTCAATATGTTTTAAATGCAGTTCGACTCTGTGTCTTGTTAGGATTATTTTATTGTGTTGCAAGAAAAAATCGAAGCAGTAGAAGACAGTCAAATTTAATAAAATGTTTTGTCGTTTCTCGGCAGTTAATCTGTATTTCTTATGGTTTCAGTTAGTTTTCTTCCTTACACTGTCCCTCATAGTAAAAAAAAACACCTGTATGAGTGAAACAAAAAAACAAAGAAGACTTACAGCTTGTTGAAAATAGTCTGGACTTCAGTGCGCTGCGTGAGGTTCTTGTAGAAGGCGAAGAAGTCCTCAAACTGGAACTTGGTCTGCGATATGGTGTCGGTCTTGCCGGTGGGCAGGCCGGACTCGCTGAGCGCCTTCTCCACCCGCTTCTTGTCCTCCTTGTTTTGGGCGAATATGCGGACAATGCTGGTGAACAAAACACTTGTGTATATGACAGATATTATATGTAGGGTACACATATACAGGTTGATTATTGACAGGTTTTTTTTATTTAGAAAATGTTATTATATTATATCTTATTATCCTCTCATCTGCGGTGAGTATTGATGAGTGCCCTAAACAATTAAAATCTATTTTATCTGTATACATTTGTCTTATTACTATTATAAAGGGGAAACCTTTGTATTTTTGTACGTATGTATGTATGTATTTTTGCAACGAATATACTCAAAAACTACAGGACCGAATTAAAAAATTCTTTCACCATTAGAATGCTACATTAGCGCTGAGTAACATAGGCTATATTAAAATAATAATTAAAAAAAGAAAAAAAAATGCTGTACGAAGTCAGCTGCGTCAGTTAGTAGTTAATAAAATAGAAGAATAAATTTTAAAAAAAATCTTATTTGATCATTATTGGTAATTTTCAGTTCAGGTTTTTCGTAAGTACGTATATAATTCTATCGACAAACTAACACTAACACTATAAGAAGAAAACAACTAACAATTTAACAACAAAAGACCGATTACATTCAATAACTTATTTAATGTCGGTATCAAATGAAGAAATAAGTAGTAGGCAGCTACCGTTACCATTATCTCGCCCATAATTACATTTATCATTAAAACGTAAATTATTATAGTTAAGAAATAGCCACGAACGGAAATGGAATATTATCTCACTTCGTATAACCCATTTAAATTCTCATCATCATAAGCTGAAATCAGACATAATTGATTTGGCACAGCTCCATCTAAACAGCATTGGTAGCGGATTATAACAGAACTGGCTATGGGGCGAATTTTCTTACGATTCCACTAAAAGCCTTTCTACTTTTCGGTATACCATACAAAGTTGAATAAAATATTTCAAACCAATGAGCAAACACAAATAAAACTTTAATTTTGCATTTTTACGTCACCTAATGAACATCTGACATGTTATGGTTTAGTTAAATACGGCGTTATAGTTGCAAGTGGCCGTTTTTAGCTTTGTTGAGCATAATTTGATTTTCTATCTCTAATTACTAGATATGTTTTTTTTTTCATTGGCGGCGCTAGTGTGCGGCGTAAACGCTCTTAAGGAAAATACATAGGCCTAAAGAACACTTTAACAACTTTAAAAAAACGTTTATTCAACGACATATATATTCAATTTTAAACTTTCCAGTACAGTACTGGAGTACACTTTAACAAATTCAGTTGCATAAAAGTTTTTGTAATTATATTTTTATGCACAAAAACTTTAATTACCATATGTCCATCAGTTAGAAAATTTTTATTAACTGAAATGCGTTCACATGGTTTATAAAAAAAGTATAACAGACCAATACTTATATGTTATTATTATAGACTATATTTGCAACCACCATACAAGGCAAGTTATGAATAGCAAACCATCACAGCATATACTCATAACTTCAGTCTTCATAAACTGAGTTGGCTATAAAACTTGTGCTATAAATAGTGTCATCAAAAGCTTCTAAAATTATATCATCGATTTTTTTTATATTATTACCATACAAATACAAGCGTCCCAGATACATAGGATACTTCATCATCATCATCATCATCAGCTCATTTTATGTCCCCACTGCTGGGGCACGAGCCTTCCCTATGAATGGAAACGCGAAACCACGCGGCCCCAGTGCGGATTGGTGGTTGTTAACGACTGCTAATGCAGCCGGGACCAACGGCTTTACGTGCCTTCCGAAGCACGGAGGAGCTCGAGATGATAAATTTTTGGTCACCCATCCGATGACCGGCCTTTGCGAAAGTTGCTAACCTCAGCACTCACAGACCGGGCGCGTTAACCACTGCGCCATCGAGCTCCTTACTTTCTCCGAGGATACTTACGTAAAACTATTTAGTGCCAATTAGAAAGATCTAATTTTACGTCTTGATGCAGATGCATGGAACCGTTATAGAATTTTACAGCGGCCGCTGCACAAGACTCTGGGTCTGAATAACAGGAACCATTACAATTATAAAGCTACAGTTACCTGCTGGTTCGAAACAAGACTGCACTTTATTGAAGTTAGTGTATTCAATATAGTCAAAGATCGTTCTTTAACTAAATTGAATATATCATGTAATAATACGTTATAATTAAGAAGCAACTCGTAATAAGCTATATTATTTTTCCTCACCTAAAAATATACAATACCTATGTTCTTTTAAAGCATAATATTTAAACAATATTAGTTACTGTTATGATTGAATTAATAGACGAGTACACGTACTCGATAAAACATGAACAGCTCGATGTATTTTCAAGATTATTCTGTAGAAACGCAATTCAATATGCATGGTTGGCACCGTTGTGCATAAAAATAATACGGCACTGGCGGGCGTTGAGATAAAACAGTATAACTGTAAAAAATTCTAGAAATATTTTATTTGTGACATACATGTAAATTAGGCATATTTTTAATGGTGACGTTTCGAAGCCTTTATTGTGTCTATGGTCACAGACTCAAGAATCCGTATTATACCTAGTAGATCTGTAGAAAATGTTTCATTTCAATGTGTAGTGTTCGCGCGGCAATGAACAACATAGTAGATTCAACATGTACTTGGCAGATAATAGAAATCAAATATTTAACAACCGCACACAATTCAAAGCCTTCACGCGATTATGTCATGACGAATAAATCTGAAGATAAATCTCAGTCGGCTATGGCAATACTTTACTGTAATTAGCACTTAAACGCTACCGTGGGCGGCTGTTAGAACTATAATTTCTTTTTCATGATGCTATGACCGTGAGTGATTGATTACTCTTACCTCGTTATTTAATGAACTATGAATTGTATGAAACAACGGCCTTTGAATCCTCAATAAATAGTATTTAGTATGTAAAATGTTTATTAATAACCTGTCTGTAATATATCGCCATGAACTTATAACTTATAAATGTGAAACCAAAAACCACTCAACAAAAAATACAACTTAGCTCATATAAAGAAACAAACAAAAGTATAAGAAATTACTATAAAAGTACTTACTGATCAAAAATTATAGAAAGACAATTAACCGAAAGAGGAAGCTATAAACAGGCCTATAAACAACTTAATACACACAAAAGTTGGATTCCAAGCCTAACGGCTTGCACTACTGAAAAACCTAAAATAATAGAAATAGCTACAAAATTCTACAAGGATCTTTATGATCATAAAGAGGCAGATACAAAGTGCTATGAGCAAATAGCATGGAATGAAAAGGAACCGGCAAGAGATTGCATTGGAATGAAGTAGAATTAAATTATTAAAAAACAAAACAAACAAAAGAATTAAAAATATAAAAAATATAGGGGTCCGCCGGCATCGGGACCAGGATCCAAGCTACCGGTGGTTAGGGCTCCAGAGACAGGAACCTCCTCACAATGCGTGCTATATCGAGGAGAACTACCTTCTGAATCAGGCTCTTAATCCAGCCGCCTAACGAGAGCCTCATGAGATGTTGATCGAGGCTCTTGGCCATCAGGTCGTTGGCCATAACAACAATCGGCACGATGACAGCCGAATCCACACTCCACATGTCGACAACCTCATGTGCTAAGTCGAGATATTTATTATTATTATCTCCTTTATTTATTTTCTTTCTTAGAACTAGATTTTTACAATATTTTAATATAAAAACAATAAAACATTATAAAAACCTAATCCTAGAGTACCACCAGCAGCGGGGCAGGGCCCAAGCTACCGGTGGTCAGGGCTGCAGAGTGAGGAACCTTCTGACAATACGTGACGTGTCAAGGAGTACTGCCTTTTGCATCTGACCCTTGAAGTATTAAAGGCTTTTTTATTTTTATTTTATTTATTTTATTTTTAATAATATATTGGTAACGGTATAAATCCCCTCATCTGGTAGAATACTGACGTAAGAATAGGTAGTTAAACCACACGCAGAACTCTTAAAACGATGAGAAAAAAATACTTAAACAAAAAACATGACTAAAAGAACGTCTAAAAAATTTAGATTTAGACAAAGAAACTAACGTCAGACTTCGTGATTGATTAAAGATTATCTATAGCAAATGCAATTACTGAGAAAATTAATGACAGCAAAAAATCTTTTGTTTCTTTTTTAATTACGCGTCAGCGTCATACCATAAAGATCTTAATATCTTAACGCTACAGAGAGATTGTTACACTAAACAGTATCATAACTATGTTATATTTACCCTAACAAGAACTACTCTCCGCGGGAATAAAGGGCCATAAGTTCGCCCCGGGCGATTCCTAAGGATAGGTTGCTTTAGTTATAATTATACCGCCACTGAGAGTACGGAATCAGGGATCGTGCAATTAGGACGAACAACTTAGGTCCATTTAAAGCTTATCAAAATTTATGGGTCAGAATGGCTTTTTAACCGCGGCTAAGTTTTGTATAATTACAATTTTATTTTTTAATATACCACTTGTATCATTCTTAATTATCAGCGGATGAAAATGATAATGTACATATATTCATCTCACAAAATATTATATCATTGATATAATTGTTAAGAGCGTGCATTTCATTTCAAACGAAATATTATTAAAAATAAGCGTTTTTTTCAAAGGAGATTCCTTTAGAATACAAGGAGTATAATTGATGAAACGTACATTTTAGAAATAAGAAGTCTTAATCAAGGGAGTTACAGAGTAAAACAAAATAATTTATTAACGGTTTTTTTCAAATGAAGACAATTTGTTCAAGCGGGTTTTTAAAAAATGCAGGTCAGAGGCATTTTTGACGCATATTATAGGTGTTATAGAATCAAAATCTACTTTATGATATTTTTTTCTATAGGGTATAATTACAAAATTCGCTCTACTTTTCACAGAAAAAAAAACTGCCCAAATCAGTACTTACAATTAAACTTTTTTTCTACAATTATTAGCCAATTTAATTAATACATTTATATTTTTTTATGAATAAAGAGGTATTAGTCCAACGTTTCTTATTTTTTTTCTTAACAATTTACATATAAATTTGATTTAATATTTATCCTGATGTTTCGAACCCTTTCCAGGGTCCGCGGTCACAGGGAGACAGGTGTTGGTCGTTTTATAATTAGGTATTATAATAGCTTGTATACCCTCATTTAAATCTAATGACGTGCGTTTCATTTCACGCAGTAAAGGCTTACAGTATCCTTTGATCTGGCAGTATGGTGTTAGGGCTAGGATTTAATAGTATTTATGGTGGAATTCCAGGCCGGTGGTAAATTCCAACCATCTTCTCTATTGAAATTAGGATGTATTTTTTTTTAAATTTCAATAGCCCCGCGTATCATCCTAGGGATGAATTGTTGTTCTTTAGCGAGTATTTGAAGTATATTGAATCTGATGTATTGGTTGGGTCCCTCTAGGGCATGTTCGCATACTGCAGACTTATTTTCGCGCCTATGCTTGACGTCGGCTATGTGTTCTTTAACGCGGGCTCCCACACTCCTTTTTGTTTGCCTGATGTAACCCACAGTCGCAGGCCGGTTACCTATGTGCCGTTTTTACCATTGTATGTGAATTTTGCAACTGTCGCCGACAATTTAAAAATATTTGCAACTGCTGTTACAAAAAGTTAGAGCCTTATAGGAAGCTGGCATCTCGGCAGCCGTCTGTATTTCCTTCCTTGCGTTTTATTCAAGCATAAGCTGGGTCTCACTTATAAGTACTAAAACGTGAAAGACTACATTTTATTCGTTCCAGCATATCAGCAGCAAATTTGACGCACTCGGTCGCGAGAATGAATGTTCAAACCAGCAATAACGGACAACTAATTAGAAACAATACAAAAAAATAAAAGATAAATAATTTATACGAGTAGTTTTAGTTATTGAGCATTATATAATTTTGGCAGTAGATACTGTGTATAGGCTACTAAAACTTATAATCAATATTTTGTTGCGTATTCATTATTATTAATCACAGCTCTATAACGACGACGTGGCATTGATTCAAGCAATTTCATACATTTTTCTAGTGGGATTGAATTCCATGCTTCAACAAAAGCTACGTAGAGTTCGTTGTGACTGGAGTTACGTTTGTTACAGGCAAATTGTCGTCAGAGTAGGGAATCATTGTCTCTTCCAAGATGTTTTTGTACTGCAGTTGATCCATTGTACCTTCAATCTTTCGAACGGGTCCAACTCCACATCCGGAAAAACATCCCTATACCTTGATATTGCCGCCCCCGTGCTTGACTATGCTTCTAGTGTATTTATAATAAAAAGTATGGTTTATTGGACGTCTAACGTAGCGCTTGCCGTCTGAATTTACCATGTTAATTTTAGTTTTATCTGAGAATAAGACTTTTTTTCCAATCTCGCACCGTCCAATTGACATACATACTTTTTAGCGAATAAAAATCGCTTCTCTCGATGTTGCTTAGTAAGAAGCGGTACCTTTCGAGAAACCCTTCCAAACAATTTTGCTTCCACTAATCTGCGGCGTACCAGTCTTGACGAAACGTTTCTAGGGTCATCAAGCGAAAAAACTTCATTATAATCTGGTTGGAGCCTTTAAATGGGTCTTGTTTAGCAATATGTACGATTAGTATATCTTCTCTGGTCGAAGTTTTCCTCGATCGAGCCTTTCTAAGAATATTTTCAATAGTTCTGTGTCTTTTATAATGGTCAATAGCATTAAAAACTTTCTTTACGGAACATTTTAAATGATCAGCTATTCTCCTGTACGTCCATTTTTGATCGATGTGCAAATTAACAATTATTTGCCTAGTTGACGCGTCACAACTTTTATTTTTGCCCATTTTGAACAAAAAATCGTAAACGAAATTCCAATTTGAAGAAGTTTTATTTTTAAGTAAGTCATAAAATATAATAAGAACTTATTTAAACAATCAGAGATAAATACATGAACTTACGAATATGCCAAAGTCACTTAATAGAACAAACTTGTACAAATAAATAATGAAAGTATCAAAACTCTTCCTACGACAGTGTATGTCACCGTCGTTATTAAAATAAGGAGACTGCAGAAGTTAAGCTTCATACAAAGGCGCTCAAGCAACGCACACATAGACAACCTATCACGGACACGGAATCTCGCAACAGCTGCACTCAAAATGTGCGCTCGCCGTTCCGAGATCCGTGTTTGTGAGAGGTTGTCTATGTATGCGTTGCTTGAGCGCGTTAAGTATTAGGATTATCTTTTGGGTCACCTTATTTTGTGCCACTGCCTAGCTGATGTATATGTGTACGTGCGCATACTACAACACGATTTCGAGATCGCGGAGCGTTTGACTTACGCGAAATAAAATGCACGCTCTTAAAACGCCCAAAGTAGAATGACGATAGATTAAACTTTTACTTTGACAACAAAACTACAATTTAATTTACTTTTACCAAAACACTAGATATCGCAGGAGAAGTTTTAAAGACTTTTAGAAAGTTTTCTCTACTTAAAAACGAGTAAGATTGGCAATATATTTATAAATTAAAACCATATTTACGTACCTACTATTTATTTTATTAAATTTACATAATTAATCCAAAAACAAACAGTGGCGAAATAAAAACGGCGCTAAATGAAAGCTTATTTACTTCTACAAACATGGAAAACAAATGAAAAATTACGGGCTAATGGTAAACTTAACTCGGACTACGAGAACAGTTCTACAGTACAAATGATTGCACAACTGTGTTGATTGCTGTATTAGTCTTGAAATATCCACCAGCGGATATGGATCAAATATCGGAAATTTTGATATTTATTGTAAGGTTCGGATGTACGAAATCTAATCCTAATACTAACTTTAACTACAATTAAACAACCACAACAACAATACAACTTGTACAATGTAATTAATTATACAGTTTATACAAGAACAATACAGTCGTGCAAGAAGAAAACAAATGGGGCCCGTTTTCTACCCACGCGACCAATTCTGCGGGGAAAATTTGTGTCCAGGGTTGAGACTATTAAAGCTTACGGTGATCGTGAGATTAAAAAATAAAATAAATGCAAGAGATTCATTTCGAGAAAGGCACTAGCAGTATCACATAGACATCAATTTTGCACATTTAAATAAATAATAATTTGCCTATTATATGAACCCAGGAAGTATTACTTTACGAATAATCGCGCAAAACAATTCGTCTATAGACCAGGGTAAAAAGAGAAACAAATCATACTAGAATGAAACCCATTAGAAATGGAAGAGAATATAACAAAAATTAATGGGAAAATAATTTACGGGCGATCTAAGGTAAAAGAGTTGGGGGTTTAACCTGTCATCTGCCGCGAGCACTGATCAGTGTCATAAACAATTAAAATTCTATTGTGTCTATATTCACGGTAGATGACAGGTTAAGGGTAAAAAACGGTTTATCTCGATTTCCGGCAAAACTACAGGTCTTATGGAAAAAAGTAAAAGAGCAAAGTTGTAGGTAATATAAAGATCTTCAACTTTTGTATTTACACTTTTTTTACATAACCTCAAAATTTTATGTGAAAAATTCAAATTTTTGGCTTTTTATTTTATTCTTTTAAAAAATTTTTTTTTTCTTTCCACGAAATTTGGTGAAAACTTACCTTTTTATGTCCCAAACACACTGGAATTTTTTTGGCTTAAATTTTTTTTTCACCTTATTTTGACTTAATATCGAAAAAGCACCCTAATTTTCAATCGAAAATTCTTGCGTCAAATATCTGCTTTTTTATAAAAGTCGGTGGGGTTTTTGTTCGTTAAAATCTCTGTTTTCTGATGGTGTAAAAAATATATGCATTAACATGGTAAATGTTCTCAGAAAATGTAAAGAAACGAAAGTTATCTATACTAATATTATAAAGCTGAAGAGTTTGTTTGTTTGGTTGAACGCGCTTATCTCAAGAACTACTGGTTCGAATTGAAAAATTATTTTTGTGTTGAATAGTCCATTTATTGATGAAGGCTTTAGGCTTTATATTACATCACGCTATGACTAATAGGAATGGAGCAGCAATAAAAATGTCTTATTAAATATTGCAACATTGGACATAAAAAGGTAAGTTTTCACTAAATTTCGTAAAAAAAAATATTTTTGTAAAAGATAAAAATAAAAAACCAAAAACTTGGTAATTTGAATTCTTCACATAAATTTTGAGGTTATGTGAAAAAGTGTAAATACCAAAGTTGTAGATCTTTTTATTACCTACAACTTTGCCATTTAACTTTTTTTCATAGGACTTGTAGTTTTGCCGGAAATCGAGATAAACCGTTCCACTTCCTGACCTCAGTTCGCCCGTAAATTATTTTTCTTTTCATTTAAATGAAACAACTTTTCTACTCGCGTTTATTTTACACATTAGTTTCAGCAAAGGGTTCGAAACGTCAGGGTAAACATCAAAAAGATAAGAGATCCATATAGATCCGTAAAAGTTGTTTCATTTAAATGTGTAGTTTTCGCGTAAACTTTAGAAAACAATGTTTTCCTTTCATTTTTGTTATATTCTCTTTCATTTTCAATGGGTTTCATCCTACTATGCTTTTGTTTGATTTCAAAAATTATCGACCCTGGCCGACTTCCTAGGTCTCAATTCATGCAAAAACCGTTCATCTATGCCTCGCGTTACGTTACATTTTCGCATTTTTGGGTCGCGGAAAACCTATCACGGAAGAAATTCGAAAAATTATAATTGAAAGTGAAAGTGGGAAATCTACAAACCAAATCTCCAAAAATTTATTACCTACTGCCAAGATCTATGATCCAGTCAATCGTCCAGCATTACAAAAAAATCGCCACAGTTTCGTGTTTGAAGAGACTAGGCCGCCCTCGCCTTACTAGCGAGGCAGAAAATTATAAAGAAAAACCATCGTGCCCGTGCAGGAGAACTTACCGTACAAAATGGCGTGATATGATTCAGAAAGATGTATCGGTGGATACCTGCAAACGAGTTCTAAAGAGAATGGGTTACGACTCTTACACGGCTAAAGATAAATCTTTACTCACCTCACTTCAGAAAAAGAAAAGACTGAGACACTGGACTGATGACCAGTGGCGTTAAATTATATGGAGTGACGAACAAATTAGAGGTAACTGTCGGTGATGTGCGGAAAAAAGTTAACTATACTAATATATACTAATAATATAAAGAGGAAACCTTTGTATTTTTGTATGTATGTATGTATGTATGTATGTATGTATGTATGTATGTATGTATGTATGTATGTATGTATGTATGTATGTATGTATGTATGTATGTATGTATGTATGTATGTATGTATGTATGTATGTATGTATGTATGTATGTATGTACGTACGTACGTATGTATGTATGTATGTATGTATGTATGTATGTATGTAAAAATTCTTTCACCATTAGAATGCTACATTAGCGCTGAGTAACATAGGCTATATTAAAAAAATATATTAAATAAAATACTAAAATGACAATTTAATTTTCTAATACAAAATGATTTGTTTTATTTGTTGGAAACTGACAAAGCGGTACGAAGTCCGCCTGGTCAGCTTGTCCGAAATAAAGATGAAGCATTTCATAAAGACTGCATTAAGAGAAAAGTGAAGTTCCCTGGGTCTGTGATGATATGGGGCTGCATGTCAGCACATTGAGTGGGTCGCCTGCATTTTATAAAAGATACTGTTAATGCAGTAAAATACCAAAACATTTTGGAAACAAGTTTACTGCCGTCCATTTCGATTTTGAAGTATCAAAATGTATACATATTTCAACAAGATGGTACTTCCTGCCATACTGCAAGGACAACGAAGGCATGGTTTGACTCTAAACGAATCCCTACAATGGAGTAGCCGTCGAGCAGTCCAGACTTGTCTCCAATCGAGACCCTGTGGTGGAAAATGAAAAAAAAGCTACGGAAATATCAATCAAGGTCGATAAATGATTTAAAGGAGAAAATCAAGGCTGTGTGGAATTCTATAACTCCAGAAGAATGCAAAGAGCTAATCGCCACGATATATGACGGTCTTGATACAGGATCAAGACCGTTATCGAGAGTTAAGGAGACACAACAAAGTGGTATAGACGAACTATTTTTCGTGTTCAACTTCGATAGCCCATTTTTTATGCGTTAACGTCGGTGGAAGAATTATTTATTTTTATTATAATAACAAATTATTTAATTTTACTTTGTACAGGAAATAAACCTTTCATTAATTATTAATCTACTTTTTATTGTTGTACATGTTGTACTATAAAATTTTAATCAATATTTTACTTAAAAACATAAGTACGTTCAATTTTCCTTAATAGACGAACTCTTTTGCTCGGGGCTCGATTAATACATATTTTACAATTTTGTTTATGTAGATTCGTTCGACCTACATTCAGAGTCAAAATAGTCACTACGAGTAGTACCGACACATCCTATTCGAAGTACTTCATTCGCATTTGATGTCTGTCATAGTGTGATAATTATGGTCACATCACAACATCAGCTATCTTTACGTTTCCACTGCTGGGACACCTTCACAATGGATAGAAATGCCATAGGGAAAACGGGCCATAAACCACCACGCAGGCCCAGTGCGGATTGGTGGTTGTTAACGACTGCTATTGCAGCCAGGATCAACAGGTATACGTGCCTTCCGAAGAACGGAAGCACGTTTCAATGATCAAGATGATATATTATACTTACTTTTTGACGAGTATTTTCCCGGACTTGTCAGCTTTGAGCACGATCCTCGTGTGCAGTTTCTCCAGGAAGTTGATGGTGGGATTGTTCTGCTGGTTCAGGTTATACGCCAACGCAAACAACTCCTCAGTCCACATCTGCAGACAAGAAAACACTATTAGTAATGTGTGACTGTGATTATATTGTTATTTTTAATACGTATAACAAACAAGTGAGGTGAAATTGTATAGGCCGTCTCATGATTTTCTCACGAAAGTTTCTGAATCATAAAGTTATTTGAAATTTGGGTGTCTATCAAAAAATAAAAATAAAATAAACTTTCCTACACTCACACCAATTATCTAGCCCAAGAGAAGCTTCGTTATGAAACTCGTTAAAATGATTACTAGACAACGGATAAACACACTTAAAATACTTAAATAAATACTTATTGTACATAGAAAACACCCAGACCCGAGACAATTTAGAAAAACAATAATTTCTAAATTGATCCGTCTCTAGATGGAGCAGGTGCTTCAATTTTTATAGATCGAACTTTAACACAGTCTAACACGATATACAATGTAATAATTTAAAAAGAAGAAAATAGAGAAGAAGAATATCCGTCTTTTCATACCCTTGACATTACTAACTAATTCTAATAAAGACAGAACTAAAAAACCCTGACACAAAAGAGACGCCACGCCGGAGGACACAAATATTATAAGAACATTATAAATGTTCTATCATCATCATCATCATCGTCATCGTCATCGTCATCGTCATCGTCATCGTCATCGTCATCGTCATCGTCATCGTCATCGTCATCATCATCATCACCTAAGCCAAAAGACGTCCACTACTGGACAAAGGCCTCCCTCAACGATCTCCACAACGACCGATCGTACGGCATAGTATAAAACAATTTTTTGCCATACAATAAAACATCCCTGTTTTTTACTATAAAGTTAAAAATTAATGAAACAGAAGGTAATTAATAATCTTACAAGTTAGCGTGCCTTAATTAAACATCATTTTTACTTTCAAACCGTGATTATCCTACTAATTTACGAAATGTTTCCAGAAGAGATAGAATATAGCTTCCATTATATTCCAACGACGAACAATAAAGTGTAGTAAAATAATATTTTCAATGACCGCGTATGAATTTTTTGATAGAACAAAATGTTTATAAATGGTAATATCAAAATGAAATATGTGTACGTACACACAAGCAGATTTACAGCATTACAGCGTACCGTGGTCGTAAACTGCCATAAATCTAGTGCTAAATGACTGAGGTCGCACCGAACGGTGATAAATATGTTATTCTTCATACATTTACGAACATATATATAATATATATAACATATATATAACATACATATAAAACTTGGAAACTTCTCAATTTGCCCACTGAAATTTAACACGCTCCAAAACGCCGATGGACGATAATACTCCAGATAATTACTAAGAAGTGCCCTTCCAAAGTGTTAAGTTTAAGCTGACAGTAAGGTGTGACGGAGCAATGCGTCTTCTTAAGATGGGTTCTGAGTTCGATGCCCTTGTGGCGGCGGTGTTGGTACCTAAAATCAATAGTTGGGCCCTTTCACGTAAACTTCGCTATGTCAGTGTAAGCTATAGCTTATCGAATTCCTAAATCTGAAAACAAATGCTACACAACTTTTATTTCGACGGGTGACACCATATTCTTAATGAGATAAAAGTACAGGGTAATTGATTGCACGAGTATTTTGTTGTAGTCTTCAAATCTTACATGAACCATTGCCTTCCGGCCAGTCGATTCGTTTAAAATTTAAAAATACAAAATTATGTTTAAACTTGGATTTAACTAAATTTAGACTAAGTTTTGATACACGTCAAGTATAATAGTTAAGGAGTTTGCCCATGTTGCTTTAAAAATTCGAAGGTTGCATAACTCGCGAAATATTTACTTAATATCCAAATCCAAAGCTATCTTCCGGTAGAGTTTTCCAACTTATTACCTCAAGATGTACGAGATTTTCGAAGATTTTATGTTTGCGGAAAATATTAGGAAGTCAGCCCTGCCACTGCCAGAAACTGTACTTGCTTGCCGTGGTTTAATCTTGCATTCAAACCGACACACTAGCGTTTGCTTATCAGAGGCGGACAATCACGGAGTCATCTCTCTCAGCGTTCGTTGCTTCATTCAAGTCGCATAAAAACTTTTTCCTATTTATAATTTTACAATAAATTACTTTAGTTTCATTCCCACAAACCCCAAAAGGTTATAAACAAATTTATTAGCAAATTACTTACGCAAAAATAATATTACACTTGAACCAGGAACTGACAGCACCTCTGATTTTTAGTATCCGAGTTCTCTCCAGCCGTCTGGTTGTCCGAAGGAGATATCTTAAAAGCGATAAGACAACCAAGTTGTAACTATGAATTTGTTCAAATTAAAGTTATTTCTTCAATGAAAATTTCTCTGGTGTTGCAATAAAAACATTATCTAACTATCTGCATGAGGAACAGCGAGTTACTGCGCTCCTGCGCGAGGTCAAGCCGTTGGTAGCCGCTATTATTGTTGGTTGGCATTCTTCTTCTTCTTTCTCAACCGTTATCCACCCAATGTTGAGTTGAGTTGAGTAGGTATCTTCTGATGCACACCCTTCCCTCCAATAGTTGGCATTGGCAGTCGTAAAAGCCACTAAACCGCTGGATTAGCGTTTTAAGTTAAACTTCGATCTCCCCAATTTCCCATATAAAAAGTCCTGAACAGTGGGAAATTTATAGGCCAATGACAAACAAAAGAAATTGATAGAGACAAACAAACCACAGCGATGCGCGCGTATTCCCGTAGCTATGCTCGACGCGACAGATGGGTCGTAATCGGAGTCGCTTTGAAATTCTGAACATTCTGTGCTCGGTATTATGCAGGAGCCGCACCAACCGCTAACAATGACTGTGTCACAGTCAGAGGCGGTACGTGCGATATCGCTCCCTTGACCCCAGTTTCACGGCATATCTGACATCACATTCATCTATTCACGGATTACATATCAGATCAGCAGACACGTACCCCAGATATACATTTAGAGAGAGGTAAACAATTCTCCGAAAACATTTGGTACCTATATGTTTTAAAAGTTTAAAATGTTGAACAAATATATTTTTGTCGAGTAAATAAAAACGCAATTCTAGTGTCAACAACAGCAATACTTTAACGTTAAAATCTTAAGTGTGCCAAGATTTTTCAACACCCCAGTTCTTTGACCTACCTAACGAATAGCAGTAATCGATCACCCGCAATTTAACGCGTATTTTTGGTGTTTTTTTGCCGTAGGAAACGTCTCCTGATCTGTGTGTGGATTAACAGACGCGGCCCATTCTTATTTATCGTTGAGGCGACAGAGTAACGCGTCGGATACACCCCGTGTCCGCTCGCGATCATAAAAAATAACCTCCATTACATATTTATTAAAAGCCGATCGGAAAGCTACGAGGCGGGAGACACGCGACGGACATTATCGAGTTATAACACTGTAAAGGGTGCGATATTAGCCGTATACAACATTTACTAAAAGCCCCCTCGAGAATAGTGGACGTCATCGTAAGGGGTGTCGATTGGCCTGCGTAGGTACCTATATTAAATGTATATAGATAGAGGAGGTTGCGATCTTGCAATATAAGCAACGTTGATGTACAGATCGGTGACTAAATTAAAATGTTTCAAGTTCTTCTTTGCTCGAAAGGTTAATTAAACCGTTGCTTGGTCTCTGTAGCTTTTGTAAAACACCGCCGTGTAGTCCCACCAAGCCGAGTCGTGCTAGACGTGATGACTCCCCATATGAGAGCCCAGCAGGGGAACATTGGAGTCTAATGTTAATGATATTCATCGCTATAGAAGAAGTTGCTGTAATCTAAAATTGTATACGAACGTAACGGTACGAATATTTATATTGCCTTGAATCAGAGTTGGGCGTAATCAACTACTTTTTTAATCAGATTAATAATCTGATTGAAAGTAATCATGATTACTTTTAATCAGATTAAAGTAGTCGTGATTACTTTTAATCAAGATTAAACATATAATCTTTAATCTTGATTACAGTAATCAGTAATCTAAATTACATGATTATTCTTAACTAAGTTTATATGAATTATGGTTTAGAAATTTGCCATTAATTATCACAATTTGTAGGTATGCATCTAGAAGTTGAGTGGTTGGCTTTATTGTACTATAAATTATACCTACTACGTAAGACGCGCGGTAAGGGTGCGGAGGACAGGGTATTGTACGATCACCGGCTAGCCAATCGCCGCGTCCGCATTGTCGATAGTCGACAAGTGCACACGCGCCATTTTGTTCAGTGCGCATCAGTCAAACGAATCGAGCTCAAGGAGACGATACGAGACGACGTAATTCTTTTATCGTACGTGATCGAGTATTTTTTTTAAGTTTGAAAGTGAGAGTACCAGAAAAATTACCATTCAGCAGATTTTTTGCGTAAAATAATTTTCCTAAAAGCACAGTGTATGAGACTGATAAAAAAATAAAGTTCTTTTATTTTTTTACGTTCCGACTGTTGGTTTTATTAATCAATCAAATCAATCATAAAAGTAATCAAGATTACGATTACAGATTTATAATCAATCATTAATCACCGATATGATTACATTTTTGATTAATTTCTGTAATCTGTAATCGTGATTGAAGATTACAAATTGTAGTCGTAATCCTTAATCATTAATCTGATTACTTTTTGCCCATCACTGCCTTGAATATTTATATAACTTTGTAATATACAGAGTAATTGCAAATTATAAGTCTTCATGATCCATATAATATATCGTCATCATCATCATCATCATCTCAACCAAAAGACGTCCACTGCTGGACAAGGGCCTAATAACATAATATACATATATGATTATAATAATAGATATAATTATAATCTTTATTTTAAGTCTATTTCTTATGAATAGGGGTAAAGTGCCTTTAGATGCCATTGTTGAATATACCTTGTTTAACTTTGTTTCTTTATCATGGTTGGTTAACTATAAGGCATATCAAAAATCACATTGATATTCTGTATAGACGTAATTGACAATCTATTAAAAGAACATCATGCCGTCGGTTACATAGAACACTGGTTAATGTTGCGAATCACCTACAGGGTGGTACACACCTCCTAGAAACCCGCTAGGTTTCGCTTGCCACCTAGACTTGACCTATTAAGGCTCCATAAATATCCGGTGAGGCTGTCAAGGCTGTCAGCAGCCTACAAAGACGGAGACCCGAAACGACCGGACGAAAAACCTTTCGCTCTACGAATTCGCAGTTACCGTTAAAGGGGCTTTTTAAATCTCCATCCTATAATCTCGATTCTATAATTAATCATCCCGGTTGATGTTGCAGAAAGCAGTTTTGTGTAAATCCAACACCCGGCGGGCGTTGGGTCAAAATAATGAATTGTGGACCGATGACCCTATATGCTCTATATATATATAGAGGAACTCGATAGCGCAATGGTTAACGCGCACGGTCTGCGAGTGCTGAGGTTAAGCAACTTTCGCAAACGCCGGTCATCGGATGGGTGACCAAAAAATCCGCACTGGGCGTGGTTTACGGCCCGTTCTCCCTATCCATCCATAGGGAAGGCTCGTGCCCTAGCAGTGGGAACATAAAATGAGCTGATGATGATGATGACCCTATATGCCATGTATGGTATACCCGACAGCCTGAAAATAAAAACCATGTTTAACAATAATAAAAAAATATCTGGTAAGTCTTAGGATGTCTTAGTATGACATAGCTCTCATCATCATCATGGTCAGCCTATAAACTTCCCATTGGTGGGCTCAGGACTTACCACATAAGCAATAGCACATGGTCCTCATGTTGGCTCAAGGCTGATTGTCCAATCGGCCTTAGCTCTCCACTCTTGTCCGATATTCGGTAACAAAGACCGAAACCCGACAAAAACCTTTCGCTCTAAGTAATTGCAGTCCCCGTTGGAGGGTTAAGCTTTTTAAATCTCCATTCTACAGAGTGATTAATATTTGATGGCCGTTTCACGGTCCGGCGATCGACCCCGGGCGTTCTATGCGCAGTGGGGGCCTGCGGAGCGCTGGCTGCAACGAACGGGGCGCAGACAGACAGTACCGTCATATTCCGTTATGGAGAATTGGAGACACGTCCGAGATGCATCTCGCCGACACGCCACTCGCCTCGCATACTAACGCGATCGTCCAGAATACGGCACACCGCTTAATTGCCGTTTATTCATATGTAAATTTATATACAATTCGTGAAATTGGTTTATTTAATTAGTGTTGTTTTATGAAGGTACCTATATACTTAGGAAATGCAATTTATACACTGATTAGCTGTTATGTTATTTACAGTAATTTGATATTACTTTATTTTAAGGTTTCATACATAGTAGGGTTCCTTTTTCGTTGAACAAGAAAGATTCTAGAAAGATTTCTTCTTTATAATTTTTATTTACTTACAAAATAATGATTTTTAGTGTTCCTTAACTAATCAGATGTTAGTAGATGGTATGTCAGTTTTAGACGTTAAAAAAATCTAAAATAAACAGAGATCACAACACCGTATCGGTTTGCCATGATTTGATGACTCACCTATAATCAAACCTGTGCCTTTTGGGTCTGAGACCGATGATCACACCACAAGCCTACAGAGTCTGTTAATATTCTTCTCTATGCAAATGTGTAACGTTAGCTTATCCCGATTCCCGATATGCACGAGCCCATACAATCGCTTTATGTTACGTATCATAAAACTTACGTTAACGGTTACATAAAAGCATCGTAAAAGTGAAATGTTATTGGAGCGATTAGGTTGCAATTTGAAGATGAACAAGATATTCGTCATACAACATGTTGTCCTTGACAGTTTCGACTCGGTCGCGTAAATAAGTTATACAATTTCCATAAATTAAATACATATATAGGTATCACAAATATAAGCTTACGAAATCCATGCGTGCACTTTGTCACTTAATCCAAAGAGGAAAAGCAATGTATATAGGCAGGTAAATAGGTACTTGAGTGAGAGAACAGAACAAACAGATATTGTAGAATTAAAAATTGTTTTAATAAGAGTTCTAGTGAAAAATTATCATTTACGAATTATCAATGTTACTTGCAAGTCTTGATTACATTTATTTTTAAAGCCTTTTTAACAAAGATAATATTTTCTAATGTATAATCAAAGAATTTTCAACTTAATGATACATTCAATATTGAAAATAATTGAGTTTTAGACATACATAAGTCACAACAAATATGTAAAACGGCTTAATAAAAAACACCTGTAGACACCGAGCAAAAAGATTCGACGTTTGGCAAAACCCTAAAATAGTTTCAGCAAAGCAATTATATGCTGCCTCTGACTAGGTACGACCGGTGCGGCTCGGCTTAAACGTCGGGTGCTTAAAAGGTATGCCTAGGATACCTAATGCTAAGCGGCAAGTACCTAGTTAAACTCTGTTAAACAATCAATGTGTGTGTGTGAAATGCAATTAATTTCAATCAATTAATTACTATGTAATCATCTAAGTAAATTGTTATTGGACAGATATGATTATAAAAGGCAACCGTTTTGATTTTAATTTTTAACTCACCTTTTCAACAAAAGGTTAATCATAAACAGGTCAGATATAAATTATATATACACTTGGAAAATAAAATAACAAGGACGCTAATAAAATAAATGCACGCTTATATAGTTTTTTAAATACAACATTTCATAAGATCAGAATAGGAATCTTGCGAAAAAATTGAATACAAGTATATCACAGGTTCATCACATCAAAGTTCTCGGTAAACATCGTGTCCAACGTCTAACATTACGTCGGGCCGAGGAAACAGCCCGCCAACCCCAGCAAACAAACCGTCATTCAGCGCGCGTACAGGTAAAACAATACGGGAAAATGCCTAATTACAGGAACCCGCATCCAAAACAACATTCACAATCCTTTTTGTTCATCAACATGTTTATTGCTCATTCGGTAAAAGTATTCTGCACCGTATCTCATCGCTGGCTCGTGTGTAGAAAAATCAATCATTACGCAAGCGGCTTTACTCTACAAACACCGATGTTGATCTTTCTTTATTAAAATTCGTCACTGCAGAGTATAAACCTCCCCGACAATGACGTCACGGGCGTATACGTCCACAGACTGTAAAAGCTTTGCTATCATTTCGATCGGTTTTGCATTGCGAAGGTATAGGTTATTATATATACGTTATAATATTTACATTACAATCAACAACGTTTAGACTAGATCGCGGAGTCAAGTTGAATGATATAGAATTTGTTGAGGACGCCGAGTTTAATTAGTTTAGACATACGTATAGGGTTCATTCCCGGGAATTCTCGAGCCGAGAATTCCCGGGAAATTGTTGGGCTTTGTTCCCGGGAAATTAAGCTCGAGAAAAGTCGAGAACTCGAGAAATCATATTTTATGAAAATGAAAGAGTGTTTTCAATTTCAGGATATGTAGTTAATAAAATAAGGAACCGGCTGTCTGATAAAGCTATAAATGCTTTAGTTTTTCTAAAGGCATATTTTATCAGACAGCGTAAGCTGACCTAATTGTTACGTACCTGTATGTTCAGCTTGAGATGTTTCTTTGATCTTGCAAAGTTTTCATTTGATTTTTTTTCTAATGAACATGCCAAAAATGGTGCTGGGATTGTAATTTAATTATTATTTAAGTTAAGATAATGTTAACGTTTTCATGTTGAAATTTTTGTTTGTTTTATTTAATAGAAGCTAATTTTGTTAATAAGTTTTAAGTTGTTTTTTTTTTCTATTTAATCAGCCAAAAATGGTATTGTGATTGTAATTATAAGTCAGATAGAATAGTTTTATTTATTTGTTTTCTTTAAGAACAAGATAAGCTAATTTTGTTGAAAACTGTCAATAAATTTTTTATAATTATTTTGATACTTTTATTTGAGAGGAAAACCACTGCATTTGGTGATTAATTCACATTATTGGAACCGAAAAAATATGCAAAAACGTACGTAAATGTAAATTTCTCGACAACCCGAGAAGACCCGAGAAATCAGCCTCGAGAATTCTCGAGACCCGAGAAATTGATAAGCTCGAGAAATCATAAACCCTACATACGTAGCATAAGGGAATTTGATTATTTTGTTATTATTTTGTTTGTAAACTTAATGTAGGAATAAGTACATGTAAAGCGCTAAGTACGATTTGTTAAAGTTAGGTTTGATCTTGTCGAAACACGTCTAAACATGAATTAGCCAATCACGTTAAAGTTCACTTGTTTGTTTGTCTAGTTAGTATGGGATTTTGTAACGGTCGCAAAATCAACTGTGTCAACGCGTCGCTAGTTGCCATACGTCCAAATCGGATATAAGTAGCGCAGTTTTGTATGAGAATCATGTTCAACGTTCAGTATTCAATTGTAACTTGGGAAATAAAGAAGACACTAAATACATCGAATAAGAGTTTTAATTAAACAAAAATACAGTCCACCACAGAATTAAAGCATTACAGAAATGTGTATCGGATCAGTTTTACTAATGAAAGTCAGTTCAGCAGTCGTCCGTCGCGGCAATTAAAATAACGTAAATTATCAAGTTAAAATAACGTAAATTATCAATTACCATACAAAAGATATATCGAGACTAAGTCTCTAGTTGTGAAAACTTACAAAACTCATGAAAAAACCCGTTAGCGCATGTATTATATTTATATTAGAGAAATTTTGTATGGAAATTGGTACAGCGCCTGGGAGGCAACAAGTGTCAACATCATCATCATCATCATCATCATCATCTCAGCCAAAAAGACGTCCACTGCTGGACAAGTGTCAACATGATTTCATCGAATTTATAACGTTACCATAATTTTACATCACAACTCTTCTTTTAAGGTAGACTCAGGTAGTTCTACTCATAAACTACAAAAACAATACATAGTAAAATTCGTTAAGATATGTGCAAACACAGAAATTAATTAAAGCGATGTTATCTGATGGCAACAGCAATGACTAACATTGCATAACAGCGAGCGCGCTGACAACTCCTGATAGGGCGGAAATAGAAACAAATTGAAGATAAATCCAGCCAGATTCAGGGCATCTAACTGAAATTAGTTCCACATAGGTGACGCCAGATGTAGGTATCTATGTTAGAACAAACAACTGCCGAATTTCTATACTAGTTTATAAAGATTTCATATATTTGCGTTGCTTTTGGTTTTCGGTAAACAATAGGCGTTTAGGTATACAGAAACTAGAAAACATTACAGAATATAAATTCAACTCTATTTGGCAAACATACATTTGATAAAGATTTCTTTTTCTTTTGCGTCCCATTTTAAATAAAGTTTAGAAGATTTGACGCAAACTCCTTCGTAACTTATACTATGCAGGCATGCATTTTAAAGTGCTCGACGTTTCGGCCGAGTAGCACCGTCCGTCCGTGGTCACGGAATGACCAATGTCCGTATAAATATTATGTGTTCAATATTAATAAATAGTTTAATAAGACAAATATAAAACTTTAAAAGCTAACAAACACACAGTCCTTTGTTTAAATCTACAACATATTGCATTATCTTTCCAGTTGTGTGAATCTATTCTAAAAATGAATTACCTAACCGTTTACTAGTACAAATGGAATCTATAATAAGTTTTACAGCGTTGAGAGAACCTTAGGTATTAAAGTCTCTTCAGCACACAATCTACGTTATAGATCACCAAGAAATGCATACTAACTATTAGCACAAAGGACTCCTCTAGCGACAAGGAAAGCAGCTTCAAAGGCTGCGCTCCTAAATCCCTACGAGCGTGCAAGTTTGACAAGAGCCAAAGCAGAGTCGCGCACAATGGGTATACGGCTCCGACGAGCGCGATATCTTTCCGCTTGTCAAACGTACAAATCACGGATCTTATCCGAACCGCATTCTGCCCTCGCCACGTCAGCGGGCTCTCAACTTAATTAATTTTGCGAACCAACCGGTGCTATGTGTTTGTGCATAGCGTAATCAACCGGCCGGCTCGGCCCTGCGTAGGTTTCAATTAGCAACATTAACTGACTTGAAGCTCTCTTATAGGTGATTGGTAACAGTAATGGTATTACTTTGTAAGTCACGCCTTTGTTAGCAAACAGTGGAAGGGGCTTGTTTTTAACTGAACGTTAGAAAAAAGGGGTGTTTATACTTTTCCTGTATTCTTTGAGCATAACCATTGACGCTCGCTCGTAGTTATGAAAAAGTAGCAAAAAGAATAAAAACTATTGGAATAAAACATTTTATACGGAACAACAGGCGAGGCGAGCAACACCTCAGTCTACTTGGTGACACCAAACCATGCAAAGGGTTCGAAACATCAGTAAAAAATAACAAGTAGATCCGTATAAAGAGTTTCATTTCAATGTGTAGGGCTCAGTAAAGACCGGTTGAAATCAACAGCTAACACTCTCCAAAAAAAATTGTTGCGCTCACGTAAACTCAGAAAACCATGTAGGATATTGTTCTTACCTGCGCGATCTCCTTCCTCGTGCAACAGAAGTTGACGAAGGTGACGTTGACGAAGTCAGCGCCATAGCAGACGCTCACTGTCTTCTCTTCCAACGAGCCTTGCGAGCCGATCAACACCACATTCCGAATTTTCTGGTCCTGCCACAAGAGAAATGTTACACTACATTATTATTATACACATAATTATAATGCATTCGACAAAAAGATAAGTCAAAAAATCCTAATATTATCGTTCAATGAAAAAACTGTGAATCAAATAAGGCATAACTGCAGAACTATTTGCTCAAATAAACAAACTGAAGATTTGAACGTTCTGTCATTTATAGAAGAGCTTGCTTGCGTAGGGTTTTCTGGCACTTCTCACATACTACCTACTACTTTCAGGTCTCCGTCTGTGTGCCTGGATTTCAGACTTCCTGCGAGATCGATCGATTCGAGTAGTCATTGATGGCTGCTCATCCGATCAATTTGCGATAAACGCTTGAGTCCCACAGGGATCAGTAATCTCTGCGACATTTTTTTTGCTGCACATCAACGACCTGTTAAAACCCGGTATACTTGGGTACGCAGATGACAGCACTGTCTTAGAGAGTTACATCCAACGCACGAACTGGTGGAGCTCAGATCCAGTCTTTGAGAGAGACCATGGTTGAGCGTTTGAACTCATCCTTGAAGGAAGTATCCGATTGGGGTGACGCGAACCTGGTCAAGTTCAACGCCACCACAGCACAGGCGTGTCTATTCTCCGCTAAACGGAGTACTTTCACCCCGACTCCTACTTTCCGAGGTGTCTCTGTTCCCATTTGCGACCATCTCGAGCTCCTTGGTATGAAACTGTCATTGACCCTGAATTTCAACTCCTACCTGGAATCGAAGTCACAACTTGCCGCAAAAAAGCAGAGTATCCTCTCAAAGGTGAGAAGGTACTTCACACCGGGACAGCTGCTTACTCTATATCAAGCACAAGTCCGGTCGTATATGAAGTATTGTTCTCACTTTTGGGATGGTTCCGCCAAATACCAACTTGGAGCACTGGAATCGATTGACAGGAGAGCCAGAAGGCTTGTTGACGATAACGAACTGTTTCACGCCAAGCTGTAGAGCTTAGAACATCAGCGCCAAATCGCAAGTCTTTCGATTTTTTTATCGGATTCACTTCACGGAGAGTGTGCAATGGATTTGTTCAATTTAGTTCCTCCATCACCTTTCTATCACAGGGCAACCAGACAAACCGCGCGACGCCCGCCATAGTTACACAGTAGAGATTCCACCCATGCGTACGAAGCGTTTTGCGTCCACGTTTTTCTTACGTATCGCACAGCTGTGGAACTCCTTGCCTCAGTCTGTGTTTCCTATCAAATATAATATTGGGGTCTTCAAATAACGAGTGAATCGGTACCTTCTAGGCTAGCAAGCCTATCGAATTATAAAAAAAAGGTACTCGTGCACCGCCACACTGTCAAAGACATAGACATCGAAGTTTTGAAACTTGGGTGTTTCGTTAGAAATAGCTTCTGCCCACTAATATTGTTCGTTGTTGCAAATACGCTTCCGTACAAATGTATGAGTATTGTCGTCCCGCTCAGTGCGGAGACGAGAGCGGGGTTCGCCCCGCTCTTGTTTCCGCACCAGGCGTCACAGTCCTGACGCTGTTGCCCCGCTACCCGCTGTGGTCAAAAACGCGGCTTTAAGTGGAACTACATAATATGAATGGGAGTAATTCACGTTCTAAGAAACGCTGGCGCCATGCCGCTGGAAATGTATAGACCTAGAGTTAAGCTAATGCACATTTACCTAAGTACTATACTTAGGTAAATGTACATTACATTATAAAATAAAAAGCGGTTGGAAAATTAAAATCGAAGAATTTATTACAGAGCGCGGGCGACCTTTAAAAAGATGCTGTGTTCGCGTATAAAACGTACAATATTCATAAAGAGTCTTCCATTATGCAAATACATTTTTGTTTGTACTGAAAAGCTAATAGTTGGGTCGGGCAGATTGCTACGAACTTTTTCGTTTTTAAGTAGAAGTAAAAAGGAAATAACGTAGAGCAAGAAGCATAATAAAACAAAAACGGAACGGAAAGTTGTTGCACAATTTCTGATGACCTCATTGTTACACAAATATAAATGTATTTATTTACGTTAACAAACTAAGAAACAATCTGTTAAAAAAATATGTGAATGAATCCCATGCCAAGACTAGAATATTATTAAAATGAGTCATTAAAGTGCATCCGAAATAGCCCAAGCCAAAGTCGCTCTCTCATGAATTATGTCACCGCAATATGGCCATTTATCTAGATTGGAAGACGAGTTGAGTTAATTACTACCGTTAGATTGTGTATTTGCGTTGGTCACAGACAGATTGGATTATTCAAATCCATAGATGAATATTAATTCTGAATCAAGATTTAGACTAAATCAAGGCAAGGTCTTTTAAGGAAAATAACAAAACAACAATCAGTGACAATACTCTATGCAAATAGCATAATTTAAAAACAACACCAATCTCTTCATTTTCGACACATCTTCACGTAACTTTGTTGTTGAATATATTAAAATTAATAGGTAAGTCGACTATAACGAACAACTCATTTCGGAGAAGCATTATTACTTCACAATTTTGAGGTCAACACAATGTCGGGTCAACAACTTACAACTTAACTAGGTGACTACGTTAAAATCAACATTGTAACATAGTCGTATATATCTATTAGCGGCATGCATATATTACGTTATAATCTCCCAGTAAATGCACTATTATATCAGAGCCCGAAACAAGACCCGAACTGGGATTAGACCTAGAGGGATTATAACAAACGAGGCATGACAAAAGACACCGGGCGCTTTGTGAGCCCTTTGTCATGTCAAGTGCTGGAAGACTAGAAGAGAAATTCTGCCAGGGGAGATTTTGAAACTAAAAAACTTGCTATTCAAAATAGGGGCTACGTGACGCGAGGAAAACAAATAGACGAGGTGTTTTCATTATGCAACAGTATCATTTTAGGTCGCAAACTCGCAACGCTTTTGGTAAGTATCGATCAGCGGGACTTAATAGAAGACATCGAAATAGAATGAAGCTGATAATCTTCTAATTCATTCTAGATAAAGTATTAATTTATGAAATGCAAAACGTAGCAATATTTTAAGTAATATCTGTGCTCGATGGAGCTTACAATATTAAAAGCTGAGAAACTCTCAGGCACCTAGTACTCGAAACTATAGAAAATTCATTTCTTTATTAAACAAATAAGCAGTATCTAGTGATTCCAAGGTTGGTTTAAGAAAAACAGATAATCATTGAACAGTAAAATAAACATTTTGTAAACTTTGTGAAAGTTTGTGAGTTAAAGAAGAAGGAAATGGTTGAAGCATTTTGAAATTATCTTACCTCGATGTCTGGAAAACAAAACATAGAAGCTTACATCACTTACGCAAGTGAGAAAGATCCTTCGTGGTGAATTAATAAAATTATAATAACGACAATGAGCCCATACAAAAACATAACAAAGTGTAAAATGTCGGCTACGATTTATACGGTTTATGAATCAGCAAAAACAAAGGTGGTCTAGGTAAAATAAAGTAGATGATTCTATCAGGTGCATTTTTGATTTAATTCCCAATAAATTGTATGACACGCTTGATGGCTCTGTGACAAGGGCACATTTCCAGCAACATTTCAAGGGCACTGCACTCCATCGCTTCACTTCATAACTCCAAAAATCATAAAATATAACTACTTGGATTCCGTGGCATCGCTCCGAGTCTTGAAACATTCCAAAATTCATTTCTAATTTGGAGTGATGGAGTGGCACGAATTGAGAGCCCGTGAGCCGTAAAGCAACTTTTGAAAGTTTTCGTGCTTCAAAAGGCACATTAACCCGTTGGTCTTGATAGTTGTCGTATAATAGCAGTCGTTAACCCACCAACACCCATTGTGCTAGCAAGGTGTGTTATGTCTCGATCTCCCCATGTTCAAGTACGAAGGCCAAAGCCCAGCAGTGGGACCTTTATAGACAACATTTAAATGTAAAAACCGCAGGGTACCTCTATATATCTTATGTTCCCAGGATAACAGAGCCTTACATTTAAGCAAATCCTCATCTTTCATCGCTATTAAATTTTCCTTTGGTATTAAACTAAAATATTCTCTTTCAACATACAATTTTATTTACTCGGCAACGTAATATTTTGAAGTGGCACGGTCCACGGAAATGCAAAGGCAGATTCTAGTATTTGTACAGCCGCATTTCACGGAGATTTCATTTCCCATTTCGACAGACTGTGGCGTAGTTTTAATCCCATATAGGTATACTCTACCTAACTGGAGATACGTCACTCACAAGACAAACAAATTGAAATTGCTAAACACTTGCTTTCCATTTGCAAACGGAAAAGGCTTTATACAGGGTGGCTCATTCAAATCGGTCAGTATTGGAATGTCTGAAACTATAAGACATACGAAGATTTGTTCTTAGGAACCATGTCACCGATTTTGATAAAAAGAAAAACTGCATTCATACAATTGAAAAAAAAACTGTACCTAGCTCGGGAATCAAACCCGGTTGTTTTGAAAAAATAAACTTACACTTTTTCTATTTAAATATCGATTGTGTAGGTCTTAAGCTGTAAATGTCTCTAAGAAACATGATGTCTAAAATGAATAAAATGCATTGTTTTGACATACTTTAATTTATCATAGCAGGTGTTCGAAGTGACCACCGTTACAATATTTAACAAGTTAAGGCATGTAAAATTGTCTCTATGGCTGTTTGTATGTACCTCTCTACTTGTTACATACACCTTATCATGTGGCATTAGCATTGCATTAAATCTTTAAAATATTAAAATAATAAAAAATAATTATTAAAATATTGTATTGAAAAAAACGGTGGTCACTTCGAACACCTACTATGATAAATTAAAGTATGTCAAAACAATGCATTTTATTCATTTTAGACATCTTGTTTCTTAGAGACATTTACAGCTTAAGACCTACACAATCGATATTTAAATAGAAAAAGTGTAATTTTATTTTTTCCAAACAATCGGGTTTGATTCCCGAGCTGGGTACAATTTTTTTTCAAATGTATGAATGCAGTTTTTCTTTTTATCAAAATCGGTGACATGGTTCCTAAGAACAAATCTTCGTTTGTCTTATAGTTTCAGACATTCCCATACTGACCGATTTGAATGAGCCACCCTGTATACTGTTGTTGGGTTTATTGAATACAGAGAAAGAAATAACGAAAGAGTTATTAATTAAATAGAAATCATATCATATCGTCAACATAATTAGTCCAGATCCATATTTCGGATAAGGTATTTCTCAAGCACCTAAAAATAAAAATGTATTGGAAGGAAGCTAGCGTAAGCTGTAGTCAGTAAAACAAAGGTATATTGTTCACTATTTACCTTAACATCTGTTATATCGTATTTTACTGCAAATAAAGCATTATATTCTAGTCGAATGGTTATGAAAAAACATTACTCTGTTGAAGTTCGTTAGAAAAATATTTTTCATTTCATTCATACCAAGTTATTATATCTATCGTATCGAGTGGCTCTCGCTCCCGGGATAGTCCGAGCTGATAATAGCGACGTTGTGCTATCAGGGCCCCGATGCCCGAGCGAAGCTGGATAGCGGAACAATTTATCGGAAAAGTCGGGCGTTCCGGCAAATTGTATTCTTCGGGGGCTCATAAAGAACAACACGCTAAATATCATTTCGTAATATACCTACGTCTGGTATAATACCTAGCTTCGTAACATTTTAAGGGTTCTGTTGTAAATCGGGAGCTGTCTGTTTGTCTGATAATGTTATGTTATCATTTTACTCGCATACCCACTATCAGTGCTTCAAAGCTAAATCTCACCATGATTATAATTATATATATATAGTGCTAACAAAATTCTAAATAAATAAATCTTTTAAAAAAAGGGTACCTATTAGGGTTTGTCAGGTCACCAATTTAGCTCCTAGCGTGGTCGCATGTTTTCGTACGCACACTGATGCGGCGAACGCACTTACGCCAGCTTACAACAGGCCGTACAGAGTGCTGGAGCGCCACAAGCAGTTTTACTCCATACAGTTGCCGACAGCCGTCATCTCGATCGACCGTCTGAAGCCAGCCTTCCTGCTACACGATGAGCACAGCGGCGAGACCGACCGCCCGTGATGGAGACTGGACCAGCAACGAGACCTGCGACGCAGCCGGCCTTTTTTTGATGGATTTTTTTTGATTGCCTCATACGGAACAACTCGAGGGCGCCTCTAAAGCCTAGTACCTCGGCTCGGGTTGACCAGATCATTGGGTTGCTTTCACCACTAGCGCCCAGGTACATGTCTGTACCTGGTATACGCGTCTAAACCGGGTCGCTATATTCTTGTACTACGTGTACGGTGTCTTGGGTCTAAACCAATGTGCATGTTTAGTGTATTCTGTAAATGTGTAGTGGCAGTAGAGGATCGGGCAGGCAGCCGCGAACGTGAAAACGACCCGTTTCTGGTAAATCTCGAAACCTGTCGTTAGATTTAGGTTTAATTAATCATTGCTTTGTTTACATTATGCATAATGATGACTAATAATAGTCTATTTGTGGCTCCATCGCGCCGCCGCGCCGGCCGCTGGTATTTACCGGGAGCCAACAGTGTCATTTTACACCCTTTTAGTCGCTTTTTACATTTCGATTTAAACCTATTGATTCTGCGTTAAATCATTAACATCATTAAAGGGAAGATAGAAGGAAAGAGAGAGGAGGGGAATACCAAGTTTAAAAAATAATTAATTTGGGATAGAGAAGAATAGAAAAGTCTACACTGGCAAGAACGTGGCTTTTGTAAGTATGAAGAAAAATAATAAACAAAAAATATGAATGTATTAAAAGTGGCAGTTAGAGTTCCATAGTAGGTATATTATTGTATATAAATATATTGTATTCCATTATGTTTTATTACCTACCTATTTGTTATCGAATTTCTAGAAATACTAGATTTAGCAACACCAATCCACTTTAGAGACGCGGCTTAGAACAGCGGAACATGCCGGAAACTCATAATCATGCAATAAAACCGCAACAAAACCACAGCCGTTTAACTAATATAATTGGTGACGTTAACACAAACCCACGAGTGCGCCGACAGCGCAGCACATGGCATTTGGAAATAAACTATTATATCTATATCATGAGGACCGACCACTATTCAAGAAAGCAACATATTGGCTACACTGCCTGGAGTGAAAAGTTCTTCCAGCTTTTCTCGGTCAAAATTTGAAGTGGTGGCAGATTCAGTAGTTTCTTTTAAACTAAATCTTAGTTTATTATTACTTGGAACTTTTCTAGTTTTAGCCTCAATAAGTACCTACTTTTAAATAAATAAATAAATAATAAATGTTTCCCACACTCACACCAATTATCTAGCTCCAAGAAAAGCTTCCTTAAGAAACTCGTTATATGGTTAACTAGATAACGGATAAACATACATAATATACTTAAATACATACTTATTATACATAGGAAACACCCAGACCCGAAACAATTTAGAAAAACAGGTATTTCTAAATTGATCCGACCGGGGATCGAACCCGGGACCTAAGAGATGGCGACACCATGAAAACCGGTGTGCAAGCCACTCGACCAAGGAGGTCGTCTTTTGACTTTTGAATCTTTACATTGAATAAATGATTTGACTTTTACATTTTCAATTCTCCATATACCAGGGTACAGACTACACGTCCTAAACAACATGACGTGAAGAGATGCTGTCCAGTTTGAAAAAAATACATTGAAATAAAACACGGATCTTATTAATTTGTTACATGCAAACGTCAACTCTTTTTCTCTCAAACAGCTTACAGAATCTTTTGAGACAACGACGAACACCTCAGTCTCCCTGTGACCACGGACCCAGCAAAGGGTACTTAATTTTTTGGCAAACAGGTTCACTATCGAAAGATGAAAATAATAATAATAATGGTTCAATTAATTGTTATGCACCATATGGTCCATATGGATATGGACTTCGGGACAGTGAACCAGTTTAGCTGGAGCTACGATCATTTAAGATAGTATACAAAAACACTAGTTTTTCCTACTATATAATCTCACGTACTTAATCATTAGACAAAACAAAAATAAGTAGGCCGCAGTAAGAGGAACGCTCAACTTGTCTAAACTTCGGCTGCGCCTCGAATGACCTTTGCCTCGCCACCATGAATTGTTATTGATTCAATGTACAAATTGACGGCTAGAATCATTAATACTTACAATAGATATTGCCGTCGTCGGTACAATTAGTTTAAATTTCTTCGAAACACTGCCACTGAAAGCTAGTAGGTAGGTACTTAAGCAACACGCGAGAAAATCTTAATTGACTGCGGATTTCTGAGAAATAAATGATTAGCTTACTAATGTAAAATTAAGCGAGGGCAAAGATAGTATGCTCTTAGAGTAATAAGACTTGTAAAGATTTAATATAAAGAATTGGATACCTTATTATAATAATTTAAAGACATTTATACAACCGAGAGCGATGTATATGTTATTTACTTCATAACCTACTAACATAATGGGTGATGTGTATAGTGCAAACATAAACTAAACGTTATTAGAACACGCGTTGTTATTTATAATACTCATCAACTCATGGAAACAAAATATTTTTGTATCGATTCAGCTCTCACAAATTATGTGTGTATCGAGAAATACAATAAAACTGAAACTACTTACCTACTTTGGTAAGTAGGTAAGTAGTTTCAATTGTAAGGTAAGTAAAAGGAGTCCAGTACTAGTGTTCAGCGCCTTCAGTTCCGATAGTGTAAGTGAAGCAACCATCACAATGCCTATTGCCGAACCCTCATACATACTATACAAACGTATACAGGGTGAATTGTCCAAGTGTATGTGGAAGGCCAAATCCGAAACTACAAAAAATAGTCAGTATCTGAAAAAAGCTGTTTTCGCGGGGATGGGGTTGATAAAAACCAGTCCACTAACTAACCAATATTTTTTAAGTGTGCGTGCGATAGATGACATAACTAAGATTTCAGAGTAGTCTTGGAACCTTAGATTTTTACAAAAGATTTCGGTGGAAGACTCCCAAAGACCGAGAGGTATGGAAAGACAGGCCCGTAGTAGAATGATAAAATATCATCGCGGTTTACCGAAAAGAGGGTATTTTTTTCGTCTCGACCAGGTTGTTGCAATTGCCGGGAGGTGTGTGGGAATGGGCGATGGTCTTGCTGACCCACTAAAAACAGGGACATCCGACGGCCGCCGGGCAGGACTCCGAGTATTCGAAAGTCTCACGGCCCGCCGCCGCTGCGGTGGTCCTTGTAGAGGACATTCCTCAACAAAGCGCTAACTCCCTGGAAGTGAAAGGGTAGCCTCTACGCCTCGAGCCATCGTGGGGAGTGTGGGGAAGGTGCAATTGACCAAACAACCGTCTCCGTTGGCCCGTCCGTCGTCAACGGCTGTTGGCGTTAGCCGGGATCGAGTTCTCTCTCGCGCTCGGCGTCATCTTTGCGACAGATGATCGTGTCGCAAAAAGAGGCCAATGCGTCCCACGACCCTGTAAAGAAGACTATGGCGTTTGCCACGGCCTTGAGAAAAAAGGCCTTTGCCGATCGCAGTCGGCAGGTCTTGTCGCGGATGCTCCCACTCTCGACATGTCATCAGTGTTTGCGATGCCGTATCATCGGCTGCACCACTCTGATGACATTTGTAGGATTGCTCCCTACCGTTCTTACACAGATAATAGCAAAAACAGTAATGTACCGTTAACATCTGTGTAAGTCGGTGAGCATCCCCTCCTTGCGGAAGACCCATTGTCGCATAACGGGTCGGACCGCATGGTAGTGGCTACTGGCTACATGAAGATCTAATTAACAAAATAGCCGAATAGAACAACGAAAAAGTATTATTTCTATTAACAAGGTGCTAAGCCGCTATCCTATACTGTAAGAATCTATAAACAGTGGACCGCTCCCGTTGTGTCGAAGGCATAATTCATAGCGGCGGGCGGATAGATTTTTCTAAAATTAGTGCATGACCCGGAATCGATAACGATCCGGCAAGCGGTAAATTTAGCGCGACATCAGATTTTCTATGCATTAACTATGCATACCGGGGTAGGTAGGTATTCATAATTGTGTCAAAGTTAATAAAAAATTTGGAAACAAATATTTGTTTTTATCACGTATAATAAGCATTATAAAAATAATCTTTATTCTTTTCAAGAACGCGACTAGAAATATTTCTCATATTTTTCTCTTCTGTGATACGAGTTTATAGAGCTTAAAATGTGAAATGAAATATTTAAAAAAAAACGAAACTGTCGTAGAATAATGTGGGTGAAGAGCTGTTCAAAGTTTCCAACTTAGATTTATCTGCATAATTTTTCTCATAATTGTTTTATTAAATCAAAATTTAAAAATAGCTTTTGATTTGACACAATACTAATAGTTGCATGTAGATAGTTACTACTAAATTATACCTATACATACTAATATTATAAAGCTTAAGAGTTTGTTTGTTTGTTTGGTTGGACGCGCTAATCTCAGGAACTACTGGTTCGAATTGAAAAAAAATATTTTTGTCTTGAATAGTCCATTTATTGAGGAAGGCTATAGGCTATATTACATCACGCTATGACTAATGGGAGTGGAGGTGTCATGAAAAATGTTGCCAAAACGGGAAAATATTTACGCGGGTGAAACCGCGGGGCACAGCTAGTTTATTTATAAAGAAAATAGCTCTTTTATGTTATAATCCGACAAAGTACTACGTAACTACTATACGTACTGTCCTTATTACTACAAACAGCGTCCCACAGGTCCCACTGGACTGTTTGTACTTTAAGGACTTTAAGACTCGGACTTTAAGGGGTTTGGGTTTTTATTAACGACTGCTAATGCAGTCAGGACCAACGGCTTTACGTGACTTTTTGCTCACTCATCCGATGACTGACCTTCGTGAAAGTTGCTTAACGTCAGCAATCGTAGACCGAAGGCGTTTAACACGCCATCGAGCAAATCAAATATATTTACTTACAATTAACTATATGCCATTGATATTTTTAATATAATGTTTTTAATACAATAGGTCATAGGACCTGAACCAACTGAACCCCTAGAAGATGCATGGACTGATGATACGGATAAACTATATTTGATTAGAAACAGTTGAACGGATTGTGATAGAGCTGTGTGTCGCGTCATTTCTGGTAACCGATGATCGGCGAAAACCAGCAATGCATATTATTATTATTATACCGACACCGAAAACATGCTTCAGACAATTTCAAACACAAAGTCGTGCTTAGCAAATTTACAAGCACATTTATCACAATAGACTTTAATTACGTAATTATGTCACGTTTGGTTATTACGAATGTGTTAATTTGGTAAATTATTAGAAACGTTGTCCGGCACACCGGCACACCTGTTATTATGCCCAGGAGTCACGGTATCTGCAATTATCATCAGGAGTGATGAATGTTATTTTCATTACTACGTTTAATACGACAAAAAGTGAGGACGAAAAGAGCGCGTCATATTGAGTAATTTTGTTTTAATTTATTAATGACTTTCATTTGCTGTGGATGGTTTACTTGTCATCACTGACCACAGTGCAACCTCCTTACTTTACTATCAACAATAATGGGAGGTGAGGTCACAAATAGTTTGTGTTTTTAACCTACTTAGCATATTATAAGGATTTTATATGAAGTAAAATACCTATGTAGTTCATGCATTATAGCAATACTAGTTAAAATTAAAATAATTTTACTAGTATTGATATAATGCATAAACTACATACATAAAATTATTCAATATGACGTGCTCTTTTCGTAAACTTCACTAAAAAGTAAAAAATAATTGCGTAGTTTAGTTTGTTCAATTTACTTGCAATTAACCTATATTATACTCAATCTTATATTCTTTCTTAAGAAAATATATAAGAATAAAAGACATTTATTGGTATCACATAACAAAACATACAATTAAACATACAACATGTAACAAAAATAATAAAAAATAGTAACAATTTACATGTGCCCTGTTATATAAGGTATAGGTAAATTAATAATTAATATATATACGTAAATTATTGTTATTTTTGGAGTCGGTACCAGTCCGCGTTTGTAGTCAAAATTTCATGCATAAGATTGAATGTACTATTATGATTATATTATAGTATGTCGTTAAATGTTAATGTTACAGTTACCTTGCCTGGCTAACTATATATTTTTCTAAGAAAGAATATAAGATTGAGTATTATATAGGTTAATTGCAAGTAAATTGAACAAACTAAACTACGCAATTATTTTTTACTTTTTAGTGCAATTTTTTTTTTAGTAAAATTTTTTTGAGTCGGTTTTTTTTTGTTAATTTTTTTGTATATTTCTCGCTTTTTAGTGATTCGTTTCGATCTATTTATCAAAAGCGAATATGGGTAGACCTACTAAACGCGCTGCTCGTATGAGACAGCGCCGTTTAAATGAGACAAGCGAAGAAAACGAGAAACTCCTATCTCAAAGTAGGAAATCAAAAACTGAGTTCCAGTGCCTGCCTTCTGTTGCTTCGTCATAGTCGTTTAATTATCTTAATCGAGATATCTTTTCGCCACTCGTGAAACACTTATCATTGAGGAGTTTCAGTGGCAATCTGTGGTCAATTTCACCAGTTACACTTCATCTAATGATACTTTCTGAATGCAAATGCTTGTCTTATTGCTGAAAATACCAAAATCGCTATAGGTATGTCTACAATATTTGAGGATTTCTCTCAATTCCTTAAGGACTCCATTATCAGAACTGGATCAAATTAAAATGGGACCACAGGGGAAGCACCACTTTGCAAATAAAGAAAGAATCATCAAAATCTGTTCACCCAGTCGAAAGTTCTGAGGTAACAAATATAAAAAAATATAAAAAATATAGTCGAATTGAGAAGCTCCTCTTTTTTTTGAAGTCGGTTAAAAATTGCATAGTCGTATCGTATGTATAGGTGTAGTCGACCAAAGAACTGGTCAATCCGTTTTGACAAAATATCATGAGTGCATAATGGCTAAGTTTGGAACTCCAGATTGACAGTTTGTTGTTGCATGCGAAAATAGATCGTATAATTTAATAACGTGCAACGAAATGTCAATCTTATGGTATCTAAGTGCCTTGTGTAGTAGATAAAAACTGCCACCGCAACCTATAACCATTTGAGGCAGCCAGGGTATCACGCGCACGTTATTGCTGTATTATCATTATTTTTTCTTGTTTTTATGGAGTTTGCTGATGGCCTCAGGCAGCCAAGCAATTTTCAGCGTCACCGGACTTTTTTGGGGGCGGCGAAGAACTTAAAGGGTTCCTTAAGCCGTGTGATCAAAACCCTGTGATGGTTTCTAGAGGGAATGGCATCACGCAAGCGTATTTCTTTCCTAGTCTCCGAGGGGTTCTGATCGGTTCGGAAGCTTTATTGTTTCTTCTATTACGATACGATGCCCGTCTTATTTAACGGGATCTAGTACCCTTAGTACCCTAAAACCGGAACACAGAAATGCAAAGCAATGCTGCTTGGCGGCAAAAATAGGTCTTATGCCGTTCGCTGCGTCAAGCGGGCACACGGCGAGGGCGCCCGCTTGGCTTGTCTGTTTCGCGTAAATACATAGAGCAGCGCTGCATGAGGCGGGTTAGATGAAACAGCACGCCGCACGGACGCCCGGGCCGTGCGCCCGCTTGACGCAGCGACACCCTTAGGGTGGTCCTCCCAGTCGAATTCTGGGCAGAATCCCACTACTAAGCCCAATGTCACTAAGGTCGAACAAACAATTATAAGTTCATTGTTGCAAGAGATAATACCTAGGCTTTGTATGACGAGCCACCGGATGTCATCTGTAAGGTGGATGGCCTATTACCAACCGTCCATCTACTCGACAAACATATTTAGACCTAACGCCAACTCCGAGCATAATGATCGCGGCGCACAGAGTGGCTAACATCACGGGCCGTCGCGTTTCATAAATTATGAGATGAGTCGTCGCGTCTTGCAATTTTCGCGCCAAAGTGTTCAAGAGCCCCAAGACAGCCGTAGCATAAATAATAAACGACTCTCTTAGCGTCATATCATGAAACAGTTTTGACCATTGCTCGGCCGTGCTATATTCACGCCCCGCTAAAACAAGCTCGCACGTAACAATGACCTATTGTGCTATATTCCTTTACATTATTAATTTATTATAGCTAAGTTCAACGTATGTTATTTACACAGTTTTGTTAACATTGTCAAGTTATGTAAACTTTTGTGGATGAGTACCTTCTACTCAGTACTGAACTGACTTGAATGTAAGGGTTTACGAATGATTTGAGTAACCCTATTGATTGAAAATTGGCAATGATTGCTGCTCATTTGAACAATTGAATATGCTAATATTATTATTTCGTACTTCTTTTTTTACTTTGTATTCTTTATCATTGGCCTATAAATGTGCCACTGCTGGGCTCAGGCCTACACACATGAGCAATAAGCACATCAGGAGAAAGGTGATAACCCATCTACATATATGGCCTGGCCTAATACGGTTTGCTTCTTGGTGGGTTAATAATTCCCACTAGCCTTGTTTCCTATTTGGTATTGTTTGCTCAAGTTTCTATGAACACCATACATTGAAGTGATAAACTACTTTTGTCTCCCAGTGACCAGGCATCCTTTAAACAGTTCGAAACGCCAGGAAAAAATCTTAAGTAGAAATTAAACGCGAGTAGATTCGTAACAGTAGTTTTATTTACATACTTATTTCGTTGCATTTGTTTGACAACAGCATTAAAAATGCGGCCTGATGTCGGTGAGAGAAAACATTGTACAGATAAAATACAAGTTCATTGAGTTCAATGTTGAAGGTGAAATCTCCAATGCAATGGTAGTGTCAAACAATCAGTGTATCTTGTGTTAGTGTAATTGATCTTTGCTTTAGGTCATGAACTCATGAGGTCATGACTGTCTTATAATTGAATGAGTTATTGCAATGCTCTGATGAGTCATTTAGCTTGTTTGAATCTGAATTTAATGTCTAGACTTTAAAGGTAAAAAAATGAATGTTAAGGCCTCTATGAATAATATTTAAATGTGTTTTATCTGCATATGTAAGAAATTTAACAGATTTTATTCTGAATCTATGCAGAAAGGGTTATTCAACTTAGAATTTTACAAATTAGGTAATTAACTTAAATTTAAAATTATAATTTGAATTGAAAACAAAAGAAATGCAACTGAGTTTTTCTAATAAAGTAACTACAAAATTTAGTTTAGGCAGAATGTTATAGTTTTATTACAAAAATATATCTAGGTTTGCTTTTATAAAACAATATTAGTACTGTACTATATGTTGCATATTTAATAATTTGTAAATGTAAAATAAGAAAGACACTTTAAGAATTTAAAGAATTTAAGAATTTAAAGTATATGTATACAGATCCAATTTTTAAACATTCTATAATTAGTTAGATTATTAGTTAATGCTCAAATAAGAAAGAAGGTAGAAATTCTGTTCAAAGGCTGTGTTTTACAAAGAGTTTTGTACACTAACCTTTGGGACTTTAGCATGGCCGCCAGTCCTCACGTCTCGAATTGTGGCTATGTCCAGAAGCTCCACTTCCATGTTCTGGTCAGTCCAATAGATGAAATACCCTCTCGGGTCGACCCGGAGTGTGACCGGGAGACCGGTGCCGGAGTCCTATAGATCAAACAAACAGTTGCTATATAAAATGTCTAGTCATGGAAAATAAATATAAAACTATTTAATCTAACGTGGTCACTTGCAATATAGTAGTTATTAACAGCACATCAACCTATCCAAAAGTGTCAAATTTCCTCAATAAATTTTCAACCATATTTCTGAACTATAAAGTTCAAAGTGAGGAAATATAACATTTTTGGTAGTCTGATGTGTAGGGGTGTGTACATACGTAAATAAATAAATAATATGCTTGATGAAATAATATTAAAAGTTTTATGCATACAGTTAATTAGTTATTATTTTTTATATTATATTTAAGTAATCAAAATATGGCCTAATATTTTAGAATACAGACAAAATAATAGTTATATCAATAATCCATTAAAAACAATCAGATTGACTAAATATTTCAGTATTCCATTCCTCCTATAAAATTCTTATTTTATTTATTTTATTTTATTTTATTTTATTTATTAAGGACAACCAACAAAACATACACCAACAAAAATTAATAAAGAGATCAAGGGAACAGTCAACATTTTAAATAAATGTATATTATTTTTATATTTTCATTACATAAAAAATTTAGTATACTAAGAAAAGTTGTGATTTACATAAAAATTATTGAATACAATTACGTTTATATTAGCTCCTTTCACTATTATATTATCCTTGCACAGAAAGATTAATTTAATTTGCCATCAGGATTTGAAAATTATTTAACCTCAATTTTTTTATGGAATATTGAAAAATATATGCTCCTAACACTCTGAATAAGAGATATATTACTATTATATAATAATAATAGAAATAGGAGTCTAGTTACTATCTATCTACCAACCAACTCAGGATTCATTTTATTTACTGGTCTATCTGGCCTACAAGCTTAGTTTTCTAAATAACACTACTATGTAGGTATGTTTTAAATTAATTTTTAATATATTTTAGACTAAATGTTTATAATTCATAGTACAGATTTAACTAGATAAAAAATAAAACTTAATATTTACACAATATAAAGTTAGGGCTCGCGAAATCTAAGAAACATACCTCATCCCACTTGATAAATTTCTCTCCCTCCAGTAACGCCTTTGGTACTTCTATAGGCTTAAAAGTGACATTAGCTGATTTTCCACTCGAATTCATTGTTGAGAACGAGCAAAATTAAACGGAAAGTTTCACACATTCGCAGATAAAACCCGTCATCTTCCTCTGAATGCACAAATCTATCAACGAAATCTATTGAAGCTGCGCTTGAAGAGACTAATCAAAAATTGCTAAAGAACGATAGCACTGTATGTAACAACGGACAACTAATATAATAAATCAAATAACATAATGAATTCGCTTATTAATTAAAGACAAACGACAAATTTTCCCACATAATTCTCGGCGCAGCCACCAAAAAACTGAGACGAGACGAAATGTCAAAAAACGTATGAAGTATGTAATAGTGACGCGCCTTAGCGCAAGTCGACTTGAATCAGGTTAATCGATAATATCATACTTCAGTCGACAAGTTTTTCATAATCTACGCTTTTTACAAACAAGATTGGAGGTGATCGAGGCGATGAAAATAATGTGCTAACTCGTTATAGGGTAGTAAAGTAAATTTCCTTGCTTGCCTTTTAATCTTTGGGATCCACAGAAATCAAAACCACTGATTTCACGTAACTTCAATTTATTCATTTCAAAACAAATCATATAAAAATATCAATATTACAAAACATCACTCTTAAAACTTCATAACTATAATTCTTCGTTCGATCAAAACAATACAACGAAAATACAATACTACTACATTTTTCTTTTGTCAATACCATTTGTTATTATTACATTAATTTGCCAAAAGTAAGATTAAATAAATAATTCATTACTTTTGCCGCCGATGTTAATAATTAGTAAAAAAACCGTAAATTATTTATGATCAATTGATTATCTACCGGAATTTAGCATGCGTAATGCGGTAATTAGGCCAATACTGGAATTATGGATGTTTAGGGTGTTGATTTTACTTTAATTTATCAGGCTGGTTGGTGGCCAACTGCTAAGAAAGTGTGCTTAAAAAATCTTTTAGTAGTATCCAATGTTAATATAATTGAGCACTATCAAAGAATACAAGAATAATAACAATAAATATTTTTTAACTGATTTTAATATAATTTAAAACATTTCCCTTAAAGTTTATTAGGTTATTATGGCTTAAAAACCACACGTTTTTGAAGTTTACAGATTAAAACTTGTAATAATAAAGGAAACTTGATAGGTTTTAATTTCTTATTTGTAACTAACCACTAAAATTAACTTATTGTAAAATCGTTATTTCCAAATCAAGTACGATTTTCATCTCTATCTGACCAGACCATAGACAAGGAAGACGGATAGGATAACAGCTTGTCTCAGAACAATAACTAAAGCTATTCTTACAAGAAATTGAATTGAATTGAAGGAAGGTTAAAATAAAAACATGCAACTATGTTTAAATCCGTTCTATCTTAAGGCTAGAAAAGGAGGTTGGAGTGCGACAAATGGTTGACGCTTAGTTTTTATTTTTTGGATTGTTTAATGTTTATGTCATTCAGTCAGAGGAAAAATTGAGGGTATGTTCCGATATACACTGCGAGCACTGTCCAGTGCTCTTACTGGTGAGAAATTTGTTCCGTTATGGACTGACAGTATACTGCCGCAGTATCTTAGGGAAATATATGACGTCATAAATCGTCGCCATTTTTGTACTGTAAGCACAGGCATTTTCGAGGTAAGGTGCTCTCAGCGCTTTGATCACGTGATCAACAGCGTCCAGATATGACATGGATGACAGTATACTGGACTGCGTTTCATTATAAACAGTAACCAGTGTAGCTAACTGTAAAGGAACGGCTTCGCAGTATACTAAATTGACGACAAACATTACAGTGCTCGCCCGGCCAGTCACCATCACTATTAGACCATATAACCAAATCACCACATTACCCTACATTACCTCAAATATGACATCACAAATTTTGTGACACCTTCGAAATAACGAAAGGAAAGGGACAATCGATCTCTTTCCAATACATCACATAGGTTCATTTCGTGATCCCACAGACAAACTGTGTAAATAGGTTTGTGGGACACTGTACTATTTAACTGTAAAACGCTGTTTGTCTAATAAATAAATTATTATTTATTATTATTATTAGCCCTCGCTGTCCCACTGCTGGGCAAAGGCCTCCCTCCATTTCTTCCACCCATTGCGGTCCCCTGCTATTTGACTCCAATCCTGATTGAATTCATCCAGTTAAAAAAATAAATAAATAAAATAAATAATTAGTTAGAATATTGCGAACTGATGAATTTGTGTTGCTATTTTAGTCCGGTTTCTATAACTTTAGTTATTATTCTGAGGCTTATATCTACAGCTTTATTGATGAGAGACCATGAGAGACCAAGAAGGAAACTGGACTACTCCTAAGCTATAAATAACGTTTAAAAGTTAAACAGACAACAAAGAACAAGTAACGTTAAAGATACTATTGAAAAAAAGTAACGTTATGCTTGGTATCGTTACGTGGGTTTGGCTAAAGCACATAAGACTTAGAGCATTAAACCAAATGGAGAGGCCATGCGCACTAATTTCTATGAAAAAAAGTCTGTCATTTTCTGCGGGGGACGAGGTAACGCACACAAATACAGTTTCACACTGATGCATTTTTCAATGACGTCGCTACGCACGTTTTGGTTGAGATAATGATGATGATGAATATTAATGTGATTTTTTTTTGTTTAAATCAGGATCTTCAGTATGGTTAATTAAGGTAGACACTTTGCTTTTCTTTATCGTTAAAATCGACAGTTATTAATTAAGATAAATCAAAATCTGCAAAATATACCTATATAATTTTATTCCATTCCAAGGAGAATTGTCGTTTTTAAGAAAAGCTGCAATCTTATTCTTTCATTATGGAAAAATAGTTTGCTGCCTATTTTACCGAGACTCTCAAACAAGAGGAACCGAAAAACTGAACAACATGTATAGTACTTTCGTGGTACCATAACGCAGATCAATTATTTTTGTAGGTAACGTAGGGTCTTCATTTTTCAGATTTCCAAATGCAATTATTCGAGAGATTTTTTTTATTTCTATATAAGTTTCCAAATAAGGCTGAATTTAAAAGCAACAGACTTAAACTAAAACATATCAATATACAGGAATGTACCGAACTCCAAAATGATATCATACTTAAACGAACAGCGAAATATATATCTAATGCTGTCAAGGTTTATAATAAACTGCCTTCTGAGGTTAAATCTTTGAATGATGCAAAGTTCTTTAATGCATTAAAGCTACTCGAAGTGTCCATATAGTTTTAAAAAAAATTGGTTGTCTGTAAAGTCGGTTTACTGACGATAGTTGAACGTGACAACGAAACAATTTAAAAAAATTTTTCATAAAATTCTTCATTTAGAAAATCATTTTAAATTTAAAAATAAAAATACAACAAAATATATGTTGTATTCGAAATCGGCACCCCCGAAAACCATGGAAATGATACCCATATTGATTTTACATAAAAAAGTTGCGTCCGCCATCTTGGATTTCGAAATAAATGTTGTATTCGAAATCGGCACCCCCGAAAACCATGGAAATGATACCCATATTGATTTTTCATAAAAGAGTTGCGTCCGCCATCTTGGATTTCGAAATAAATGTTGTATTCGAAATCGGCACCCCCGAAAACCATGGAAATGATACCCATATTGATTTTACATAAAAAAGTTGCGTCCGCCATCTTGGATCTCGAAATAAATGTTGTATTCGAAATCGGCACCCCCGAAAACCATGGAAATGATACCCATATTGATTTTACATAAAAAAGTTGCATCCGCCATCTTGGATCTCGAAATAAATGTTGTATTCGAAATCGGCACCCCCGAAAACCATGGAAATGATACCCATATTGATTTTACATAAAAAAGTTGCGTCCGCCATCTTGGATCTCGAAATAAATGTTGTATTCGAAATCGGCACCCCCGAAAACCATATCTATATCATAGATATCGCTCGCTAATTATCGCTCGCTAATGCCGCGTCATATCGCTCGCTAATGCCGCGGCATTAGCGAGCGATAATTAGCGAGCGAGGTAACGCGGAACTTTTTCGTGCATGCAGCCGGATCTATCAATTTATAAGACGTTATCACGTCAAAAATTAAAATAAAAAACGTAATGTTATAGTCTTAAGTAAATTCTATGGTGTAGGTGTTGTTGTTTCTGTCAGAAATTAACTATTATTTTGCTGTATGTTGTAATACTACTACTATTGTTGTATGAATTTAATAGGTTTTTTATTTTTATTTTTTATTTTTTTGTCATCAGTTAAGTGTTTGCGGATCTTTAATTCACAAAGGCGACATAAATCAATAACGTCTTTTGATGCATACAATAGGCCACCACGACTTTTTTGGTATGTTAAACTTTTGTCATTTGGCTCCCCACTTTATGCATGTACTGCATTTAATTTTTTAGTAGAAAATTCTACGAAGCCCGCATTATATTCCACTACCTTTTCTCCAAATGGAGATAAGTATGTTTCGATCTCTAATTTGTTTTTTTTATTTATTTATCTATATTATTATTTTTCTTTAATAGCCAGAATAAACATTATGGTGAAGTCGATATCAATATTTTGTTTTTGTACTGTCGCAGCTCTAACTTTGTTGTAGTGTGGCCAATGTAATTAAATTAAAATTTCCTATTTTCGGGAGAAGTGACGAAACGTAAATATAATATACTAGTGAAGTAGACCGATCATAAACATACAGTTTCATAGTATTGAGAATTTTTAATGCAATTAAGTTGAAAAAAATCTGGAAAAACAAAATAAGTTACAATTTATAATTAGTGATCTATCATTAATTAAATAAGCATTTATAGTAAAAATACAGTTTTAACTTTATAGAACGTAAAATATACATTGTAATTCAATGTTGGCTCATTCAACTTTAAAAGTTACGCAAAGTCCTTTTGTACAATCGACGTTTCTGATCGTTTTTTACGTAAAAATACACTGCAATTTGGCATTTTTTGCTCAAGTCTTATCGCGTGCGCCGTGATTTGCAAATGACGCAGGTACACGCTGGAACTAGTTTTATATAACGAATATGATCGGCGGTTATATTCTTTTGGCAGAGGGGAACGCCTGACAGTGGCGTCTCCGGTTGGTTTAATGCTAAGACATAAGGTAACGAAAGACGTAACGGTTTTTTTCTACATAGGGTTACCTGCATTTTCACTACCAATATTATACTTTATAGAAATAACGTTATTTGCCGATACTTACCGTTATTCTAATAACGAGACAGGACCATACACAGGGACGGTTTAAGGGTTGGCAGAGTGCCACAGATTTTTTTTTCATTAGTTGATGGCTTTGTGCGTTTAGCACATTTAGCCAGTGTCAAAGTAACAAGTAATACAAATATAAATAAACAATATTTCCATCTTGTATGATGATAATGAATGATAATAGAAATGAGAAGTGAGAAATGATATACCTCCAACCCCTCGAGTATCTCAGTAAAGATGTGGAGCTTTACTAAGTTCTCGGCGGACTTCTTGAGAGAATTTGAAAAGTGACGTTGCACTGTTTTGTTTCAATGGCCAACACTCATGCACACTCACGAACACTTAACGGTTAATAATCCACCATTATTTCACATTAATATGTATACGATATAACACAAATTTTCAAAAATAAAACAACCGCAGACATGACTTTCCTGCCAAGAAGTTCCAGCCACAGACTTTTTTTTTTTCATTTGTGGATGGCTTCGTGCGATTAGCACATTTAGCCAGTGTCAAAGTAATTTTTCTAACAAGTAATACATAAATAAACAATATTTCTTTTCTGTATGATGATGATGAATGATAATAGAAATGAGAAATGATATACCACCCAACCCCTCGAGTATCTCAGTAAAGATGTAGGGCTTTACTAAGTCCTTGGGCGGACTTCTTGAGAGAATTTGAAAAGTGACGTTGCACTGTTTTGTTTCATTTGCCAACACTCATGCACACTCACGAACACTTAACGGTTAATAATCCACCATTATTTCACATTAATATTCGACATAACACAAATTTTAGAAAATAAAACAAAACCGCAGACATGACTCTTTACTTTCCCGCCAAGAAGTCCAGCCACAGACTACAGAGGGAGGAGGCATCAAAGAGTAGAGTTATAGGATTTACGAGGCATACAATACAGCTGACAGCTGTCATGTCTGTCAACGAACTAATTGTGAATTTACATTTTGTTTGTGATTTTTGCAAGAAAAATCGCCGGTTCTTATCAAAAGACATTAAGAAAGTGCAATCACAATGTCTGAGTCTGAAGTGACTGAAACTGATGGTGTAAAAGTTGAAAACAGTCCAAGAAAGCGCGTTCGTCACCGCAAGAAAAGACTCTATGATAGAATACTTAAACAAATGGAATTTTACTTTAGTGATGCCAATTTAACTAAGGACAGATTCCTTGGAGATCTGGTGAAGAGTGAGCCTTATGTACCAATTGAAACATTCCTCAAGTTCAACCGAATACGATTGATGACGACAGACGTTTCTGTAATAGCAAAAGCTTTAAAGAATTCTTCATTTTTAGAGTTATCAGAAGACAAACTTAAGGTTGGTACCCCTCTAAATGCTATGCACATGTTTTGATTATTCATTATGTTAAGCATAGTAGCCACTTTGTTTATGTGATACAAGTTCGGCTGCAGAATGTACAGATGCCTGCACATCATATTATCAAAACTGACAAATTTCTTCAACAAATGTTCAACCTTAAGCTATATTTATTAGACATGTGTCGCTCTTCAGGGAAACGACTCAGTGTTCCGAAACATGAAACTGATATGATTGTTTCGGAACAGTTGCCCAGTGTAAAATGTTTCATTTGGAACTCGCTCACTGCGGCCGACGAGGCGACGAACGCGACGCGGCGACGAGCCGACAGACTGAACGACGAGAGCGAGTGATGAACTGATGAGAGAGAAGCGAAAGCGAACTTCGCACGCAACAGTGTACGTGATGTTGTGGAAGAGTGACTGAAATAACGATATAATGATAAGAGTGCTGGCCTAAGTCTAAATAGCCGTCGAATGACTTTAAAAGACGATAACGTCTCAAAAACACTTTTTTTTAATTTTAATATGTAGATATGTATTGTAGTGTGTACATACTTGTATATGACAATCAATGTATATAAAATCGATTTTTAAATACGCCAGCTACCAACATGTTAGTAGATAAACTAGCTTTCAGTCCTAAGCTTGAAAAAGTACCTAAGAAGGAAAATTTATTTTATTCTTTGTTATAAGATATTCAGTAAACAAAAAAAATTCATTATAATAAAAAAATCGATGTGGTTTCAGTTACAAGTTCCACATCTGACACAAATCTGCGTGAATATTAAGTTACTCTGTTTCAAAAAACTCGATGTTCCAATTGATCCAAATGAAACATCACTGATTCGGAACATTGTACTGATGCAGATGCAAATGTTCCAATCTTTTTAGGGATACGTTTTTCCCACGACTAATATTTATAAAGTTTAAAGTCCTTTTGTAGATATTTGACAGTTGTAGTCCAATGTGCAGGTGTGTGTACCAAAACTATAGTATGACTTGTGCTCACACACACAAATGCTTTTAAAATTAATGTCCACAGCATGGGCAAAAAAAAATTAATTTTTCTATTGTTTTACAATCTAATGATTTACATAATTTTGATCAGTGAGTCCCAGAGTAATCTTGAGGGTTTTGCTGATTGCATCTCTGATGGTATTTTTATTGTCAACGGACTTTGTTGAGGGTGGTGAATTTTGAACAGTGTATAGTAGTAAATAGTGCTAGTATAGTCAGTAATAAATTACACTAATAAATTTTTAAAACATTTTTAGTTGAAGAGGAAAACACCAGTATTACCTTATGATGCTGATGTCAGAACAGTTTATGTTGAATCAATACCTGTGACTGCCAGTAGAGAGTGGCTAAAGAAAGTGTTTTCAGAGTTTGGAAATGTTGCATACATCTCCTTACCCAAGTTTAGGAATTCTCAAACAATTAAGGTATGTACATTATTTATATTAGAAACTGTTTAAATTTTTAAATGTAGGTATTTATTTCTACCGAATGTAATTCTAAAACATAAATTTTAGGGTTATGCATTCATAGAGTTTAGTCAACCAGAAGAAGCTCAGAAATGTATAGCTACATTTACAAAAATGGGATGTAAGCTGCCGACCTGCATGCCTCCAGAAGATCTTTCTTCAATCAAAATGTTCACAGCTGAAGAACCTGTTGAGAATAGTCCAGCAAAGAAGGAAGAAACAGAGGAATATGAACCACCAAAGAAAAAAGCTAAGAAACAAAAAGAAAAGAAAGCACTGAAAAATTTGGAATTAAAACTGGAGAATGAATCAGACTCTGATAAGAAAGTTGAAACTCCTACTGTAAGTAATGAAATATGTCAGATTAATTAGAGACAAGTGCTTTTTTGTTGTTTAATGAATTAAATGAATACCATTTTATTTGTTTCCATGGTTTTACAAATGCTCAATCAATCAATGCTCTTTATATTGTAAACTTAGAATAATAACGCCTAGAACGATAGTGTCAAACAAAGTTCGTCAAAATATTGAGGCACAAAATACTCCGTCGTGTGCGTGAGCAGCTTGTCATTACACACACAACCGTACGAATAAATGTTGCAAGTAAAATGGTAATTTCCCCAAACTCGGAGTAAATGGGTAAGTTACTAAACTCTTATCTTGTTTCATAGTTTAAAAATTGTATTGTTGTTACATATGATTTTTTTAATTACTTCAATTTTTTTTATGTGAAAATAGCCACAAAGTCAATAGTCACAAAAAGAAAATTGTCTTCTATAATTATTACATATTATTTTATTATATTAACGGCATACATTAATAATATTAACTGTTATATACATTAAGATGTTTTCATTTAAGTTTGTGATTATTATTTAAAAAAGTAAAAATTGTAAAGGTACATACATACATAAATAGTCACGCCTCAATCCCTCAGGAGGGGTAGGCAGAGACAATGGACTGCCACTTCTCTATTTGGAAGCATAATTTTATCTCATTATGCATTGAATATTATTTCGAGCCTTTAGCTAACTAAAAGATAATATAAGATGGCGGTGAAGCTACGACTACCACAATTATCATATCATTAGCTATTTATTTAAAGATACTTACATATAACACGAAAACATGTACATGTAATGTTATGTAAATGTTACAATGTTTGGTGATAAATAAGAATGCCAATATTTATTCATTTACTTTATTGCACAAAAATCAGTCTTATCAGAAAAAAATACTGTTATAACATTTTTTCAGCATGTCAGTTTAAAATCCTCGTAGCTGTAACTATTTTCTAAATAACTAGCGCTTTGATAACAGCAATCGTGATAAATTGTCTTTCTTGGGACTCTAGACTTGGATAAAAACAACTCTAAATAAAAAAAAACTCGGAACACAAAATGGGGTAAAAGTTTTCCTATATCTAGCAAAACATACATGGAATGACATATTACAAAATTTACCAACATTAATATCGTGTTTTTACGAAAAAATAGACATTGATTAGCTGTTCTTACAGGTGAAATGTAATCTTAGCATCCTTTTTGCTAGATTCTGACTTGTGGAAGCATCCTTTGATGGCACAAATCGTCATTATAAACAAAAATTGCGGAGCTGCTTACGACACAACGTGACCTTGGATACTAGCGAGCCGTTCGGCCAACCAAGCCACATATGGCTTGGTTAAACTTGCCTCAATCGCCGTGCGCGTACTCGGCTTCTAGGTGTTATTATTCTAAGATTGTAAATTGCATGCTCGATCTGAGCAAGCTGTTGAAACTAGTGGTAAGAAATTATATTGCAATGTAACCAGCAATAACATACACAGTTTTAAGCAATCCATAATGCTATTCTATTCTAAATATCTTGTGTTTCAGGAAGAAACTAAAAGTTTAGTCTCAACACCTACTGAGGTAAGGACTTTAAAATTACTTAAAGTGCTAAGTAATTTAATTAATTTAGCTGTGCCCAAACTGGGCACTATGATGCCTAAATTGTAAATTAAACCCTGTACAGTCAAGCATATACATAATACACAAGCAGTCACATGTTACATTATGTATGCTTGTGTTTGTATCTTCTACCTGAAAATGTGATAAATACTAATGATTAAAATCTACTTAAAATAAATCTTTTTTAGGAAGATAAACCCTCGCCTATGGATTTAAGGAAGAAACAACAAATGACGATGAGGAACAGCTAGAGGATGATACAAAGAGAAAGAAGAAAGCCAGAAAAAGGCATCCCAAAGACAAGAGCAAAACCAAAAATGGTTTAAATAAGAACGAGGCACCGCCAGGGGCCTTATGGGGTCTGCAAGTGCTCCCTAAATCTGAATGGAAAGCTCTAAGAAATAAATATTTAAACTTGCAGAGGAAATACATGAAGGACATTAAAACGAATTTGCGCAATCAAAGGCAAGCTTATTTGAGCATACCAGACCCGGCAGCACCAGTTATGGAAGGTGAAACAGGTAAGGAGAATAATATTTGCTCAATAATGTTTGTTTAATACAAATTAAAATTTGTGACATACCTAGTTTCGGGTAAGGTTATTTTAATGTTTACTTTAATTATTTGTACAATAGCCTTACAATAATAGAGAATAAGCTTCAAATAGTTATTTCGTGTTTTGTTTCTTTCACTCTAATTTGAAATGAAATTTAGCTAATATTTTAAGACAGAGACACAATATTGTAAACACATATTTAATCATTGTTTAAATATAAACACTGTTTTGTAGTACAAAGTTTGATGTTCAAACATACATAGTTGAAATTTGTATATCGTCCCAATTATTTTCTATTTATAAGATGGTGATTACTTTTCTCATTTATTCCAGCAATTAATGCAATAATACCTGATCCTACTAAAAATACTGTTGCATTTAAAAAGACTCCTGGGGTTTTTGTAAAAGAAGTTTTGCCCGAACCTGTTCTAGATGTGAGGCAGACGAAGAGAACTGTAAGTATTTATATGTTTTATGAAGAGATACAATGCAATAGTTGATTGTAAAGATAAAATTGTCCTTGGATGGTTGGATGATTGGTCACCCAACAAAGTGAAAAACCTGGAGATTTGTTAATCTCCATGTATTTCTTTGATCTGCTGATCTCGCCACATATTTCT